>JAQQSE010000085.1:0-600000 GCA_035772565.1 Antheraea assamensis
AGCTCCGCATGTTTTTTTTAATTGTAAATGACTTCTTATAAGATCGCTATCTGTTTAATGAAAGTTCCGTGAAAAATGGTTAACGTTTTGGAGATAGTACTACAAACAAAGCCATGGTCAAAGCTATTACAAATAAAAAAGCTTCAATTACTTTTATAAAACGTAGCTATATGTAACTGAAAGTTCCATGAAAATAGATCCAATCGTTTTGGAGATAGTACTACAGATGAAGCCACGGATGACAGCTAGTCTAAAATAAAATAGCCTATGTTACCCGCTGTCATTTTAACTATCCGTCAGTGAAATTTCTGTCAAAATCGGTCCAGCCGTATCGGAGATTACCCGGAACATACAGACAGACAGGCAGACAAAAATTTTTTTTTAAGTGTATTTTTGTTATCAGTATCGCGTATACGTTCATATGCATTCAGTAAAAAGTCGTTATTTTGATATTACAAATAGACTCCAATTTTATTTATATGTATAGATTAAACGAATAACGTCGTGTGTGTAGTAACCGCTTTGATGTAGAAATGATAACACGAATATTTCCAAATTACTGTTGGAAAGTTCCTCTTACAAATTTATTTTCCTCTTGACAATAACGATGGCATTTAAATCATCTCCGCCTATCATTGAGCGAACTAATACAGTGCATTTAATATTATTTGAAGCAAGTTGTAAATGGTCTCTAAAAATATTCCAATTATACGTTTTACACACATGGTACCTTTCAAAATATTTCTAGAGAAGAATGCTGCCATCAGGATTTATTGATATTAGTGTTCCATGGGTATAATCGTAATGAACTGTTGACGATCCCTAAAATTGTTTCTGAATTATAAATATCTGGTCATAGGCCTAGATAGTTTTTAATGGTGTTGTCAAACTTTAATGAAACGTTTCAGGGCTACGGCATGTACTTTGGGATCGGTCTCGCGCTTACGCTGGCTAAGGTTGTCTTACCCAAAATACGGACACCCCTTCAAGCGATTTCATCAATAAGAGGCAAACACTTCAAGCTAGCCTTGTTCTTCGGCAGTTATATCGGTATTTACAGAGTACGACTTATTTAGTTTTGATATAACCATATAACATAGCCTTGTACATTCAAAATCTAAAATTTTAGTACGTCCTTTAATCAAAAAATCAAAACTACTTTATTCAATTTAGGCCCCTAGGAAGGCGCTTATGAAGGGAAAAACTACCACCGGTTCGAAAAACATCCCAGTCATCGAGAAGAACCGGCAAGAAACTCGATCGGGTTTATCTTTTTAACATATACTTATATAATTAAAATTCATTATACATTACAATCGATTTTGTGGATGCACAGAGAGGAGTCCTTCCAGACAATGACCATCGTTCACCATATTGATCCACTCTATAATAGCGCTTTGACACCAAAACCCGCGTAACATGGTACTTAAACTTATAGTCTGCAAATCGGTTAATATGCTTTGGGACTTTTGTTATAAACCTAACACTATTATCTAAAAAACTGTTACTGGTTTTACTGAGTCTAAACATGGAACGACCAGTTTGTCACAGTTTCTAGTATTTGGATCATGCCTGTGTTTTACGAACTCCAGCTTTATATATACTCCTTTATAGCTTTATATAAGTTAATAACTCCTAAATTGCTACTAAATTCGTTTGTGTACTTCGATGTAGTCACGAATTAGTAGTATTGTATACTAATATAGCGTTTAACAGAGTAAGGGTGAATCCTACAATAATAAATCTGATCTCTCGAGGTTTTGGTAAGACTTTTCTTCTATTAGCTTGTCACAATCAAGTTGATAGTTTGTCGCCATACTATACTATATTTATATATGTATTTCTTCACCTACACTTGAAAACCAAGCCTAGATTTAACCTTTTAACAAACTAGACTAAGTCGTTACTTCACATCTATAAATAATGCAAAGGTCCTGGTAAATTCGTACAGAACATTATCATTGCAAGAATTGTTTCCTATGGGCAAAGTATTACCACAAATACAGTTTTTTTTTTACCATAAACACAGTTTAGTTTTAAACTGGATTAACTGCTTTTATTCTACCAAAGACTTTTAAAAAGTTTACATTTAGATATTGTTAATTTAATTAAAAACATCTTCGTATCGTAGTTTTTGAGGAAGCATGTATTCCTTAGTACAAATACTTCTATAGACTTTAATAAAGTTACAAAATGATACCTGTTTAAAACTTTAAAATTGTTAGCATTAATGCAACAATGTACTAATTATGAAGGTTACCTATATAATTTTGTACTGCAACTCTTTGCTATTTGCATAGTACTCTCATCCACCTACCTGCTTGGTTATTGACACCACTAATACCTGAACTCAATAAACTTAAGCGTGATTCCATGTTGGGTGTTCTTCCCAATGTATAACGTTCGCAACCTTCGTGCCCTAACACCTAATGATATTGGAAAATTATGAGGGATTTCATTGTATTTAATATTAAGCACAAAGTAAAAGTAAATTTATGTTCCAGGCTGTTGTTTGTTACCTATGTCGTAAACAAGGCCACGACTCGGAGCTCTACGCGTTACCTGCGGGATATCTTGCAGGCCTATCTTTCGTATTCAGTCCAAGCTTGGGTATAGCGATAGGATCTATCACAGCTGCTGCTAAAGTAAGTGTTTTATACTTTTTATTCATTCGTTCAGTTCTTCTTTATTTCAGTAATAATTCTAATATCGTAATAGTCTCTGTAGTTTAATGATATTTCTAGAAACTTCCATCAAAGGAATCCTTCGTTTTAGATACGATGTAAAAAGGGTGACGTAAATGGAGCTTTTTGGTATCCTTTCTTTCTACATATATTTGGCAAATTAGAATTAATCAGTGTACACGTTTCGTCTACAGTTATATTCAACGGTTCTCTACGAGAGGAAAATAATTCCTACGTCTGTACCATTACCGGAACTGCTTTACTGCCTCTGCCAGGGTACATTGTTCAGTGCGAGAATTCTGCAGAATGATATATGTCCTAGCTATGTTATAAATCTAATGAAGACTGTCAGTAACGGCAAGTGAGTTTAATTGTTTTTTTTATCGGTGATAACACTATCAGTTCTTCTTATACTAATGTGTTAAAAGAAACATTTTACAATAAAGCTATAACATCGTTGACATGTAATTAAAAGGATCGATGTATTTGAAGCAATTTATTCTAGTTATTGTCACTGGTATTTTTCTGACATCATTACTTACAAATTAGACTATTTAAATTTGGTACTTTAGTGAAATGGAAAACTGTTAATATTTATTAATTTAAGACACTTCTAGTTTTTATATGTGAACGTAGCGTTGATGAAGTTTTTGTTCACAATATGTTTAACTTACTTCCTTAGTCTTTCAGACTAGTTCCATTAGCTCCACGAATTTGAATCGCAAAACAGCATAGTACTATTGAATTTTAACGTCATTGTATTCAAAATACATTGCTACATTCTTACATATAGATTCTTATCACATGGTGCACCTACTATTTCCTTATCATTTGTATTTACATTATTAAATAACTTATTTTTTAATTTTAAATCAAGTAATATTCACGGCTTTGTTTGTTATCTTAACAAAGTATTTAACAAAATTATGTTATCCTTTTACATCCCCTTCACGTGCGCATACCATACGGCTTGCCCCATTTCATACATCACCGAACGTATGGTACTTGTAAAAAGTGCAGCTTCTTAAAGTTTTAATTACTATACATTCAAAGAAGATATCCTGACACTTTTTTTTTTAAATAAGGACAAAGTTTTTGAGAAATAAAACTTTAAAAAATATCGAAATCTATTTAGTTGTTTTTGCATGATGCGTACAAAATATTTAAAAAAGTTTCTAAACCTAGTTCTACACAAAATTATTTATTTTCAGGTCAGAATGGATCTACAAGACTTACTTAGGTATCTTAGAGAAGGCACTTGAACAACAATAAGGCTGACTCCAAAGAAAATCTATATTAATTTAATAATGTTTAAAGATACGTAACTAACAATATTATGGGTGGTGATTGTTTACCTGAATTAGACAATTTTGTTATAATTGATTTGTTAAATAATTTATTATATTAATAAAAAAACTTCGATGTTTCTTTTGCTGTTAATGAAAATTCGAAAATGATAACAAAAAATAAAAACGACTACACAAAAATCTAGTCTTAAGAAATGCATCAGAATATCTTTGACCATAGTTAGGTTCATAAACCTACGAATGTTAAATCATTTTACCTTTCCTAAACGATTTCGAACCCTACGGTGTATCTTTGAAGTCCAACGTCAAAAGCCCCAATGAAATTAAAATGGTAACCTTTTAAAAATACCCCTTTTCTAATAATAAAATAATCTGCCAAATCGATTAAATAACTGAGGAAGTTTTGAGGACACAAACATAAAAAAATACAACGGAATTGAAATCCTTCTCCTTTTTGAAGTCGTTTAAACCTAAACTAGAACTGAAGGCATTAACACGTCGTGGATTTCTCTTTTCAAAGCGGTTAATTTTTTAAATTCTTTTTGGGTGTGTTTGTGGGTACGTTTCCATCCTCTTAAAGACAGTAAGGTTTCTGCTATAACATTTTAGAATCGGCTTGTTGATGATTGCAAATATATTCCGGAATCATGCGCAGCCGTTTTGCAAAGGAAAGCATTTGGAGTAGACTATACAAGCATATACATTTAGGGAGGAAATAGGTATGACAGTGGACACGCCGGTTTCCAACCTCTTAGATTCTTTCACTCACATTATTTGCACGAAAGGGTTTATTTTATACAGATTTTAATATCAACAAAACTTTGACCAGTTTATAACTCTTTATTAACCATGGACGGTAACATTACGCAAATTTTTTGCTTTGAGAGAGATTTTATCTGAATATTTTTTCTGTACGGTTTGGTTCTTCCCACGCTTCGGTGTAGTGTCCCAGGGGTTGATGATTAGAACCTTCTTTAAGCCATCAGCAGATGCAGAATTTCTTAGAAGTGGACCAACACCGAGACGACATACTGCGTCACACTACGGAAATTATAAAACAATTTACCACATACAGTGCTGTATTTCATTGAATGAAAATTGAATAAAATATTCTTTGAAATAAAACATTATTAAAGTCTGTTTAAATCCATATTAAAGGGTATATAAGGTATATTATACTATTGAAGCTTCAATGTTATTAAGTTAAACGAATTACCAATTTTTAAGTACACTGTTCAGGGAGACTTACTTGTTCTTTGTTATAGAAGTTGTTTCTGTTTCCACCGCATCCGGAGTAAATTGTCTTCTTGCAAACCTTCCACATTTTATCATAGTACCATCTGTCGATTGCTCCGAAACAAAAACCGTAATCGAAGGACAGATTGCACCATCTTGGCCTAGTTTCTTAAAAAAGACCCATTGCTATTTAATTATCCGAAAGAAGATTGGTTCGAATTTATTTTTTTTTTTTAATATTATTGGGGGCAAAAGAACAGGTGGGTCACCTGTTGGTAAGTGATCACCGCCGTCCATAGACACTAGCGACACCTGGGGAGTCGCAAGTGCGTTGCCGGCCTTTTAAATTTGTGGGCCTCCGGCACTCTCACTGACCGAACGAAACGCAACAGTGCAAGCACTGTTACTTCACGTCGGTTTTCTTAATTGATTTAAAAAGTGGTTACTACACGAATACTTACTATCTTAGATAAAGAATAGCTTATATTGTAACTTTGTAAATTCCTAATAGCGAATTTAATGAAAATGAATATATGATGAAATAAATATCGACAAATCGGAAACTCTAAAGTGATTGTCTGGTATTAGACTTTTGTTTTTGAAATAGAGTTTCTGAGCGCGACTTGCGTGATATGAGTTCACTTCTAGAAATTGTGACGTAAGGAAAATGCGTTATGCCTCCTCCTTGCGACTTTCTCCCGCTCATTCTTTGGTTTTTTTTTTTTCTAATGTATATATGGGTGTGTGGGTGCAAGTATCATAATTGTACGTATAAACTGAATACTGAAGGCCTGGAAGTTTTATTAACACATATTGTCCTTGTTTTATATATTTAGTAGTTTTGTGAATGATTTCTAATTTACTACCTATGTAATATCTAATTATATTATCTACTCCTAAGACATTAAATGAATTTTAAATTGATTTTTTTTCATAATTTTCCTTGAAAAATTATAGAAAATAAAAATATACAGACCACACAGAATCAGAGAGAAGGTCGTATGGAGGGGTCATAATGCTATTCTTTTACGTGACGAAATTATATAAATAAAAACAATTTAAATCTTCATATCGAATTACATTTGGAGTTAAAGAAACAACTTTGGTGTTCTACGTTCCTGACGGAAATCACTTTACTGCAAACTTCTTATTATTCTGTACTCATAATAAATCATTGAAGTTTCTTAATTAGGTTATTGCTTAGTCATCAAACCGATTTACTAGAATTTACGAGAACAGTGTCTTTTTTATATAATGGTTTCAATCTTTTAAAGTCTTTGGAAGTTGTGTCGCTGTATTATTTACTATTCCTGACTTATCCGTTACTTCCCTTGATTTTAAAGTGCGCAGTATTTTTAACATAATATTTGTTATTATCATGAGTAAATTGGATTCGAAAAATTAACACGTAATTTTCAGTTGATAATAACCTTAAAAAAATAGGAAGTTAAGCATCAGTTTGTATATACTTATACAATGGTGCAAATATTGGATAAAATAGAATGATATCAACTTAAGCTAAAATTATTAATTCCATCCGAATTAAATATTGACACTGGCAATTGCGTTTGCTACGTTAAATGAGAAAAAAAAACGATAAAGAAAAAATATCTTACTTTTTGCATTAGGCTTACTAAGACAAGTATCCATACAATCCTGTTTATAGTCAAATCTGTTTCCATTTCCTTGACAGCCACCCCACGTAAATGTTGTACAATTCAAAGTAGACGGTTTGAAATAGTACATACGGATGTTCCCACGACACGGTCCTGGATCCGGCTTCAAGAGGCATGTTTTAGTTGCGACTGGAAAAATATAGTGTACTTCTAACATCTATTCATTAACTTTGTTTCAATGGAAGACATCTGGGTCTTTCAATTTCTTTATAGGCTGTAGAAACACAACTTCATATTGGTTAAGTTAATCAAGAAATAAGAAGGAACTAAGAAGTTTATAAGTAACTTTTTCACAGTATATAATAATCAACAGCCAATCAGTTTACTCGATGTAAAATGGTCATTGCAGCCTAGAATTATTTAGAGAGACCAAAGTTTTCAATGAACAACATCATTTATAATTTTGTTATTTTTAGAACTGAGTTGAACTAGTATATTTCACAGTATAGGTTACTAGCGACAGTCATCGAACCAAAACCCAGAAGTACGAGCAATGTCTCTTTACGCCAGAAATCGATGTGGCAATAATATTACTGCAACAGGCGTTGTCATAACTTTATTACCTTCTCTAATGTTCAACTGATAAGTTTTTTTTTTTTTCGAACTGACTACACTGTTGGCTGGTTAAGGCCGTTATAGTTTCACCCAACTACATGATTAATAAATTTAATACTAATGTTGATAATTAATTTGAAAGCTATAGTACTTTTTCTGGCAGCTACGCTTATATGGCCTCCGCTTGCATATTTCATTTAATTACCCAATATCAGATAAAATTTTGTTTATATCGCCTGACCAATGCTAGCCTATGATGATAAAACCATTCATCCTCAATATCTGTATAATTTCTTTCTTCATGTTTTTACCCTTTTTCATGGACACACCAACAGTAGAGTGAGACTTTTACTCACTAAAACCCCACGGTGTACCGACCGCCGCTTACTTGGGGCGACATGGGATCGTGCAGTGCTATCACCATGCCGCCCCAGCAGCCATCCCAGCAGAAGGTGTCTGCCGGACGTCGTCCTAATAAGGGGAGCAAACTGAGTGCCCACCAGCTGCCCCCTTCGCTTCAACCGAACCTGTGCAATGGGGATGTGGGACCCTCACTGTGTCGGTACAACATGTTTTACTCTTTTATCTCAATATTTACACATTTCCATAAACAATAATTCTTCACACAATCCATCCATACCATTTCGGTCTCCCTCTAACCCTAAATCTGGCTACGTACATGCTTAAAACTGGTCTCGTTACATGACTTTCATCTCTCCTCAGAACATGCTAACCTATTACTCCTTAACTTCTTTGTCATTGATTCTATTTTCAAATGTCCTCTAATAAACTCAGTACTAATCTTATCCATTCTGGTTACAACACACAGCCTTCTTAACATTTGCATCTCTGTCATATGTAATCATCCGTTTCTCGTAAAATACATTTCTGTCGCGAAGTAACAAAGCTTGTGTTGCTATTTACCGGTCCGAACGGTATGTTCGGCATCATGCATGAGGTTATTCCATCACTATTCTCGAGAATAGTAACCTGTTTTAGACTAGATTTGATGATACTTCACTATGCAAAAGTTCATCGAACCATTAGTCTTTTTTCTTTAGTTTGCTAATATAACCTTTTATACAAGATACTATGCTCAATGAAATATGGATTCCTTTGACAACTGGCTGGTGATAGCTGAGATAAAAAAATAAAAACAACCTTCGGGACGAAACGTTGTAGCTCTAGTCACTTCTGTAGCAAAAGTGTTATAAGAAATTCTCGCACAATTAATCACGTTCGAAATATAAATAAACGAATAAAATATGAATTTTAAATCAACACACATTATTGCCAGCCAGAACGCTATTGTAATAAAACGAAATGTTAAAAACAATGTTTATTGTGTTCTCGATATTTTTCTCTTTATTGAAAAAAAGAAAAAAGCGTCGTATCGTTGAATATAAAATTTATTGTTTGCGTGTATTTCACAAGCCGTGTTGTGGACTTTATTTCATCGATTCAACGGACACATCGATTACTATACTAGCGATATGTTATTGTTTCGTAAACGTTTTGCAACTGTTATTTATTATCATATAATTCTAATTATCTAAATAGGTTTGATGTGAATTGAACTATTTTATGTAGCTATGTTGGTAGGACAAAGTTCGAATTTCAATATTTCAAATAAGAATGTTTTGAAATCGCTAATAGTTCTAACTAATATTATGAATACAAAAGTGTGTTTGTTACATTTTCATGCTATAATTATTTCTCAGAAGCACAGAAAATAACACAGGGCTCCTTTCATGCAAAAATAAGTATTGTCCCCGAGGGATTGACCAACTCTACATTAACGAGGCCGAAGCCGCGAGCGAAAGCTACCTAATAACTAATTGCAAGAGATTGATACTATATTGAATGTATATTATGAAAATTGAAGCTAGCGCATACATAAGAATCGGAAAGTATATAATAAGGAACCAGTAATAAAAAGTGATTTGAATGCATCGTGATATTTTTAATAGTTGTCGTTTAAAAACAATGATTGCAAAGTTAAGCTTGACGGAATATTAACGTCTGCACCAGATATTGTTGGTTATTCGGCGATACATTTCCAAATATCTGAATAACAAGCATTGTAAAGCGAGCAAAATCGTGTGAGTTTTTTTTCTATATTCACTTGTAATTTATTGAATATTTTTTATACTTTATAGTTTTGACCACAATCTCATCTGATATTAAATGATGGTGTGGTCTAAGGTGGTTTTTGAAGGTGGTAGAGCTACGCTGAAGCTATTACTGGTTTCAGCATGAATGGGTCGGCTCGCCCGGGGTAGTACCACCCTCTCACAGAAAACCGACGTGAAGTAACAGTGGTCGCACTGTTGCGTTTCGTTCGGTCAGTGAGAGCGCCGGAGGCCCACATATTTATAAGGCCGGCAACGCACTTGCGACTCCCCTGGTATTGCTAGTGTCTATGGACGGCAGTGATCACTTACCATCAGGTGACCTACCTGTTCGTTTACCCCCTATAACATAAAAAAAAAGATGGTAAGTCACGCTTAACCTAGAGGGAGACTGGCTCTCAAATGCAGGTGCCGGAACACACCAACAGGTGCTTGTCGACGGATTTTCAACTCAAGGGTGGTAGCTAGCCAGACGGACTTAGAAAAAGCCCTACCACCATGCCATAGTTTCATAACGATGTTTTCCTTAACCGAAAACTCCGACTCAGTTGCTTGGATTCGAACCTACGTCCTTTGACGCTGTGTCCGAACACGCTACCAACCGAGCCATCATCGCATCAAAAATATAAAAATATGGAGTCCATATATGCTAATGTCAATATTTCGTTATTCGGCGTTGTATAATTTGTATGGAAATGGTAAAATTTATATGACGCTGAGTATGTAGGTCTACAAAGTAAGTTCGGTGATTTTGGTACAAATAAAGGTCTAAAAAGTGTTCGTTAAATATATAAATTTATCAGAGAAAGTACTCCTTGCAACGTTGATATGACGGTAAAGAACGATGCACAAAGATTAAGATTAGGTCGTCGTTGTGGCAAAAATGTATATAATAGTCACATTGTATGCACCTAGTACTATCGCGATAGTGCTCACAATGGGTCACGACGTATCGTCACTAGCAATGCAATACTTATTTTACTATATGTTAACAATTTAAAGGTTAATATGCATATTTTCGTTTCATTTTTTAGGCATTTATTCCTATCAAAGTTGGGCAGTTTTCGTTCTCGCTTTTATATGCACAATGCTATCATATTTTAAAAGTGTATGAATTTTTCCGTTTCCAAATCAAATCAAAAATACTTTATTCAATTTAGGCCCCCTAGAAGGCGCTTATGAACGTCAAAACTACTACCGGTTAGGAAAATATCCCAGTCATCGAGAAGAACCGGCAAGAAACTCGATCGGGCTTATCTTTTTAACATACAATTATATATTTAAAATATGTTATACGTTACAAGCGTTTTAGTGGCTGCACAGAGAGGAGTCAATTCCTGACATCACCATCGTTCACATACTGATCGACTCTATAATAGCCCTTTGACACAAAAAAACTCGCTTAACATGGCGCTTAAACTTATAGTCTGGCAAATCGGTAATATACTTTGGGTTTAGTTATAAATAATATACTCAATCCTTACTTATATTATAAGTCAGAATTTGTACTTGTTTGTTTGTTACCCTTTCACGCTGCAACTATGCAGCCAATTATGACATTTTTATCAGTGCTACTGAAAAGGATATAAAACAATTTGATAATCTAATTAAACTCATTTCAAAATAAAATCTAGAGAGTTTCACCTAGAAATAAAGTACTGTGTCAGAGGTATGATCACATCTAAATTAAAGCGAGAGAAACGACGGGCAAAAGCTAGTTTCTAATGTTGACACTAAATTTGAACTACATATAAATCTAAATAAATTGATAAATGTCGTCCATTAGACGCGTATAACTCAAAAATTATCAGGAATAGTTTGATAAAATTTCTCAAGTTATACTTCTTAGAGACTTGGGACTTATCTAAAAAAGAAGAACATCACGAAACCTTCATTTACTATAAGGTAATTAGAATTTTAAGAAACTACTGATTTTTGTAAGCACTACGCGTTTACAGCGATGTTTGTCTTATTTCTGTGGAGAAGTGAAGCAAGCGGTGTGTTGCTTATGTAGTTTTCTCTGTACATAAAACAATATATACTGTTAAGATAATAACCAACACATACAAAATCGTAGTTATTAGCTACTTGCATATAAAATCACTCAAATATAATAATTTTACAACGGCACCTTTATACGATTTTCATTTACAGTACAATAGAGGTGTCCAATAAAATCATCTTAACTCCATATATATAACGATTCTTTATTGCCCTTTCACGTTATGGATCAATAAACTATAGTCATTGAATATAAAATGAAGGTTAAATTAAAACCGTCTACGTCGTAGGTACGTTATAACTCAGTGAAGAGTGATATTCTAAGCAGACTTTGCTTAGTGGAATATAAACATAGCACCGCTTACGTCGCTGGTAAAACTTAATCGCACTAATGGATCCTTTGACGTAAGGCTTAAATGTAGGCTTTCCTGCGACTCGTCATTTGTCACAAATAACTAGTGAATTTTGTATGCCAAGCGGTAAGTATATGAGATGACCTGAAAATTATGGACCTGAGAAAGCTTACTTATTTATTTTTTAATAATTAAAAAAGCTATAACAAAATAACCAAAATGACATCAAGATTAACGAAAAAACAATTATTATATGTGAAGGGGCTGATGGGACCGTGTAAATAGGTCCCACCGGGAAGGATGCGATGAAAATAAAAAAGGTATAAAAGAATGCGTGAAAACGAAGAGAGAGAGAGCGTGAAGCAATAGGTGGTCTTGCCTATAAATAAATATAATAACAAAGACCCCAAATAAAAAGCGTGCACTAACCTGCAAACTCAGCACGTTATACGGAAGCAGCGACGTCTCAGGAATAATTGTTTTGCGATGCCCAATGCGTGAGATATAATATTGATTGCGGTTCTTTAGAGAGTAATTTTCTCCGCTAAATCTTGCGTTGCCCAAAGCGAAATATACATATGAGCGGTATCTAGCTGCGGTGTCACAAATTTTATAGTAATAATGACATATATTAAATTTTTCTCTTTTTTCGTTGAAAATGACAGCATTCTATGGCTTACAAAAGCGTCTGCATGCTCCGTACTCGATCAATGAGATGCAGGCCAGAAACACATCTCATTATCTGGAGCGCAGCTATTATGTTTATTAATTTATAAGGCCGAACCAATATGTATACATCAATAAATAAGAATCGTATCTTTACATTTCATATACTAAATGTTCTTATTAGATTACTTTCTTTTTTTTTATTCGAACGAAAGGCAAACGAATAGCCGGGTTACCTAATGGTAAGTAATCACCGCCGCGCATAGACACCTGCGGCACGAGAGGCATCACAAATGCGTTGCCGACCTTTGAGGAAGGAGTGGGCTCGTTTCTTGAAGGTCTGTGGGTTGTATTGATCTGGAAACGCTGCCGCCGGGAGTTCATTCCAGAGTGCCGACGTACGAGGGAAAAACGCCAATAATAAAATAATTTATTTTAAGAAACATTGATAACCTTGGATCATAATGCCAAGGCAGGGTGAAGCCTATCCAATACGCTTCTTTTATGCAATTGGAGGCAAACGAACAGACGGGTTACCTGATGCTAAGTAATCACCGACTCCCATGGACACTTGCGACACGAGGAGCATCCCAAATGCGTTGCTAGAATTTTAGAAGCGAATTAGCTCTTAAAAATTTGTACATTATATTGGTCCGGACACGCTTGGTAGAAATTACCCGTTGTAGGCTGGTCGCCCCCCAGATCTCCTATTATACCGAGGGGTAGATATTACAAGGAATAAGATTACCTGAACTTATTTACTTACTAAGGAATTCCTCCCACATGCCCAACTCCTCGAGTATCCACGGCATTGCATGGGTGCGTGTTTGAAGTACAGATGGTGATGATAAAGGAAACATAAAATTGCGCGGTAAGAATGATCTAACACTCTTCCCCATAAACACAATGGTCCACCAACGTGAAAGCCACGACAACTGTCTTCGATAAGACCTCGACCCCTGTATACCGGTAATAATAAAACGCATGGGCGTGTCGTGTACCGGAAACAACTAGTTTATATCCAGGGTGGTAGGGATCTTTACTCGACTAGGACAAGACTATAATGGTGATAAATTCGTCATAGCGACTGGAATGCTGACATAGCAGTGACGGCTACTGATGGATTATCTATACATATAAATGAAGTGTCTGTATGTAATATCAAAATAACGACTTTTTACTGATTGTATATGAACGTATAGCCGATACTGATAACAAAAACACAATTTTTAAATTTTTTGTCTGTCTGTCTGTCTCTCTGTCTGTCTGTCTGTCTGTCTGTATGTTCTGGGTAATCTCCGAAACGGCTGGACCGATTTTGACAGAAATTTCACTGACGGATAGTTAAAATTATAGCGGGTGACATAGGCTACTTTATTTTAGACTAGCTGTCATCCGTGGCTTCGTCTGTAGTACTATCTCCAAAACGTTTGAACCATTTTTCACGGAGCGTTCACTAACAGATAGCTAATCTTATAAGAAGTAATTTACAATTATAAAAAAAAAACGCATGCGGAACTGCGGGCAACAGCTAGTAACAAATAAATCCTTCGACAGTCACCGTTATTTTTATTGCCGACAAGTATAGTGCAGACACTTTATCGTCCTTCGGGAAAGAATTCATATATTCATAATTCTGAACACGGGATACAGAACAAAAGTAAACGGTATATATTTAAAGAAAGTTTCTGGCCGAAACAACAGAAGCCTAACGAGTCAAACTTTAATTCAGTGTGTGGCTTGTTCCTACTTAAATTAATTAGCATATGTATCCGCTGTATGAAATTCAAAGCAGTTCGCACTCTCGCATATTTGCATTGTTAATTGTGGCATCGTCGCTGGCAGGAGACTTCGTAGTCTATGTACGTTACGTGTTCAAACTCCAGTTTGATGTCGTATCGTCCCCGATATATATCTGTTATGCATTATTTTGCTCGTTACGGTGAATTGTATATAAGCAAAAAACCCATTGCCGAATATACGTGCGCGCATCACTTCCAGAACGGCCGCACGCATTTGGATTGTAAAGAGAGGAAATGCTTGAAAAGACCGTATCGAAAAGTGAATTATTTGGGTTAAAATATCCTCATATAAAAAGTGAATGAGTGAGTGAGACAGAACACAGCAGGTATATCTTCAAAAATATTGACATACCATTTTTTTCAATAGATGATTCGGTCTCATTTTATACGTGTGGTAACTAACGTGCGAAAGTAGAGTCTAATAAAAAATATACTTTTTTTAGTTTCTACGCACTCACTACAGACTATGCACGCGTTTGTTAATATTAAAAATAAGTTTAGTTCACTTAATTGTTCCCCACGTTACATCAAGCCTATTTATAAGTTACCTAGCAATTGTCTGCAACTTTGACGTATATGACACCTAATTATAATATAATATAGTCTAAAAATACCTAATGAAGTATTGAAGTATGATGTCGATGAATTAAAGAAGAGAGGATTCCACTTGGATTTTCTTTTTTCTTCATTAACAATTATTTTTATATAATCAGTTGTCATAACCTTTATTTCTACGCTATATTATAGTATCTGTTGGCGTTTCTTTAATTTTTGCTTATGAATGAAACTAGCTTATACCCGTTGCTTCGCTCGCTGTACTGTGGTTAACTATATCTATTGGAAACAGTTTTTGAAATTATGCTTCTTTTGGCGCGTTAAAGAAAAATGATGAGAGTAAATTTTTACGATTCGCGCGCGCACACCGGCACGTAAAACGGATACCCTGAAGTTAGCTATAGTCAAGATTTTTTTCAAAAAAAGTATATATGTATTAAATACCTTATTTCTATTGTTAGTGTCGTTTTTTCTACAAACGTAGAATAAGGCGAGAGATAAAATATTTGAAAAGATTTTTTAATTTGTTACGCCTAAGAAGTATAACTTCTACCGCGTGTTCATAAGTACACACACACTTTTTTTTCTGTATGAAAATTATCCTATTTTTTTCTCTGTATCACGGACAATGTGTATGCAAATTTACATGTTAATAAGCAAACTCACGTTCGCGTTTATTATATTACTTAGGATTGAGGTATTCATATGTTCTTGGTCTAAACAAGTCATCGAATATATATTAACCTTTAAAGACTCGAAAACCATAGTGGTTTAAGCGTCATACAAACGAAAGTAGACCTTAATTATAATTAATTATAATGCACGCGTCAAGGGACATTGTGGCAGTATCAGTTTTAGAAAAATATCGAATTTTATTATAAAATTGGAATAATAATAAATTATTGAATTAAAAGTTATTTTTATTGTTGTTTACACTCTTTATGTAGAATGTATTATTTTTAATTATCTTTTCATTTATACTTTTTAGAACTTTTTTTTACTAAACTATGAAATTTACAATTTATCTATTGGATTTATTCTTTTACATAGGATAGAAAAAATATAATGCAAGTATACTCGTATATCCAAGTATTCAGTAAATATTTATAGCAGTACTATGACATAATTATAATATCTTGTTTAACTTTTTATTTACCATTTGTAATATGTGTATTTGCAATATTTTGACAACTGTGTTGGCCTTGTACCTGCTGCAATAAAAATATTTTCTTTCTTCCAAATAGTAGTATCATATTTCTATCATATTATTATTTTGTATATTTAATTAAATTTGACAGATAGAGGAATTCACAACGTCATATCATTACGCTTTTTTTATATCTCCGCACAGCTCCCAATTAACTTTAACACGCGTAGCCCCAATAATAAAACAAAACCGTTTCTACACGAAGGATATTCCAAGCATTAGGTGGTTAAATCAATAAATCTTCCAAAAAAAGTACGCGAACTTTTCTAATATGTTGAAGAACTCTCTATCGACAAGGAAACCCATTTTTATGGCCGTAATATAGGGCAATACTTTCAATATATGCAAGGTAATGTTCCTTGATTACGAACTTGGGTTACGCTGTCGAATTTTTTTATTAAAATCCCATAAGCTAGATTATGAATACAATCCATATATGCATATGAAATTACGAAGGTTATATATTAGCAAATTTAAATAGGTAGGTTTTTTTTATATATCATATAGATAAATAAGGGAAAATAAAGCAGGTCAATACATTTTCTTCTTTGTTTGTCAACCGAATTTTTATTCCTTTTCTTAATTAAAAGCAATTATTCAACTTGTAATGTTTGGTATGTCAGATCATGCAATCTGAACTAGAACCAGTTAGATCTACGGTTTTGGAATTTTGCATTATTGTTCAGTCCTAATGACAACGCACGAAAATGAAGTAAAAACAAAATGGCCGCCATGCCATACACACTGAAAACAAAATTAGATTTAAGCCATTAAGCGCATACAAATACAAAGCTTGTTATTAAAAATATTGTTCCAAATATTAATTAAAAATAATAATAAAGTAGATTTGTAAATAGTTTTTTTTTCCCTTACCGCCGATAAGACGAATCCTTTATTTATAAGCAATAACGTCATATTTTACGCTCTTTACGTCTACAATTTAAAACATTTGTGCAATACTCAATACTGTTTTTACCATTTAGACAAACAATATGAAAAAGAAGTATCCACAGATAATAATATCTACATATTATCATGTGAAGAGAAAACTTTATTAATGATTTATTTTATTCATGGAAAAAAAATATTGTCGAATTTTGCAGCCACTACAAAAAGTATTAAAAAGTTTACAAAATGTCATTAATTTTCAATTACTGTCCTATAATACTATAGAATATATACTATTTCCAAAAAACATAATATTTTTGGAGAAAACAAAGATTATTTACATAATAAGCACAAATGTAATTTTAAATTTAAAATGCGTGCCAAAACGCTTGCCCGTGTTATAATGTCATGTTATTGTAAACAGCGAACACATAACGAGTGAACTACAGAGTACTTTATGTCATAGATTAGAATTTGTGAAGAAAGCAACAAATTAATTATTTTGCGTTATAAATATGAATGATAAAGTGTATGCTGTTCCTCAGTGCATTAATACTTCAATAAAATATAATACTATAATATATATAATAAAAATATCAACAGCCCTAGTACAAAGTGACGTTTGCTGAAGCGTGACGTAATTCACTCTGATTGGTGTTCAAAATAAGATGGACGATTGCTATATTTTATAGTTTTATTTTATTAAATAAATTATCAATCTCAACTTGAATATAAAAATAAATACATTTATCCTAACCTACTCATACGGTTCTATGTGATCTACAGATTATTTTTTTAATACGTGATTACTGTCATCATGCCAATTGTACACATTACATTCTTACTTGTGCCGTTGTATAATGAAGGTAAGGCTTTTTTAAATCGTGATTTTAAAAAACACATACAAATAAATAGCTCAGTGAAGCAAGCTGTTTAGCGACGACGAGCGAGCTCATGCGTCAGCAATTTAACAGCTCTTTTCACTGAACAGCTTATTTACCTGAGCGCACTCATGTACATACGAATTTTTAAACTACAATTACTAAGCATGGAGTATAATGTCACAGAGTTAAAAATAAATAATACATACATTAGTTCTAAATGGCTGTAAGATAAATATCTAAATGGTTCTATGAAGCCAAATTTCATGTAGACGATAGCTTTTATCTAGACCTTAGGGCCGGCTAATGGGAGCTGGCTCAACAGTGTTGTTTCGCTGCCAAAATGAAATCGTTTGGTAAATGCATATATACGGCTTAATACATCGCTTCCTTATCTCAAAACTAAGCATATTTATAAACTTTTATCGACTTTTCTATTCTCTACTTGCCTTAATCTAAATATATACTAAAATGTACTTTATTTTCTATTATATACAAATACACTACATACGAGTACATACATATATATTAATAAAATAAATAATAAACGAAAAAACTCTTTGCTGTTGTTTATCTAATGTGTTAACGCTTATACAGCATAACTTTTTAACCAATAAACGTCAAACAATCAACGCTCGTATTGGTTTAAAACAATGACATCATAATACAACCTGGACGCGTATTGGTCGAAAGTGAACAGCAAAGAAATGACGTAGGGCAAACAGTATGTTTGAATAAATTTAACATAATATTTATTAAACAGAGTTTGATGAATCGAACATTTTACGCATTCTTTACGGCCCCAAAATTTCTACATTTTGTTAAAAAATGCTATCAGCAAAGAGCACAAGCAACATTTAGTGTGTAAATATCGTAAATCTTTCGTATGAAACTCTCTTAACGCATTTCTTGTTAAATCAACCAATATGAATAGTAGTTTTCGGTATATTGGAGACTTAACCCGAAGAAGTATTCATATCATTAGGCTTATTATAAGAGTTAAGTAATTATTAAAAATATATTTAAAAAAAAAGTAGGAAGCCAAATGTTAATAAGGATGGGACAATACACAATTTCATGTGAACGAAGTTGCAAACCTCAGCTAATAAATAATAAAAATCCAAGCGACCTACACGGACAGAAAAATAAATGGAGTAATTTAAATAGTGTCATTGATAAATCCTATGGAGATACTTCGAAATCTGCAACTGGATGCAAACGAAATAGCGTTTTCTCCAGAGTAGATTGCCTGCTCAATCCCTGCTCAATCCGAGACTTCTCAATCACTGTCTTCCGTGAGACACTTGCACGGAACAAATCACACTATAATAGACAAGACGGTTGTCGAATATCTAATAGGTATTTTTCTTCAAGTGGTATCTTATAATTTGCAATAATAACTGCAACACTGAATTAAATAATTATAATAGGAGGATAAGACATTATTAATACATTTTAAAGAAAGAAATCACCTAATAAAAGTAGTCTTAAGAGGAAGCGCGAAAGAAGCAAGGTTCGTTTCGTTTAGCACCAATATTGGTGGCTCAATAGTATACAATATGACAAACAATTCAACCGATCTTCATGAAATCTCCCATAAACGTTTCTGCAGATACAAACCTTTCATCCACAAAGAATGCAATGTTCCCGAAGGATAAATCAAATCTGCAACAACACGAGCGAAGCCGCGAAAAAAATTTATTACCTAAATAAACCTATCGAAATAGTAATTTAAAAGACAATTTTTTTTTACAATTTGGATTTCGATTCTGTACAAATCACACGATTTTCTGATTACATGAGTACGTACGTTTAAACAATGTAACAACAGTACATTTTTTTAAGATAGTAAATAGAATAGATAGAGAGAGTAGACTCATTTTAATAATGAATATACACACTTATATATTCTAGGACAATATTTTCAATATTTCAGTTCCTTTGAAGCTTTACAATTCTTTTTCGTACCAAGTATACGCTGTTGGCTTGAGCCTTCACAGCTTTATCAGACTAACGAAGGCCTGTACGGCAAATACGTCAAAACTATTACACGTAGTTCTATCACCATTCTATGCAGATTTTTTCCTAGATGACTCTAGGTTACTTATTTTTTAGATTCGATTGACCCTTTGGTAGTTTTTGTATTACCTAACTATTCCATAAATTATGTTAAAATGTAATATTCTTCTTTATCAGAATTGACAGTGAAGGCGTATTAAGCATGTATAAGAGAAACATTGTAAAAAAAATTATATCCCCGTTTGATTAAAAAGCTAAACGGTCACTGGTTTATTCACTTGAATACCTAGCGTACAAATAATTGTGTGAGGGTTGAAGCGAAATAAAATTCATCTCTTGGTCTTTGTGGTGTCGCGCGTCCTCGAGCCCGGCCCCGCGGGTACGAGCTATGTGACGACGCGACGGGAAGACGCTCCCTGTATTGTGTCACAGAGTAGTGTAAATATATAAATATTTTTGAAGTTACACTTCTTTTGGCACGTTATGAGGAATCGTTGAGAGTGAGTTCGATTTCGACCATTCGATGAGGAATTTTGCGGTAGACGCTTTGAGGATACTTATTTTTTGATATTTCTTTTGAAAATGTGCCTTTTTTTCCTTCATTTAATTTTATGTGTATTTTTACGTATTGGGAGGGCAGAGTTAGGATACCGAACTACTGGAACTTCTTAGCCTTTAATGATTCGCGAGGCCCCATCTCATTCATGATTGATTGATGATGCTGTAGGGGACAGCAGCTGAGGTAGACACCATATTTTTACTACAAAAACGGGCAGTTCGAGCAATTTATGATATGGGGCCATACGAATCATTAAAAGATAAGTTCCGGGAGTTCGGTATCCTAACTCTGCCCTCCCAATACCTACTTGAAAATCTAATGTACGTCCGCAAAAACTTAGATAAGCTAGATTTCGTAAAGGACCGACATAATCTAAATACAAGAAATAATAACAAATTGGTCATTCCATGTTTTAGGCTCACTAGGACCGGTAACAGTTTTTTAGGTAATAGTGTTAGGTTTTATAATAAAAGTCCAAAACACGTTACCGATCTGCCGGATACTAATTTCAAGCACCATGTCAAGCAGGTTTTAATATCTAAAAGCTATTACAGGGTGGATCAATATGTGAACGACGGTGACGTCTGGAAATGACGCCCTCTCTGTGCATCCACCAAAACCGAATGTAATTATTTATAACTATGTTTTAAAAATGTGAGTTATAATATATTAATGAAAAGGTAAACCAGATCGAGTTTCTTGCCGGTTCTTCTCGATGACTGGGTTGTTTGTCCGAACCGGTGGTAACTTTGACGTTTATAAGCGCCTTCTCAGGGCTTAAACTGAATAAAGTATTTTTGATTTTGATTTTGATTGATATTGGCGTTATGTATGAATGCGTTCTCTGTATTCTTGAATTACGCTGCGTTGGCGACGCGCAACCAGCTCGCGGACGATGTTTGTTCATTAGAGGTTTTAATTTGATTTTTCTAGCGCGTTCTAATTGCGACTCGCTCATAATAATTCTCTACTCATTTATGCGGGGTAGACGCGCTCACAATTAGTTTCTACCGTTTGCGTTTGCGGAACACTGGGTTAACGGGTCCCCCGCGTTTGCTATGCAAATGTCGTTCGACATTGCTGTTGGAAAACTTACATAGTTATAGTTTTTCGCATGTTATAATTTATTTAAATTGTTACTTTAAAACTATTCTCTTGTTTACATTGTTGTTGGCTTCTGATTATAGAATTAGAATTTTTACAATTTCATTCGGAAAACATATTTTAATAATTTACTTGGTCAGTGTTTTACACATGTAATACGATTCCAAATAAGCAAGTATATTTTATACAATTTGTAAGGAATCGAAGCCACGACTGTTGTAGAACCCCAGACTCAAAATAAACGTCTGATTTGACGTGATTTCAGAATGATAACTTATTAGACACATGTTTTGGAAACATTTTAAGTATGAATATCAAAAGAACTACCAATAATACGAGGATAATCAAATAAAAAACAATGAACATCAATTACTTAATATTTATTAACACCAAATTTAAATATTTATCAATAATTTGATGCACCAAGAAGCATCGTACTAAACCTTTTTGCTTTAAATTGGTTTGAATAATACACGTATTTGTTTCCTTTAACCCCTCTTTCATACGCGATATTTTAATGTAAATCCATTGGTTATTAGAAAACTGATCATTGAAATTGGTGGCGTGTTCAAAACTTCGAGTTTTAAAAATGATTTCGCCTTTATCTATAATCAAAATAAAAAACTTTATTTAAAGGCGCTTATGAACGTCAAAACCAGTTCGGGAAACAATTCAGTCATCCAGAAGAACCGGTAAGAAACTCAATCTGGTTTATTTTTTCACCGTACATGTTTTTATGAAAACGCTTCGTTTTTGGTGGATACACAGAAAGAAACGTTATTTCCAAATGTCATTAGTATATTGCTTTATCCTATAATAATACGCCTACATACATCAAAACTCGTTTGACATGGTGCTCGAAGTTATATTAGGCAAACTGGTAAAATGCTTAGGGACTTGTAAACTGAAACTATTATTAAAAAAAAACTGTTACTGGTCTTGCTGAGACTAGAACATAGGGTGATTAATTTGTCACAGTTTTCAGTGTTTAAATTACGTCAGTATTATAGTAAATCTAGCTTTTCAAAATTTTTGCGGATATAAATTAGAATATTGAGAATGTATTGGGAGGGCATACTTAGATACCGAAGTCTCGAAACTTACCGTTTAATGTTTCACGAGGGTCTATTGTCATTGAGATATATCATCACCATTGTACTCTATACGTTCTAGGATCAAATCAAGACTGCCACTGATGATATGACACTAACAGGTTATGCAATATGTTGGCGTCATCCAGCATGATTAACTTGTATTTGACT
Source organism: Antheraea assamensis (assembly GCA_035772565.1). NCBI lineage: Eukaryota > Metazoa > Arthropoda > Insecta > Lepidoptera > Saturniidae > Antheraea > Antheraea assamensis. The sequence goes on from JAQQSE010000085.1 coordinate 22,888, forward strand.
GCTGAAATTCTCACTATTATCAGTGGTTTCCTTTCGACCAACGATGCACTATATGTCACGTGGTATCCGATACATAATAATAGTTGAAGCTCGTTGAAGTTAGATATTGTTCCTCTGTTGCACAAATAATATAGAAGATTTAAATATATTATTATATATACATAACATTGCCCGGGGATTATTTTATATATTTTTGCCACATACGACAATAAGTACTATTAGATGCCAACATTTTCTTACTAATACTTCTATTACTCGTACATACAAACCTTTAAGAAACGAGCGTACACTTCTTTAAAAGGCCGGCAACGCACTTGCGACTCCCCTGGTGTTGCTAGTATCTATAAACGGCGCTGATCACTTACCATCAGGTGACTCAGCTGTTCGATTGTCCCCTATAATATAAAAATAATCTTTTTGTTTACATTACGGTCAGTGTAACTAGCATACCGTATCGTAATTTGCGTCTCACATTTTTTCTATCGCCTGGCTCTTTTAAAATAGTTAATTTGGTAATTTAGTCTGTTCTTCATAACGATGGTTCCAGTGACAGTAAGAGGTGATTTTTACCCTTAATTCAGTTTAATACATTCCATTTAAAATCGGAACAATTAATAGAAATAAAACTCAACAATGTTTTTAATTAAAAAGACAATTTATTTACAGTATCATGATAAATCTTTGGATAAATTATCAACTTCAAAAAAAAATGTATAACAATTAAATTCGTATTTGTCTTTTTACGATAAAAATTAATTAAATATTAATTTTGTAAAAAAAAAAAAACATAATTCACTTAGATTTAATTTTATTTTGGTCAAACAATAACAAGTAAATTCAGATGTATCAAGTGATTTGTATTAACATTTTAATTATTCGTGTACAAAATACAAATTATTTAAATAACAATATTAATAATATCCAAGTATTATAGATAAAAAAAGTGTGCATCATGTGTAAGATAAAAAAAAATTGTGATAATTTTGAGACAGAATAAGTACTTATTGGTGATCAATAATTATGACTTTTGAAATCTATTTATTTCGTTAGAAGTCTTCGATGAACTTTCCTATAAGAAGTATGACGTCACAGATTTTTAATAGACTAACGATATAGCGCACGATGGACTGCAGAGTCGATAAAAAGTATATATACTAAGCCAATACTAAATTTTGTTAATTTCAAACAAAACGTCAAGCATTGATGGCATCCCCAACGTGTTAATTATTTTGTTTTATTATGCCACCTCGTGTATTACACTCCGATGAGGAAAATATTTCCAAAAATAACTAAATTAGATGGAATAACAAAACAAGGAATACTTTTATGTCAACAATGAAAAGACTAATTAAGACCAGCCGTGTTATATGGATCCGAGTGCTGGGCTACGAAAGAGACGGATAAGAAAACATTACATGTGGCAGAAACGTGAATGTTAAGATGGATGTGTGGTGTAACAAGGATGGATAAGATTAAGAATGAGTATATCAGAGGAAGTTTGAAAATAGCACCAGTGACAGAGAAGTTGAGAAGTAATAGGTTAGCATGGTACGGGCATATTATGAGAAGAGATGAAAGTCATGTAACAAGAAATGTTTTGAGTTTGAAAGTGGACGGATATAGGAGTAGAGGAAGACCGAAAAAGGTGTGGATGGATTGTGTGAAAAACGATATGTGTAAAAAACGTGTGAATACTGAGATGCCATCTGACGGAGGTGAGTGGAAAAGGAAAACATGTTGTGCCGACCCTACTTAGGTGGGATAAGGGTAAGATGATGATGAATGAAAAGACTAATTGACTAACAAATATCAGTCAATGACGCCTCAATCAATAAACCTTTGCATCGTGAGCATCATTCATAGATAGAGTACTGCTAACTAGGATTATAAAAATTTAACAATGTTACTAGATTCTGTTCAAATTATTTTTAATTTTGATTCTGTTTTATACCTGCATGATAATGGCTGTGAAATACTAAAATAATAGCGATATGTTTCCAGAGTGTCAGTTACAGTTTTTGCCCCATACAAAAATCCAAAATGGCCGCTAAACATTTCAAAACCTTCGACATTAGAACGATTAAGATTAGGTATGATTTGTTAAGAAAAAAATTATAGGATCAAGTTATGTTTAATAATAATTAAAGTCTCCAGTCAGGTAAATAATACTTGAACTTATTTTCATTACTCTAGCAACCCTGCGTGCGTATAATTAAGGTATCGGGATTAGCAGTTGTTATACTTGTCATTCTGATTCTTGCATCCAACCTTTTCTAAAACATAATGCGATTGAAAAAGAAAACGAATATTAAAAAAAATCACATTCATAACTATTCGTACTAACTTCGATGTTTATGATTATTTTATTTTACTTTCGTAATTTAAATCCATTATAATTTATTATTATATGTAAAGATCCGGTTCGTTCCGTTTTAGTGTAATTCAGCTTCACTACAACAGTAGCATTCCTCTTATTTATTTAATAAACTCTTCATTAAATTGCACTTACATCGTATTTACAGTTCGTGTTCAAAAGTTTCTCAAAGACCACAAAATAACATTTTTTTTTTTAAATCATTAATTTATGAAATATTAATGCGACCAGACGTAAAAAACTTTCGGCAATAATTTCAAAGCTGTCATTTTATGACGTCTATGACGTCATGGTAACAATCGTTTGCTATTCGATCGAGTTTCAGGGCGTTTTAACATATACTTTATATTAACGCGATTATGTGCTAAATATGGCAGTGTTGCCACTTTAACCACATTTGGTGCGCCATGACAGACCTCGTGGTACAATGGGAATGATTTGTGTTAAGTATAAATATCACTTTAGTTATACTTCTGTATTAAAATAATCAACTAAATTAGCAATATTTGAACGTCTGTTTGGAGCAATATTATTTCCTTGTTGACAAGCGTGAAATTCACCGTCATGAGTATTCGGATTGTATAAATTAATAGTTTGTGTCACAACGAAACAAACATCGCCTTCACATTAAAGATAGGAATGGCTTGCACGAGAACCTCAAATCAAATTCAAATTATTAAAACGGACAGTTTTATACATTTTAAGACAATTAAACTGACTTAGGCTAAAACTGGATTTAACTTTACGATACAAGTGTCCCTTAAAATATTTTATCTACGTCTGGTCTCATAGAGACTTGGTCTAAAAACTTGGATTCGAATTATTACGTTATAAAATTCGGTAAAATCAGTGATTTCTACTTTACAATAGATACGCTATAATTTTCTTGTGAAATGGATCGAATAACAAATAACTGGTCTTTTGTTAAAATAGTTACAAGTATTTGATAGGAAAGATGCTCAACATAACATTTGTCATTTCGATAAATCTGAGCTCTGAACAATCACATAAATTTTTAATTTTTCTTCAGAATATATGGCACGGTTAGTGATTTTATATAGGAGACATACATTAGTCGTTGCTTATTTTATATTAAATTAAAAAAAAAACATCTTAGTGCTATTACTTGTATATACTGTGTACTTAATTAATAACTTGAATAATATTTTACATCCTTAAGGGTATTGTATACCGACGCTCTTGGACGCTGCGTTTTTTTTTCATGGTTAAAATATAACCGATGACAAAAACTAGCACATGCGGCATACTAACTCTAACAATCTATTTTGACTGGTAGAAGTATCACGGTTATTTGAGACGGGTTGTACATAGATATAGATTTCAATGTTCTCTTATGCACACGGTACTAGCTTGTGATCACGGATTCGTTTGCATTAATGTACATTTGTTCTACCTTTCAGGAACAGTAGTTTTTTATAGATGAAAAGTAATCAGATAAAGAAAAAAAATAATAATCGGACCCTTGACAACATGTATGCAAATTTTTAAGATGATAGGTTGAGTAGTTAAGACGTGAAAGTGTAATAAACAAACAGATTCACATTGGCATTTACAGTATTAGTAAGAATTGCCCTTTTCTAAAATCATTTTTTTTTATGCTTTATAGGTAAGCGTTTGACCACAATCTCATCTGATGTTAAATGACGATGTGGTCTAAGATGGTAGTCACGCTAAACCTAGAGAAGACTGGCTCTCAAGTGCAGCTGCCGGAACACACCGACAGGTGCTTGACGACAGATTTTCAACTTTAGGGTGGTAGCTAGCCAGACGGACTTAGAAAAAGCCCTACCACCATGAAAATCTCAATTGCCAATTGTGGATTTAGTGCTTCAGAGTATTTATGTTCTAACAATAGTTATCCTTAGAGTGACTTCAGAAACCAGTCACCATATGACCTTAATTTCATATCATACTCAGGTAGACTTATCACGTAGACTAGATCAAAGTCACAACTAGTTTATTTAATAGGAATGAGATAATTGTTGTTAATAATCTATTCAACTTCTTCACGATAATAAACTAAAATGTTAGCTTTTTAATTCAAAATATTGTCATTGTATTTCAGTTTATTACGTGTCAGTACAATCTTCCTACCTTGTGAAATATGAGTCTATTATTGTTTTCTTTTTTCTATATAATAGTAATAATTGTTCTTAGATTAAATCTAGTTAAAAAGTATATTGACGCTGTGAAGGTAATATGACCGTCGGAACATTGATATCAATAGCTACTTAGTCATATTAGCTTTCCAGCATCTAAAAACAATTATTTATGCTGTTATTATAAACAACGAAAGTTAGTTTTTTGTAGGAAATAATCTCAGGAATACGTCATAAAATAACATATAAATATTTTCAATTGATAAAATGTATTCTCAAGTTCGATGCTTACCTTTGCAAATTAATCAAAAATTTCAACGTTAAGCCACACGAAAATTTAAAAAATTGGTAAAACTGAGATTTTTGATAGTACTTGTGATGTTGGATGCATAAATATTAATTAAACTATTTAAAACGGTTTTATAAATCACGTGACCACAAAAAAAAAACGCAGCGTCACAATGCTGGCATGGGAATACACCTTAAAATATTTTTCATTTCTTCAAATTCCCTCAAGCCCCCATGAGGGACATAAATGCCGCGTTGTATTTCTCCTCGTCATATTGCGAAAACTCCTCGTATTCCAGGTACTCGAAGTCCTGGCCCATGACCACCATCGGCAACAGGAACAAGAGAAGTAAGAGAATCCAGCTTGGAAAATGTTTGGTGCTGCTGTTGAGTGTGACTGGAAACAGGAAAAAACACATAATTGTAGTAAAATAATTAGACCAGGTTTACTAATCCCAAGATATTTCGCTCTTTTATTCCATTATAATTCTATATAAATAAAAACCAACTGCCTAGTGTATATAAGCCAATCACTTGAAAATGACTGAACCTATTTGATTAATTATTTTTTTGATGCATTTGCAATTTTTAGGACATGGCATGTATAAAATAAAAATTTTGAAAAACAGCAAGACAAAGTGAAAAACGTAGGTATAAAAATCTCGATATGAAAAAAAGAGAGTGTGAGTGAAACAGAAGAGAGTATAGAGATCTTCAGGAATATTAAAATAATTGCCAGGTCGTCGTCGAGTAGCTCAGTTACCATTCTATATCAATTACATGATTTTACTGTAAATAGAAGATTTAGAGTAATTTTCTTCGTTAATTGCTTCATCATTATACCGCCACATTTTCGTTGCTTTTTTTTTTTAATTTTCTCCTCTAAATTTAAACAACAATTCTATTAAAATATTTATTTTTAATATAGTAACAACGACACCTCCTACTTCAATCCCATTAATAGTGTAACGGGATTTAAATTTATCCATACAGTCATGTAATGAAGTCCAATAATGAAGACATGTATTATATAAACGAGACCTTAAATATAAGAGTGTTTTTACCTTATTCTAATTTTTTTTTTTATATCATAGGGGCAAACGAACAGGTGGGTCACCTGATGGTAAGTGATCACCGCCGTCCATAGACACTAGCAACACCAGGGGAGTCGCAAGTGCGTTGCCGGACTTTTAATATATGTGGGCCTCCGGCGCTCTCACTGACCGAACGAAACGCAACAGTGCAACCACTGTTACTTCACGTCGGTTTTCTGCGAGAGGGTGGTACTACCCCGGGCGAGCTTTTGCATTTCTTCAAGTGGTTTAATTTTAGTTTTTATATTTGAACATAACTCCTTAATACGTTCCGTGACACGTGTAGAATTTACAATCAATATTTTACCAGTTTCTTTATGAGATAGAGTTACAACCGTATTTATTCTTAGGCCTTACGTATTTAAAATCAGATGAAAAGCTGTTGCTATGTTACGTGAACCAAATCACAAACAAGGACTAGTTAATATATTCAAAATATCATATAAAATGGAAAAACATATTTTTCGTTATGTCAAAAATCAAAATCAAAAATACTTTATTCAATTTAGGCCCTAAGAAGGCGCTTATGAACGTCAAAACTACCACCGCTTCGGAACACATCCCAGTCATCGAGAAGAATTAAATGTTACTCGCGACTTAACGGTTGGGAATTTAACAAAAAACAAAACTTGTTTGTTTACGGTGCGCGTGGCTCCCGGAAGGTTTTGGACTCTACTTATATAATTTATTATATCTGCGCGAAATACTATTTTTTTTTAAATAAATGTAGTCCAAACTATTCCTTATAACATCAGCTATCTGCCAGTGAAAGTCCCGTCAATATCGGTCTAAACGTTTCTGAGATTATCCAGAACAAAGAGACAGAAAAATATTTTAAATATTGTTTTTTTTTTTTAATATACGTTCTGTATACACTTTCATATCTATTTAGTAAAAAGCTGTTTTGACATCACAAACAGACACTTTAATTTTATTTACTTGTATAGATAAAAGAGATACCAGCGAGGATTGGTCGTCGTGCACTAACGGGATTTTTTTTAATGTGACTGTACACAGAGTTGTGCCTTTGAATCGTGTAATTAATTGTAATGACAAAAATCAGTAAGGTATACGTGGGTAAATATTTAACAAGGGTAAAAAGCAGCACCATTGCCCTACCTCTTTCTAAAACATGGCCGCTCCCCGTTTTATTTACATTTTGTTAATTTGTTTTCTTACCTAATTGAACAATTACACATTTTAATGGTTCGTTTGACACCCATATTCATTTGTTTATCATCATTCTTTTTTTTAATTTACAGGTTGGTTAAAACATGTACTTGGAAAGAATGAATGAATGAATGAAATGATTTAAATTTTTAATGGAAACTTCATTGGTTTATTTGTTTTTATTGTCAATTATTAAGCTCGATTTACATATATTATTATTATTATTATTTGCTTACTAAACGCAGTTAGAATATGATGTGAAATAGAAAAAAGTAGTGTGTACTTATGTACACGCGTTAGAAGTTATACTTCTTTGACGTAACAAGATAAAAATATTTTCAAACATTTTATCTTTCGCCTTATTCTACGTTCGTAGAAAAAATCTGCGACACTCCTAAGCCTATCACTATACCAGGTGTACTTAATGCATGGCAATCGCAATCCAGTCAGACAGCACTGCCATATCTTACAACCCTAGTAAGTGTTAAGTATAAACAGAATTTTAAATGTACAAAAATATATATGTCATTCATGACTTACTCCTCTCAGGTCTAGGATCTGTCTCTGGAGTGAAGAAATCTAAGTTAGCTGATTTCTTGTGAACGTCGTACACCGTTGCCACGCAGGCGACCCTCATCCTTCCACCGAGGAACATTTCTGGAGTCACCTTTGCGTCTGCTTTCACATTCGTCCAAAGAAGACCGCTTTCTGATAGGTGAAAACTGGTTTCTGATGATCTTAACTGGAAAAATGAAACAGCGTTGCTTACAAATATATCTTAGACTTCTGTAAGTGGATTGAAGTTCTATTTATTTACTAGCTATTGCCCACATGCGTTTTTTTTAATAACTGTAAATTACTTCTTATAAGATCAGCTATCTGTTAGTGAAAGTTCCTTGAAAAATGGTTCAAACGTTTTGGAGATAGTAGTGCAAACGAAGCCATGGGTAAAAGCTAGTCCAAAATAAATAAGCTTTAATTACTTTTTATAACATTAGCTATCTGTCAGTGAAAGTCCCGTGAAAATAGGTTCAATCGTTTTGGAGATAGTACTACAGACGAAACCACGGATGACAGCTAGTTTAAAATAAAGTAGCCTATGTCACCCGCTGTAACTTTAACTATCCGTCAGTGAAATTTCTGTCAAAATAGGTCCAGTTGTTACAGAGATTACCCGGAACAAACAAACAGACAGATAGACAGACAAATATTTTAAAAATTGTATTTTTGTTATCAGTATCCTGTATACGTTCATATCCAATCAGTAAAAAGTCGTTATTTTATAAAGTCATTTTTATATGTTTAACTGATAAACTGTGTAAATACATAAATTAAATACTTATAAATTGTCATACAAATGCGTACGAAACATTTTTCAAATCTCATAGAAGAACATTTTAAAAGTTAGATGTTCTTAAAAGGAATCCACTATTTTATAAGAATTTATGAGAAGTTTTCCAAAGGTGTATTAATTTGCATCTAGTAATACAGAAGGTATTATATAATTCGACACTCAATAGCCTGACATTACAATGCGATGAACTAAATCCATTGAAACGAGTTACAATCCAGTATGTGACATAAGGCTATTAGAATTCGCAATATTTGTCCAGTACGATACACTGGGATCACCATATTTGTTTGTTTGTAGTATTGTGGGACTCGAAATAGAACAATTAGGCTACTTTGATTTAAAAAAGGGGTTCCGCGAAAATATAGTAAAGTAAAGAAGCGGTGTTCAGTAGTATCCAGTACAATAAGGGCGCGCTCGATATGTATGTTTATACTGAACAATTTCTTTTTACTAAATTTCGGGAGGGGCATGTCGCAGATAATAGATAGTTTAAGATAAACTAGAAATAGAATTCATGTTCTAAGCTTCCAAGTTGGAGTCATTTAGTAGCTTATCATCTTAACATCGTTGATTGCGTTGATACCTAGAATGAGCTTATAGTCAAAAACTAGGAGATAATAAATACAATTCAAAAATAATTCTTCACCGGTTCATCATTAATATAAATGGTGAGGTTGGCTGCAGGTCTTGCTGGTGATGACGTACAGTTGGCTTGTAAGATTTCAGAAGGCTGGTAGCGATCTTTGTTCGCTTTCAGTATGGGCCCGGACGTCGGGAGAGCTGGAAAATTTATTAAAATACTTAAAAAAAGGCCTAATATTGATATTTAGTGGTAATTAATTCTCTAGCCGAACATTCTGACCATATTCAGTTCATACAGATAGACCTAGAACCATGATACAGTGACACAGTGGACCGCAAAAGATTTTGACGACGATGATTTTGCTAAATAATTGTATAAAGATTCAAAAACTTATACGATAGATATGTAAAAGTTCGTACTATAATAGGTGGGGAAAGAGTAATGGTTCCAAATATAACCGTTTACTTAGCAGAAAATATTTTTACTTCGGTATCATAAATCGAGACATAACCATCACGTACTAAGAAAGTTATATCATGAAATATAGACACCGGTCCTACGAGACTAACAAACGGGGAGCACAAAGTCTTGCGGGTAACACTATATTTTGTATTCACGCCGACACTCAAGGGTATTGAAATCGCGTAGGATTTAGAACATCATACCTCAGACATCAAATCTTTTTTATAAGGAATTTTGCTTCGCAATATAAAAATTCACCAATGCGTTTACTAGTTTTTTTTCTCTTATAAACGAAAGATCATTCGTATTTAATGCAATAAAGTGGTAACACTATACTTAATGGTAAGTACAGTGCAGTCTTAAAACAGCTGTGACCACCGACAAATATACAATCCATCAGCAGTTGTCTCTGCGATGCAAATCAAAAACCTCTTAACAGGTCAATATGCACTTCTTTATCCCGAAGGGCAACTAATTAAAGTAGAGTTCCTATGACGTCTTTATCATAATATGCCGGATAGTAGAGATTCAATGAGGTATAGATACTCTATCAGCCTGCTTGATTACGGAACATATCAGTCAGTCTGGAAACGCGACGCAACTAAGCATGCCATTATTATAGTTATGTATAGACATTGAGTTTTCAGCATTTCACGAATGCTGGATGCTGGGTCCATCGTATTGTATAATATAGTGTCCAGAACAGTGTATAGGGCTTGCGATCCAAGTGCATGTTGATAGGACTCTTGTCAGTATACTTTCACACTTCTTTCCACTGTTCACATTCCTGTCCCTGCCTAACCAAGTCTAGTACAGAACCCGGAATTTTGATTTGAAAAGTCGAAGAAGAGACCAAGGTAGCGTGTTAACTAGAATTAGAAATCGTATAGTGCTATCTATCGCTGTCATTGCGCTGTGCCATAGAAAGAATGTTTCACAAAATTTAAGGACGGCGATTGTAATCAGATTTCTCACTCTTTTCTCCGTAATGCCTGGTGCTGTTTGAACCTAACACGGCCCCTTTCTCAATTCTCTCTAAAATGGGGCTTATGATTGCTTGAGTTGGTTATATAGGGGTTTTGCTGGTATAACTTTCCTTCTCATTTGCAATGACTATAATCTGGCCACATAGCCATTTCTGGTTAATTTCTTGGTAAGATTATTTTTACAGTCATTATTATTAGATTGTATATGATAATTCAACGTGAGCAAAGTCGCGGGCAGTAGCTAGTAAGATATAAATTATAATTATCTAAAAAACATAACGATAAACTTTTGTCAGGTAATACAGTAAACTTTTATCCAAAGTCTGCGCCGTGTTAATTTAAAGTTTTTAATGAGACTTCCAGTTTGTTAGGATTTCCATGACCGTCTCTTCTCAGCCACAAGCTTCGAACGCATTTTATAGTAAAAAATACAAGTAATATCGAATATATTATTTCCAATGAAAATAAGATTTTGTTGCAGATATTAGAGAAAATCATATCATTTTATCAAAAATCAAAATCAAAAATACTTAATTCAGTTTAGGTCCTGAGAAGGCGCTTATGAACGTCAAAGTTACCACCGGTTCGGAAAACAACCCAGTCATCGAGAAGAACCGGCAAGAAACTCGATCTGGTTTATCTTTTCCTATTACAAGTACCTTACCAAAAACCCTTTTTTAGTATCTAGGTTATGTTTAGTACCCTTATCTTAACAATCAAATGAAGCTATTAATAACTAAGGGTCGATTAGATTCCATTCGATCATGCTATCGTTAGACTTGATTCTACCTTAAAACAATATAGAACACCGATGTGTTTAAACACCGATCACATATCTACCTATGTAACCTCTGAGTGTGACGTTTTTTTTTACATGGGAAAATCCTTTATGGATACCCACCCCGCCGGGCAGCGAGGGTGAGTTATTTCCTACTCCCACGAACTAAAACCCCATGGTGCCTCCTTACACCTTTCGAGCCGAGGGGAGCAGGAACTGCCTACGGCACTGCGTCTGCTCCACCTCTGACTGTGACTACGGTTCTGTTTGAGGCTACTTAAATAGATTACTATGAACTACACTGACCACCCAATTTAGGTGGTTTGTACGAGTCGTCGGTATTTATTTGCCACTAGGGACTGTCAGCCGCTTTATCCGCATTAAATTGCAAAATAAAACTTAAATAAAAAACAACCTAGTGGCGAGTTTTCATTTGTTACTTATGTTTTATGAAATTTCAACGGGTTTAGTATTTTGCTACTCACACTTCCACGCAAATTCGTATACAATAGAAAGAGGCAGAGATAGAGAGAGAGAGACATTACCATAGAGGTTTTTTTTTTCGAACTGACCTACACTGCCAGCCATTGCGGCCTTCACCGTTTCACCGGACTACGCAACCATAGAGGAGGCATAACGCTTTTACTTACGTGACGATTGCTATCAGTCTACTCCTTCAGCGTAATCGTCTTAAGTAACGAAAAACTTACCAATGACATCAATGAACTTGACGGCGATCTGTGTTGTAAAAGAAGGCGCATCGGCGGTCACTTCGCAACTGAAGTTACCAGCTAGCGTCAAATCCATCTTCCTGAGAAGCACCTGGGTTCCGTTAGATCTGTTCATCTGGAAATAACGATACCAGTCCTAATTAACAACTCAACTAATCAAAGTTATGTAGCTGTATGACTTTTGAGGTGTCCATCACAATTCAGGGAATCTATGGAATGCTGAAGGAGTATTACGTCTTGGACCTCATCGTTACTAAAACACAGTAATACATTTATATAAGCTGTTACAATATATATTAAAGTACATTTATATATATAAAAGAATAAACGACTGACCAACGGACATACCACAGCCTAGAGTTAGAGCAGCAAAAATTTGCATGCAAGTTCCCTTTATAGTTTAAGTGACCACTAAATTAGGATTTTTGGAAATTCAACCTCTAAGGTAGGGAAAAAAGGGAATTAAATTTTAAATGCAAAGAAATTTTTCCGTCACTTAATCATTAAACATATAGATATAAAGTAAAAATTAGAAAATTATGAATGCATGTAATGAAATGTAGAAATGTATTGTTTTTCTAATGTTATTCGACGAAAAATGTGCTTCTGTTGGGTAAAGGCTTATACTTTCTATAATTTGTTCTTCATAGTAACTCGTAAGTTGGACTTATTTGTGTAATGCGCTTATACACATTGATTATTTTAATAGTCGGATAAATAAATGCATTATATATCGTCTGTTCGACTAGATAATCTTTAGAGAAGGCGCGCACTCGGAACGTTTTGTCGCGCGGTGAAAAACGCATCATAATGTCGCACTGCAGTCTTTTAACAAAAGTGTTTGAGGTACATTTCATGCACCGAACGACAAAATCACTACAGTGGTGAAAAATTGGTGACAAGTCATCAAAACTCGATTGTGGCACGGCATTTTATAGTCTCTTTTCAACATCCTAATATGTTGATAATAATTATATGAGTGAAAATATAAACTAATTATACTTCATTCATTTTGATTCTGATATATTTCACGCGGTACAATGCCGCACTGCGCGCTTACGTTTATACTTCACTAGCAGCCCGCTTCGGCTTCGCACGGGTATAAAATATATAGCCTGTGTGATTCACTGAAAAAATGATTAAAATCGACCCAGTAGTTTCAATTTATTCGTTACTACCCGTGGCTCGCACGCGTTAAATTTGGAGTAACCTCAAAAATAACAGTATTTCTCCACTATTTAATTTATGTTATTATACATATAAACCTTCCTCTTCGATCACTCTATCTATTAAAAAAAAACCGCATCAAAATCCATTGCGTAGTTTTAGAGATTTAAGCATACATAGGGATATAGGGACAGAGAAAGCGACTTTGTTTTATACTATGTAGTGAGACAGCAAGGATGTTATGGTGGGTTTCAATACAAAAAGTTACCGTAATCAACTGAATAATTTCAATCCCTCTGTCTTTGACGCTGTCCATGAATATCGAAGAATGTGTTTAAGTACTTCAATTTATAATCCTGATCTGACAATCATGACAATGATAAAATGAAAGATGTCTGGGGATAGTTTGTAACCCATGACCCACAAATGCCATTGAAAGTTAAAGGGAAAATCTCGTAAAAAGCTATAAAAATAACAGCCGTGTATTTATAAGGATCCGAGTACTGGTCTACGAAAGAGAGGGATGAGAAAAGATTACATATGGTAGAGATACGAATGTTAAAATGTATGGGTGGTGTAAACAGAATGGATAAGATTAAGAATGAGGACATCAGAGGAAGTTTGAAAATAGCGCCAGTGACAGAGAAGTTGAGGAGTATTAGGTTAGCATGGTACGGGTACATTATGAGAAGTGTTTTGAGTATGAAAGTGGAAGGATACAGGAATAAAGGAAGACTGAAAAAGGTATGGATGAATTGTTTAAAAAAAATGTGTATAAAATATGTGAATACATAGATAACATCTGACAGGGGAGAGTGAAAAAGAGAAACATGTTGTGCCAACCATACTTAAGTGAGATAAGGGTAAGACAGTTAGGGATAGAGTAGAGGCCGTGAATTTTTAGTTTTAACTAACATGTATACTTACGTTTATGGATTATAGACATTTCTGTAAAATTATATCCTTAAACCCAACATTTTGTTACTCATATCCATATACCTTTAGTTAATTAATCGTGAACATAAGTGCATTATAAAAAAAAAACCAACCCGCTCCTAATGTGACGTCGCACGTTCACAAATAAACTGTAATGATTATATGGAATTCAAACTATGGTTACCATTAAAAATCGAACCACTCACATCGACATAAATCCCCGGTAAACCAAACACTCTGATGTCCGGTATTTCCATTGGAGTATATCTGTAGAATTCGTTGTTCCCTCTGTACCACTTGACGGAATATAGTGGAGCGCCTTGCATATCTCTCGAGCAAATGAGGGTGGCAGTCCCGCCGCGGATAACTGTCGAAGGTTGTACTAGCAGCATGACGTCACGGAGACTTGTAACACCTGAAAATTTTCATAAAATTACTTCTACAAATAAACAGTACCCTTCGTCTTAGTTAAATATATTCAGAACTAACAATATATTGGAAGAGAGAGAGCGGTAGCTACAATTTGATACGAGTCACTTCCCTTCCCCTTGACATGGTATACGAGCATGTAATTACACGGTCACAAAGGTTAGTTATATCATAATTTCAATGCAACGAAGAGAGTCATAGTAAACTCAAAGTCCATTAAATACCTTGAATATTAATGACTACATGCTTTAAAAAAATCATTAAATGATTTGATGGTAGCCGCTACCTTCCTCATCTAACCCCAAAAGATTGAAGAGACATATACGAAGATTTGTATGAAGTATTAAACGCCCTAATCTCTTTGAATTAAATCTGGGGCATTCTTTGAGTAGATGTTCAAAATTGTGCACAGATGTGTTATCGCAAGAACAGTTGTTATCTATCATTACATAGTATAAAACAAAGTCGCCTTCTCTGTCCCTATATCCCTATGTATGCTTAAATCTTTAAAACTACGCAATGGATTTTGTTGCGGTTTTTTTAATAGATAGAGTGATTGAAGAGGAAGGTTTATATGTATAATAACATAAATTAAATAGTGAAGAAATACTGTTATTTTTGAGGTTACTCCAAATTTAACGCGTGCGGGCCACGGGCAGTAATGAATAAATCAAAATTACTGGATCGACTTTAATCATTTTTTCAGTGAACGACATAGACTATATATTTTATATCCGTGCGAAGCCGGAGCGGGCCGCTAGTATATACATATAATAACAATGAAGATTTAACGTGTCTGTACTAATCCGTGCGAAGCCGGAGCGGGCCGCTAGTATATACATATAATAACAATGAAGATTTAACGTGTCTGTACTATTCAGATTTTTGTTTGTGCACGCATCACTGCTTTTGTACTACATTTATGATAAATCTTTACCGAGATGTCCGTAAAGCATATGGTCGAGTAACATTTAATTTTTAATTTATTAAAATTGGTTAATCCTATCAAAAGTTATTATAATATGTAAGACGGCGCGAGTTAAGTACGAAAGACGAGTAGGTAAGTAATACATTTGAACCTAATCCAAAAACCAGAGTATTTTATGATATATCTCTATATATCAAACGATAGAGGTGGTTTGCTGTTGTGCAAAAACTGCAGAATAGATGCGGATAAAAAAATTTAGACTCTTAATTCTTATCTAAAACAAGTTAGTAACGTTGGTGAAGTTACTTAGTACAGATGTACTGAATGTTTTAAGATACTACAATTTTTATAAGCACTACAAAAATGTTAAAGAAATTTTGTTAAAAAAACACATACTTTTACTCTAAATTTTCTAATCTTTTTTTTTTATCTATACTATATACATAAAACATATCGTTAAAGATAATAAGCACGGACGAAGTCGCGAGTATCAACTAACCATCAGTAATTTTGAAACGTTTAATTAATTTATTAATTTTATTTTGTCACAGCCTATACCACTAAGGCTAAGTATCGTTATGTTAGAGTAGTTAAGCTTAGCCCTGGAAGACGGGACGGCTCTGCCTCATGGCCAAGCAGGGCCGCCCTCTGGACTGCGCGTCCGCATATCGGCCCCTAGTGTTACTCGACGACACTGGGAAGATGCTCGAGAGAGTTATATCCTCCCGGGTCGTCGAGCATCTGGAAGAGGTGGGGCCGAACCTTTCGGATACGCAGTTCGGTTTCCGGTCAGGGCGCTCCACCCTGGATGCCCTGAGCCTTCTGAAGAGGCTCTCCACGGAGGCAACCTCCCGCGGAGATAGGTTACTGGCGGTGTCCTTGGACATCGCCAACGCCTTCAATAGCCTGCCGCATGGAGTTATACGGGAGGCACTCCGTTTCTTCGGAGTGCCCCCGTACCTGCGGCGACTATTGGAGGCGTACCTGGAGGGGAGGGAGGTCGTCTTCGTGGACTGTAGAGGACGGCTCGTTAGTCGTAGGACTCCCTGTGGAGTCCCACAAGGTTCAGCCTTAGGGCCACTTTTGTGGAACCTGGGCTACGACTGGGTGCTCCGCGGCGTACTCCCATCAGGAGTGCGTCTCATCTGCTTTGCGGATGACACTTTAGTCGTAGCCCAGGGGGGGGAATGGGGAAAATTGATGCGCCTGGCCACGGAGGCTGTAACCCTCGTGGTCAGACGTATCCGACGGTTAGGCCTCAGGGTGGCCCTTGAAAAAACCGAGGCCCTACTTTTTCATGGGCCTCGGCAAGGGCCACCTCCTGGGGCACACATATTAGTGGAGGGCGTCCGGATCAGGGTTGGGGTCCAGATGAAATATCTGGGCCTCACCCTGGACGGACGCTGGCGGTTCGAGCCCCACTTTAAGGGGCTCGGACCGCGCATAGTTGGGGCGGCAGCGGCACTCAGCCGTCTGCTTCCCAACAAAGGGGGGCCGGGTGCTGGCTGCCGCCGTCTATATATGGGAGTCGTGCGGTCGATGGCCGCCTACGGGGCACCGTTGTGGGCGGACGCCCTCTGCGCCGCAAATGTTCGAGCGTTGCGGGGTGCGCAGCGTATTGTGGCGCAGAGGGCGATACGAGGGTACAGGACGGTGTCTTCGGCGGCGGCCTTCGTGCTCGCCGGCTCCCTTCCCTGGGAGCTGGAGGCGGAGGTTCTTTCCGCCGTATACTTTTATACGGCGGCTAAGAAACGCCGCGGGGAGCCTCCGGCTCCCAGGGAAATTGAGAAAATGAGAGGAAGGGTCCGGAGGGACATGATGGAGAGGTGGCAGCAGGACCTGGCGGACGCGCGTTACGGTAGATATACTATCGACGCCGTCCGCCCGGTCCTGCCGGAATGGTGCAACAGGGAGTGGGGCTCCCTGACGTTCAGACTGGTGCAGGTGCTGACCGGGCACGGGTGCTTTGGTTGGTACCTGCACCGGATAGCACGCAGGGAGCCGACCGCCGCATGCCATGAGTGTGGCGCTGATATGGACACTGCGCAGCATACTCTTTCTGAGTGTGCTGCGTGGGAGTCTCAGCGTCGTACTCTGGCTGCGGCGGTGGGGAATGATTTGTCGCTGCCGAGCGTGGTCACGGCCATGCTCGGCAGCGAAACAAGATGGAATGCAGTGGCCTCCTTCTGCGAGGAGGTCATCTCGCAGAAGGAGGCGGCGGAGAGGGTTCGCGAGGAGAATCCTCTGAGTGACCCTCTCCGCCAACGCAGAGTCGGTGGGAGGGGGCGGCGTTTTATCCGTCTTCTCCCACCTCCGTAGCCAAACCTGGGGGGATGGGTCGGGGGGCCCATCTCCCCATTGCACAGGTTTGGCTGACGAGTAGGGGGTGGCTGGTGTGTACCCAGCTTGCCTCCCATTATGTGGACGACGCCCGGCGGACACCTTCCGCTGGGCTAGCCGCTGGGGTGACATGGTGATAGCACTGTACGATCCCATGTCACCCCAACCAAAGCGGCGGCCGGTACACCGTGGGGTTTTAGTGAGTAAGAGTCTCACACTACCCACTCTCTCCCCCGAGAGGGTGGCGTGTCCATGATGGATTTCCCCACGTAAATAAAAAAAAAAAAAAAAAAAAAAGAGTAGTTAAGCTTGAGACATTATAGTTGCTTAGGTGGGATTAGGCATTACGATACATACTTAAGTAAACACGATAGCTTTGGTCGGAGAGACTCCTTTCAGCAAATGATAATATATTTGACGCCAAACAATAGATTTATATAAAACTAGCTGATGCCCGCAGCTCCACGTGCGTTTTTTTATAATTGTAAATTAAAGTAAAGTCTCATGAAAATAGGTCCAATAGTTTTGAAGATAGTACTACAGACGAAGCCACGAATGGCAGCTAGTCTAAATTAAAGTAGCCTATGTCACCCGCTATAATTTTAACTATTAGTCCGTGAAATTTGTGTCAAAATCGGTCCAGCCGTTTCGGAGATTACCCAGAACAAACAAAGAGACAAAATTTTAAAATTTTTTTTTTCTGTTATCAGTATCGTGTATACGTTCATACACAATCAGTAAAAAGTCGTTATTTTGATATTACAGACAGACACTTCATTTTTATGACATGTATAGGTTTTGTGACTGTTCATAATATTTCCATTGAGATAGGTTCATTTAAGATTAACACTATACGTCGACTCTTTAAAGGCTTTAAGAAGTTCTTTAGTATTTAATATGCATTTCTAATGTTGGTTGTTTTAAGAAAATACATTTAAAAACGATAGCCCTAATATTAGAGTTAATAATATAGTTCTTATGTATTTCTGTTATGCTACTCCCATACCTGCGTGTATCGGCATGGAAGTTTTGTCTACGGTCAGACTAAATGCAGGTGTGGGAAGACATTATCGTTATGCGTTACGAACTATCGGATTGCGTGACGATACACGCAGCACGATAACTGGGCCGGCGGCGGTTTTTGCGCACATCAAAGGAATTTATCGGACGCTAATTACAAGTTATTGGAAATACACAGGTGTTGGAACAGGAACACTGTGCCTTTGTCGAAATAATTTTTGATGTTAATTTTAACGCGACAAGTACGTAGTCGAAGCTTCGTCATTCAAAATGGGGGAGGTTATATTTTCATTTACGTTTGCTTATTACTTCAGAGCTTCCTGATTTATATCTTCCTTTTTTAGTGGAAAGGGGATAATTTTATTATCATTGGTCCGTGGATTTCGACGATACAACAGGGAATTCCTGAAAATCGAATAGATACTGTACGCTGTTTAATATATAGGCAAGTTTATGACAATCCAAGACTGCATAGTTACCTACCTAATTATAGTCTTTTGGTGCAAAATTGTAAAGTTTTAAGTCGTGCTTACATTTTGTTAATATTTATAACCAGTAAACTGTATAGGAATAAACCTATTTAACAAATAGAATAGTGTCATTTTGACCTATAAAAACGTTATCTGCCGTTTTATAGGTCGTAGTTATTACAAGCATAGCGATAACTTAATGAACTGTGCACTACCAACATTACATGTTTGGTTAAGATAATATAGCGGTATTTTTTTTTATTAACTTCTTTTACACCGGCTGATACCAGCGACTCCATCTGTATTGTTTATTATCTTAAAAATAAATTTTATGTATAAAAGAACAATCATTAAAAAAAATTAAAAGTGACGATATACTTTGCTCACAAAATTTGTTTTAGGTAATGATATCAGTTGATTTTCCCTTTATTGCGCATGCGTACCATACCGCTTGCGTTAATTTACACATCGCTGAATCTTATTTGTTGTATGAAACATTATTAGTCATATGAGAATGCGAAATATGAGTCATTATTTCGTGATAAAACATTTAAAAAAATATGGAAGTCATCATACAGCCTTTGAGATTCAAATTTAACTTGAACTAGCTTTAAACGAAGACGATATAGCGAAAAATCATATCGGACGTTTTTTGGAGATCGTTCAATTTTCTACATGAATATACGTGTTGATTTCTACAACATATGAACTCTTTACAACGTCATAAAATGCCAAACAAAAAAATATATTTTTCCAAATATATTTTCACGGCAACTAAAGAAAAAAGAAATAGTTTTTTTTTTACTCATCCTAATATGTATTTATGCATAAGATTTCCGACCCAAAAAACATTCTCATTTATAATATTAATAGGAGGATAGGAGAGGATATGAATGTATCTACCATAATGTAATTTGGTTTAATTATACTTGGTCACGTGGATAAAGACAAGTAAATATGTAAGGCTAGTAAAAATTATACCTTAACAATACAGATCACCACAAAAGGAATTTTTTTATCCCTCCAGTTATTTATTTTCATGAAGCAAAAATTCCGACACACACATTGTTAGAATGTATCAGCCAATATTTGTCTTGCAAATATTTGGAATTAACAACTACGTACAATCAAGAAGAGTTGAGACGGGTTAAAGCTTTAGCAACTCTAACGCACAACGATCATGTAGGTCACTTATTTAACGGACACCTAGAACATACTGGAACTAACTTTCCCATTTACATATGAGAGGGCGTGCAATTTGCAAATTTGTTTTCGTTGCGTATTTACATTTAGCTTCAGTCACACCTGATGGAAAGCAGAGATAGTTCGTGTAATTACTTGTATTGGGTAATGTCTCAGGAAGGCAAATCACTGAAACCTTTCTCATATTGATCTTAGAAGCATAAGGCAAAGTTCAAGAGTCCCAAGTATTTACTACATAGAGACTAAATTACAAACGCTGTCTTATTGTGTTATATTTTGGTATCCCGACAAATATATTATAATAAATGTGAAAGTGAGCTTGTGTGTCTGTTACGCTTTCACGCCTTAACTACTTATACTAATCATTCGGAAATTTTGCATACACGTTATCACAGGTATAGTAAATAGTAAAGGTGGTGGAGCTACGCTGAAACTATTACTGGTTTCAGCATGAATGGGTCGGCTCGCCCGGGGAAGTACCCCCCCGCTCACAGAAAGCAGACGTGAAGTAACAGTGCTTGCACTGTTGCGTTTCGTTCGGTCAGTAAGAGCACCGGAGGCCCACATATATTGAAAGGCCGGCAACGCACTTTCGACTCCCCTGGTGTTGCTAGTGTCTATGGAAGGCGATGAGCACTTACCATCAGGTGACCCACCTGTTCGTTTGCACCCTATAATATAAAAAAAAAGAAGACAGGGTAAATTTCATCCGGCAAAAAAATACTGTTTCCAAGGGATAGGTCAAAGAAAAAGTTAGTAATTCTGTATATTCCCACATACGGTGATGCTATTATACAAGAACATTTTTCAACTTCAGATTTCCTTAGAAGGTTTTCCTTTACCGTCATCCAATAGTGATACACTAACTCAAATTATCACACTAAATGTAGGCGAATTAAAACCGATTTTTTTTCACATCGAGATGCGACTATACAACTCTTGTAAAATGAAGAATATTTTGCCCTTATATATACCATGTATACAAGTTTAGATATTTACAATAGTATCATTACAAAACAACCAACAACAATCTTAGAAAAGTCTCAGCGAAAAACATAGTCCAAACTGATAAGAGACGATTCCTTTGAGATATACACGGGTCTGAGCATCTCCAGATAATGCATTCAAATTGAATCGAGATTCCAATCGAAATATCCGAACAAGTAATTTATATTCATAAAGATATGTACTTGTTATGGGATGCATTGAATTCTCCTGTAAAGCAGTAAGTATACACGCGGGAGGGTCTCCTCGCGTTCTGTTGAAATGCCTTAACCTAAAGGATTTGAGTTATGAATAATATGAATATGTATTTACCTCGAACGTTGAAGTTTCCCAAATATATTTTCCTTGAGTATTAACCGCTCGTATTATCTATTGAATTCGATTTAGTAACGGAAATCAGACCTCTGTTTCACTGGTCAGTTGATAACATGCATAATTTTATTATATACTCTAGTATAGTATAGTCTAGTGTAGTTAATTTTCGTGGAAACTAAAAGCCTTCCAGATATTTCCACCCTCAGTATTACGAAGAATATAGGCACGCCACATGGCGTCCAAATACATTAGATCCAACCCCCGGATTAAAGTCTTCGAGCACGCTGCAAGCGCGATACAGTGACAATTTTGACACACACCACACTGCACCTCAGACACGTACAGACGCATACGGCCACATAATTAAGACCCGTCGGACCAACAGCGTATAGTCAATCGAAAAAGAAACTGAATACAGTTCTATTCTGGATATCGAAGCACGAAAAGGAAGAAATCTATAAGCCGATTATACCCACAGCATTACAAGTACAACCATAGTGTAACTATCTAACAGTGACCTTATCTAATTTTTGTATACGTAACTAACTACAAATATAATCTTTCAGCACAAATACTCGTATATTATAGTATAGACATGGCAATTTTAAATTTCTATGATCAATTTTAAAAATTATTCCTTCACTGGACATTTCTGATGTTTGAAAGCACATCAAGCTATATTTTATAAACTATAGACATAAAATATTATACAAGAGTATATATGATAAATACAAAGCATGACATCGGCGACTGGTTTGTCTTTCGGTGGTCGCTGTTGTTTTTGGAGCTTTTACAGTATTTATATGGCACTCCGAGCAATAATTATACACATCTTAGTAATTAATCAAACATATGATGGTCACCACAAGTTCAATACAAAATATGAATATTACATGTACACAGGCCGCTATACTACGCGTCAGTCCGCCGCAAGCGCATTACGTTACGTGCATGTCGAGGTAAACGGTGACGCGAAACCGTAAGTTTTTCCTCTACGAAAAAATCTCTGACCGCGGCTCATAAAGCTTTCACTGAAAAAAATGACCGAATTATCGCCATATATAAATAATATTGATAATATCCAAAAGGAATTACAAATATATTAAAAAAAAACGTTGAGCGCAAGACAGAGCTCGTTCAATGACTAATAAAATACAAAAAACAAAACCTACGTATCCTTGACACAAACATTCTTAGTAGAACGAAAGCGCTACACCCTTTTATTTCTGGTCCCTTTCCATCATGTCTACATAACGTATTCGCGAAAATGAGACAGTAGCAGTCTTTTGCAACAATGTACGTCAGTATTCGAGTCCAACTTAACTCGACTTACAACAGCGAAAATTAATATATGCATAGCATCATGTAGTATAAAAAATGATAATAATAGAAAATATCAGACGTGTACCAACCCTTAAAGCGGCAACTATTGTACATAACTGAATGCCAAAAAATACTAAAAGCGAGTATAACAAAGAAATAGCTATAAGTAAAATTTAAACGTAAATAAATGGGCTGAGGGTTCAGAAGGGTAACGGGGCTCTTAAAACTCCTACATACCTTTCTACGGTCCGTTGCACTAAATGTTTCCAAGAAAATGTTTCAGACAGAAATATTAGATGTCGACTTCAGTAACAATATTTCGAAGGTAGTAAATGGGGCAATCCAGCCGCTATCTCATGTATGCAAGACGTCTTTACATTTCTTTTTAAGTGAAACTTATTATTCGAGGACCTTGAATTTTCTTTTTTCGAACTTACTACACTGTTAGCCCGGCAAGGCCTCTACAGTTTCACCGGACTACTAAGGGGAGCGCTTAAGGCACTCACCCGATGACCTTGAATTCCTGATCGGTAACCTTTTTGTGTGACGAAAAGTGGTGGGGTTAAATACTGTGTCGGATAGTGTTGAAAACACCGGTTCTCGTACGATCACCGAAGTTAAGCAACGTCGTGCGTAGTCAGTATTTGGATGGGTGACCGCCTGGGTACATCGCGTGGCGTTAGCTTTTTGTTGTATTTTTTAATTAAAATGTTTTCTTGTGATGCAGAAGTTTCACTTCTATCTTGTGTCTCTGCGACACACTCTGGTTTTTTTATAATAATTTATTTTAGCTTTTCACTAAAATCACGTCTAATATTAATAGGAGCTTACAAGGAAATTTTGACTTGATGTGTCAATTTTCAACTAAACTGACGGGTATTGGAATAACCATTATTCTCTGATTTCACCATGAAGTTTTCCTTCACGGACTGAATTATTTTCGCCGTTATTTCATGTTATTTTTTATAACAAGGACGGGATACAAGTTAATAAAGAAATCGACGGTGACCTTGTATTCCGTATTTATTTGCAGAACTAGAATAAACAGACAGCCGTTCCGTGACCTTGATTTGGGCGACAAATTACAGTGTTATATGCTTGTATTCATATCTTTTGTCGTAAAAAATGAGATGTATACGTTTTGTGCAGAAATAATAAATATTTTTTTTACTTTCTCTTTCTCTCCATATAAAGCACTTTGCTCACGGGTCGGAGCGCATTTTTTAATTATTTATTTTTATGTCATATATATGTTGTTTATTGATTTATTGTATATATATATATATATATATATATATACAGTGTAGAAAGGAATATACATATCTTAACACATCATGACAAGAAAATACATACATCGTTGAACGCACTACGTCGTAATGTATGGATATAGTTACGTATTATCTTTAGAGATGTGAACGGTTCGACGCTCCGCGCGAGAATGATCCCTTCTCCTATTTCGCTACGTCTTTCATAGGCTTGTTTCGTATTAGAGGGTAGGGCATAATATTTGTACTGAAATGTTTTAATGGTAGTCACGTTTGCGCTAACATATACCATGACAAAATAGTTACAGTTTGAATACGTCGTGTGTTCAAAAAGTATCGCGAATTTTGTGTTTTTTCAAAAATTATTTATTTATTCATGAATATCTATTTTGTCCCCTTCAAAGTAATCCCCATGAGATATTATACACTTGTGCCAACGGTTTTTCCAATCTTCGAAGCACTTCAAAAAATCATTTTTTTTTATCTTGTTCAGCTCCTCCTTCGATGCCGTCTTTATCTCGTCAAGAGAAGCGTAACGTCGTCCTTTCATGGGCCTCTTCAGTTTAGGGAACAAGAAAAAGTCACAGGGGGCCAGATCTGGGGAATACGGTGGCTGCGGCATCATTAATGTGTTGTTTTTGGCCAAGCAACGATGTGTGAGCAGGGGCGTTATCGTGGTGCAAAAGCCAATTTTTGTTCTTCCACAAATCCGGGCGTTTCTGGCGGATTGCTTCGCGCAAATTGCGCATAACTTGCAGGTAATATTCCTTATTGACCGTTCTTCCCTGTGGCAAGAACTCATGATGCACCACGCCCCTGCAATCAAAGAAAACTGTCAGCAAAACTTTCACATTCGATCGAACTTGGCGCGCTTTTTTCGGTCTTGGTTCGTGCGGCAGCTTCCATTGAGATGATTGAGCTTTGGTTTCCACGTCATAACCATAAACCCACGATTCGTCACCAGTTATGACCCTCTGGAGCAAATTTGGGTCGTCGCGGACAGAGTTTAACATCTCATTAGCAATGTTCATGCGATGCTGTTTTTGGTCACAATTGAGCAATTTTGGTACGAATTTCGCGGCGACCCGTCTCATGCCCAAATCATTGATAAAAATCGAATGACACGAGCCAATCGATATGTTTAGGTCCTCAGCAACTTCTCTAACGGTGATTCGACGATTGGCCAATACCATTTTCTCCACTTCATTAGTTTTTTCGTCTGTTGTTGAAGTGCTCGGGCGTCCGGCACGCTCTTCGTCGTTCACATCTTCTCGGCCTTCTGAGAACATTTTGTACCACCGATAAACGTTGCTTCGGTCCAAGGTAGCTTCTCCGTATGCCACAGTCAACATTCGGAATGCATCCGCGCACTTAATTTCGTTTTTCACACAAAATTTGATACAGGTTCTTTGATCCATTTTTTTGAATAGGTAAAAATCGAAGACGATCCAAAACACGTGCAAGCAAAGCAGCTGTCAACAATTAAATGAACATTCAAAATGGCCGAGCTTGTCGGCATAAGTGAGAGACATGAGTACCAACATAACGCCACAAAAAATTCGAAATTCGAATATACGTAACCCGCGAAAATTCAAAATTTGCGATACTTTTTGAACACACCTCGTATAAAATTATTTAATACAATTTACAAATGAGTGTATAATTGAAAAAAAAAACTCATATTTAACTTGATAATATATATTTTTTAATAATGGCGAGAAAGTACAAGAAAGAGAAAAAACAAGCCAGTGAACCTCTGCTGAATCTCATTTGCAGGACAAAATCCTTATGGCTACGACAAACCTGAAACCAGAGCTTCTGGAAGCGCAATTCACAAATACGTCGTACACAAATGCGTCATTTGACTCCTTTTACCAACTGTTGACGCCGAATGCTAGGCCGAGCAGAGTGCCGAGAGAGTCACTAGAATCTCGATTTGTTTCCTAGGCCGAGTACCCACCTCTCGCTTCATTTGTCCATCCCTACAGCGACTCGCTATCCCGCTCGACGCGTATGAACATGCACTCGGCCGTTACTCGCCGCCAACTCGTTCACCAAGTATGTGTAAAATTTTTATATTATTTTATTATGTACTCCAACAATGTCGCAAAGTGTTATACAATCATTCTTAAAAGTAGCTTAAATTCTCTAGGATTTTCGGTCTGTAATTAATAAAAAAGATTCTTTATTACGCTAAGGACGCGCCTTTTTTAAATCTAATTTCTTGTCCAAATACGTCTACTCCTTTCTTCCAATAACTCCCATGGTTATTCAATGATGAATGG
The DNA here is from genome assembly GCA_035772565.1 of Antheraea assamensis. NCBI lineage: Eukaryota > Metazoa > Arthropoda > Insecta > Lepidoptera > Saturniidae > Antheraea > Antheraea assamensis. The sequence continues at coordinate 49,514 of JAQQSE010000085.1, forward strand.
TAGGAGCCGGTTGAAAATTATCTTACTATCTTTTCTTCTGCGATCCATTTTAATTGGTCGGTCACCGCGTCGAAACTAAACTGACTCGCCAAACAAACAAATAAAAACCTACTCGTCCATCCAACTCTCTCGGCCTAGTACCGTTTTATTGTCTCGCCGCTGTACTCATTACGTGTAATAAACTCTTTATGGATATACATACCTATCAATGGCACAGCCTTATCGATTAAAATATACTATAATATATAGTGGCAAAGGATCTAATGACATTTCCTTGAAAGAGCTCTCCCCGAATCCCATTATGAAGATAATAGAGATAGTCACGTAAATTAACTGCCAAATATACCATAAAGTCTGAATTAACAAAGACCTCGCTTCTAAATTAGAAATTACGCAATTCGGACGTAAAGTAGGTATAGTTTTAAAGCAATACTTATGTTATACTAGCGACTGCACGCGACTTCATTGTTAATTACGTTATAAAACTTATTAAGCATGAAATACATCTTAGCGCCATCTAGTGACGAATGAAAAAGAAAATTATTTTTCTAAGACAACTTCTACACTAGTGATCAAAGCCCTGTCTATCTCACACGGGACTTTACGAACAGACAATGCACGGACACAAATTACGCTGAGACTTAAATCACACAAGTATGTCTCCTATATGGGATTCGAAAGTACAACACTCAACGCAATGATGGTGGCACGTTCTCCGTGAAAAGGGACTTCAGTCGCTTACTTTTTTATATGAAGATTTTTACACATATATTTCGCTTTTGCGTACAATTTTTCAACAATTTTCTTTCAAACAAACCTTATCCAGACAATTAAAACTCTATAAAAATACTAGACAAATACCTGCGGACGTTCTGAAATAATACGCTTATGACAGGAATTTTTTGAAGTGAAACTTCTTTAGAATCGTTTTGATTTCAAACCGGATGCAACGGAAATACGACAGGTAAGAGACACAAATACAAAAATGTGTATCCAGAGCGAGAGAGCAAATGTCGGTGTGTATGTATATTGCACACTGTTTAATACTTGCTTGTATTTGAGCATTTAACGTGTGTTAGTATATGTGAAAAGTACGTGTACTACTGTTCACTATATGCGGCTGCGTATTACAGCTTTTTAGTAAGAAGTCAGCGTGGTATGTTATTATTTAACAGTGTTTGTGAGTATTTTTATATCTTGTTTGTTGAAACTGAAAATATGGAACTTGAGCAATATATTATGTAACATATGGTAAATAAAATATCTTTTAAAATCAATCAAAATACTTTCATTTTTAAACAAATAAACTTTGTAATTATCCTACCCTTGTTATATATATTCATTCTACTATTTTGTCGATTTACTGAAATTTCACTTCTAACGTGTGTAAATCGCACACACACACCTTTTTTATTTTAACACTTATCATTACATTTTAATCCATTTAAACAATACCTTCTTCATAAATAATGTGATATTCAGTACGTTGCAAAAACGAAGACCACGAGAATCATTTACAAGATAGAAACGCATACGAAGTCGCAATCAAGCGTTATTATTATATACCATTAAATAAGAATCAACATTAAATTGTCTGGAATAGAAATCACTGAAAAGAGAAATCGACAATACAATTTAAAGTTTTATAATTAGAAAATCACAACGATTCCTTTTTTTTGCAATTCACGCGAGCGGAGAAGAAAAGCGAGAAAACTGGTCCACATGCGATCGCGCTAAAAACGGTTAAAGATATCCCATGACCACATTGACTCTGGAGAGATATTTTAAAGTAAATCACTATAATATAATGTCGCTTGTCACTACATAGTATACAACAAAGTCGCTTTCTCTGTCCCTATATCCCTATGTATGCTTAAATCTTTAAAACTACGCAACGGATTTTGATGCGCTTTTTTTTAATAGATAAAGTGATTGAAGAGGAAGGTTTGTATGTATAATAACATAAATTAAATAGTGGAGAAATACTATTATTTTTAACGTTACTCCAAATTTAACGCGTGCGGGCCACGGGCAGTAATGAATAAATCAAAACTACTGGATCGATTTTAATCATTTTTTCAATGAATGACATAGGCTATATATTTTATACCCGTGCGAAGCCAGAGCGGGCCGCTAGTTATTATTAAATTGTACAGAATAAGAGCTCGATTTGTTACCTTTTTTTTTTCTATCGATAATACACGCGGAGTGAAATTCCATTTTCTGGTACATTACTCGGGTCAATCGGGGACTGAGATTCTGTAATCAATGTAGTCCTTACCTATATACAGTATGCTATACTTTCGGTACTACGGAAGGTTAATTAAATTTTATGGTACATTTTACGTCCATTTTTTTTTAATTAACTGTAATCTCTTACTTTAGCATATTATGGATATATAAAGAGATATTTCTACGAGTAGAATGAACAAACTTATTTCTGCGAAATCAAATCAAATATACTTTTTTTGTATGCCAAAGGGCAGCAAAGAGGCAGACGGTCCATCTGATGTTAAATGGTTACCGTCGCCTATGGACAACTGCAACACCAGGGGTACTATCACTTTTTTATTTTTTATATTATGGGGGGCAAACGAACAGGAGGGTCACCTGATGGTAAATGATCACCGCCGTCCATAGACACTAGCAACACCAGGGGAGTCGCAAGTGCGTTACCGGCCTTTTAAAAATGTGGGCCTCCGGCACTCTCACTGAACGAACGAAACGCAACAGTGCAAGCACTGTTACTTCACGTCGGTTTTCTGTGAGAGGGTGGTACTACCCCGGGCGAGCCGACCCATTCATGCTGAAACCAGTAATAGCTTCAGCGTAGCTCTACCACCTACAAGAATCTGTTGTTTTGCCGACCCTGAAGAGTGTGTTTTAATATTTTTTTGAAGAGCCCCATGTCATAACTCTGAGGAAACACTGTTGTGCTTGGTAACCCATTCCACAACGTTAGCGTGCGCATAACGTATAACTTAATTCAATTTAGGCCCTCAGTAGTCACTTATGAATGTTAAAACTAATAGTAGTTTGGAAACCAACCCCCTCATCGAGAAAAACCAACAAGAAACTGGATCTGGTTCATTTCTCCATCATATATATTTTAACAAACATACGTAGTTACATATATATTTAGTTATACATTCGTTTTTGGCAGATGCAGAGAGAGAGAGGAGACATTTCCAGACATCACCATCATTCACATATTGATCCACCCCATAACATTCTTTAGATTTAAAACCCGCTAGTTAAAACCTAGTGCTTGGCAAAACGATAATATGCTTTATAACTTTGTTATAAAACCTAATAAAATTGCCTAAGAAACTGTTACTGGTCTTACTGTACCGGGAACAAAGTATGGCCAAATTGTGGCTGTTCCTAGCATTTCAATTATGTCGGCCTTTAGTCGGTTAGTTTGATTCCACATCCATTTTTCAATAGGATATCTTTCTCATGAGACAGCGTTTATAAAGAATGGCATATGTTGATATTATCGTGTCTGTACATAGAAAACTCGCCAAAAATTGATTCGGATCGATTTAGAAAGTTTAATAGAATACAATAAGACAGTTCTGAAAAAATCTATCTGTTTATAAAAGCTAATCTATAAAACTACAAGAATAATCCTCAAGGATATTTCACATGTAGCTTAAGCATAATTTAGAACAAAACATAGCTTTAGTTCATTAAACTCGGTTCATTAAAAAAATAATAACTCGTATAATTAGTCTGCAAAGTTTAATGGAGTTCGTAAAAAACGTTAAAAGATGGCGCTTATTTCATATTTACCCAAAAAAAAAAGTTTAAGTATTATTACAACTCGTGAAATTTTCTACGCGGGAGATCGTATGTCATTTTTAATTTATAGCGTATAAAAATTATCAGATATCATCCTGGATGATGGCTTATACTTATCAAGTTTTATATTGCAATATAAAGCGAACTAAGTCACGAGCAGTCGTTTGTCTTTTATATAAACATATATACAATTAGTTATATGACAGTGTCACACATAATATAACCAGGGCATAAAATAAGACCAAATTGGAAGCCCTAAATGAAATAATTATGATGACAAAATTGTTTCTTTGGGTTACCATGCGTAAACAATCGAATTATATAGTGTTCCATTGCCAAAAGCAGTTTGTAGGCGAGCTGAGGCGTTAAACTATACTTTATAATACTTCGAATATTTTCATGACAGAGAGCCATGGTAATGTAGACACGTAATACTTATAATGGCGCCAGAACTTAGAAAAAAGTGACAAATATATAAAATACAAATTAAATAAAGCGGAAGAGTCACATTTTAAAATGTATTTTTCTTTTTGATAACTGGCAACCCAGTCTTCTGCAATAACCTATTACTGCCGTTTTGACGTACTAAATTAATATCTTCTGCTCTTGAAAATATGTTCCGGGCTTTTAATAATGACTAATCGTGTTTGCCATTTCTGGAGTAAATTTCTTGTTATTACTTCAATGTTTTTACAAGACAGTGGCTCCGTTAATAGAACTTTCCACGGAGTTATTGTGGCATCTCAGAATTCATGCTCCGTGGCGTTATTTCCCATCCACTTCACATATGCACAATAACCGAACTTTACTACGTAAAACTTCACCATTATTACAAAATATAGAGACAAATAACACAAGATTATGAATAAAATATAGAATCCACTACATGAGAGACTAAGGTTCGCCAAAAGAATGTCGTAATTGGGTTTCATAGACTATTATTAATGTAAGTGGCTAGTACCGGGAGTTTTTCATACGCCCTATATTTTAATGTGTTGCAAGTCATGTTTAATATTTTTGTTTTTTTTTTCTTCCACAAATATAAGTCCCTGTTTAGTCTTCACAAGGCAAAATTGATAAAAATGATATAAAAATCCGTTTAAAATGAATATTCTTATAATGTTCTGAAATTTTTACATTTTTCACGATCGTAGTCTCAATGACAGTTCTTATTTTTTTTTTTCAGACATCAACCGCCTTTTTTATTATAATTAACCAATGCGGTTGATGCCTTTACACAATTCTCTTTATTTCATCTCCATACTGTAAATAGCGCCCGCTATAAATTGTATTTCCAAACATTACATTGCTTACTTTATATCCGAACAGTTTCGCTCTGTCTCTTTGTGACAAATGTAACAATGTTTATTATCTGATATAATTGAATCAATATGAATGAAATATAAAGTAATGATTCATGAAATGATTTCATTCAATAAAGATTAAAGTTTTCAACTCGCGTTTAATATTTTAACGTAAAAATCGTAAATGTGGTATAAATATAGAAAAATACATTTATGGTGCTGTTGTCTGCTGCATTATATTAGTTATCATTAAATACTTAAGATAAAATATGGTAACATGGTAACAACTTCATAACTAATTCTATATATAACAAAACATATACCAAAAGCCTGCCCGAGAATATACCTATAATTGAAAAAAAAAACATCATATATATTGTAGTGAATACTTTTCCAGCTATAAGGATAGAAACAGACAGACATACATTGAATCGTTGCCTTTTATAACGTGTACGCGTGTATTAAAATGTCACAAACATCTCCCGAAAATTGCTCCCAAAAGATAACTTACGTAATACAAGGGGTGTTAGATTCAGCGCGTTATAAGAAAATACCTTCAGTTTCCGCAATGTAACTTGGCAATTTAAGTTTTCAAAACTATTCTCAAGTCAGCGCTAGTTAAGCGTTAGTTAAATGCTAGTCGCGATGCCTTAGAGGTTTCCTTATTCAGTTGCGTGAGGGATAAGCGTACAGCGATTTACCATAAATTATACTTAATTGGTAGATATAAATATATAAAGATAAATAGGTGGTAGAGCTACGCTGAAGCTATTACTGGTTTCAGGATGAATGGGTTGGGTCGCCCGGTGTAGTACCACCCTCTCACAGAAAACCGACGTGAAGTAACAGTGGTTGCACTGTTGCGTTTCGTTCGGTCAGTGAGAGCGCCGGAGGCCCACATATATTAAAACGCCGGCAACGCCCTTGCGACTCCCCTGGTGTTGCTAGTGTCTATGGACGGCGGTGATCACTTATCATCAGGTGACCCACCTGTTCATTTGCCCCCTATAATATAAAAAAAAGTCAACCTTAATCGACTTGAAGCAATGTGGTTCAGTCGTTAGTACGTTCGAACACTGCATCTATCAGCGTAAGTTCAAATCCTTGCGAATGAGCTTGAGCTTTCAATAAAGGAAAACATCGTAAGGAACCCATAGCATAGTGGTAGGGTTTTTTTTTTAATCCCACAGGGCTAGCTACCACTCTCAAGTGGAAAATCTATCGCAAATTACCTATTGATATGTCCGGAACATATCATCTGCTGCATCCGGAAGCTAAACCCTTTAGGTTTACTTTTTTACCATATAAGACCACATTGTCATTTAACATGAGGTGACTTTGTGGTCAAACGCTGAAAGTATATAAAAAAAAGTTAAAAGAGTGTTTTGCAAGATATTTGACTTCAGATACTCGGCCAACAGAGGTATTAAAGAGATTATTACTGTAAAATATAATACCCCTAGAAGAATGTTACCATCTGGTTGTAAACTGCCACAAAGCAATTACAGCAACAAAGCAAAATTCTAATCAATAGCGGTGATACCCTTTTTTGGTTTTTCGTGGGGAAATCCAGTATAGACATGCCACCCTCCCGGGGAGAGGATGGGTAGTGTGAGACTCCTACTAACTAAGTCCCCACGGTGTACATCCGCCGCCTTAGTTGGGGCGGAACGAGTTCTACAAGCGGTGATACCCAAAGCATACCATACTTACACTCCTAATAGAATTGCTGCTAAAATGTTGACACATTAGTTGCTTCTCTGAATGCGCCTGATCAAAGTCAATTTAAGACTATAAACTTAAGTAGAAGAACTGAAAATGGCTTAATGCTTTTCTTCGCTACTAAGTCTAATGTCCGCTTACTATTAGCATGGTTGAAGATTTAAATTTCTAGCTTTGAAATCTCACATTTGGTCACACATATAAGCACCAGCTCATTTAAAATCCGATGAAATTGTGTTTAAACCTTAAAACCCTGCGACGTAAAGAAAAATGTGCAAATCGCAAAGAACCCATAGCCGTGTTCACCAAGCTGTATTTGAAAACCCTCCCCATATTGTATTTTTTAAAATACTTTATATATTGTAGAGCTTCACTACCATTACATCTGATGTTAAAACATAATAAACACACTAAGTCTAGAGGAACTGCATCTCAAATGCAGCTGCCTTTCCACGTCTATAGATGCTTGGGCACAGATTTCCAACTTGAGAGTGGTAACTTGCCAGGTGGACTTAGGAAAAGCCCTACCACAAGACTATGGTTTCATCATGGTATTTTTCTTCACCGAAAGTTCCGGCTCATTTAACATGTTAATCACCGAGCCATCATCGCTTCAAGTTTAAGTGGATGACCATTTTAGATCCCATAGTTACTTATTAACAAGTAAGATTGTGGTCAGTCGTTAAACCAATAAACTTAAAATATGTTTCGAGTCAGGCATAAAAGCCTTATATACAAGTTATGCTCCGTAAAGTAATCTCGTATTTCCAGGTGGCTGCCTAGATTTGACTCATTTATCAGTCTGCGTTGACAGGAAACTCGCGCCTGATTATCGCTTATATTCTTTTCTTTCGCGTCTCTAAGCGATTACCATCTTTAGACTTTACCTATAACCAAATAACTGGTCTGTATAAATTGCTGGTTGAAACCCTATTCTAATAAACATGTTTACATACACTGGTATGAATCTGGTGAAAATCTTACGGTAACTAATATACAATTATAAATCCTTACTAATATTATAAATACAAAGTATATTTGTTTGTTAAGCCATACACCTTAATTACTCAATCGATTCTTATGAACTTTTGCATACACTTTGATACCCATTAAATGTCTTAGGTCACATTACAATTGACGCAAGAAAAATCCGCTGATAAAAGTTAGTATTTGTATAATTTTTACGTACAGCAAAATTAAAACTTCAGTTATTTCTCTGAAATAATCTCGCATACGGCTGAATACATTTTGTCGCACGAAGGTATTTTCAGAGTATCTTCTAGAGGCTCAGCAATAATGATAAAGAATAACATTTGTAAATTAAAACCAGCAAATTGTTATAGTGGGTCAAATTGTAATGATAGTCACTTGGTCGTGCTTCGATAAAAAAAAAATCGTATTTCCATTATTCTGAACACTGATACAAAACGAAGAAGACATAGAATTTAAAGAAAGTTTTTGGTCATAAAAACAAAAGCCTAACGATTAAAACTTTGGTACAGTATGTACTTTTTGTGGTTGTTTCGGTGTTTTTGGATAACACTGTGGACCGTCCAGGCATAATATATTCCACTCTATACTTTAAATAATAGTATAATTCCCCTTCATATCGCTTCCGCTTACAAATTAGGTCATAACTCGCGCAATTGATGATGCTTTTAGCGGTAATTTCGCCAATTTCGGTCAGATCAAGTCTGTTCAGTGTTACGATGCGTACGAAGTGAACTCGCTCGATCTCATGTTCATTATGTTAAACTCTGAATACTTCACAGTGAAACTTTCTAACTGCTTTTGAACACTGGGCTCTTAGGAAATTGTGAATTTCTCTTTCAATTTCCGGCTTACGGAGAAATTTTATTTTGTTGCTTTTTTTTATACAGAGAACATGATTAGAATTATCTTCATAACTTTCCTCAATATAAGATTAGTGGAATACTTTTGTATCGAATGTTACTGATTAATAAATTAGTCCTTAATAATATTATAAAATAGCTTTTGTCGACGGCTTAGCCCGCATCAATGGAATTTCGACCTATCCCCACTGACACAGTACATTACTTTTGCATAAAAAATGCCATATGCCCTTTTCTGCACTTCTCACTTTGGTAAAGGTTATCTATGCACTATTTGCTATTTATTTCCATAAAAATAAATTAGAAAATAAAATTATTCCAACTTTGCGAACTTCAACATTCAACTATTTACATATATTTCATTCTCAGAAATTCTAATTGAAAATTTTAGTATACAAATATGCATTTTAAAAGCTCATTAAAACTCAGGTATAAATTCCACTGCTTTATTTATTTTATTGTAACTCTTTATCGTCGGTTAATGGGATTTGGAGTAATGTATACGTGCCGGTTAGTGAAAGTTTCAAAAACCTCTAGTTTATTGCTCAGACTTTGTACAATAAAAATATTTTGTGTGTAGTCCGAGGATATGTATAGATATAACGTAAGCAAATATTACTAAAATTTGTTGTCTGTTCGCTTCATGTGGAACACCCCATATGTTTTATTACGTTAGCGAATTGATATACAATAGAAATTATAGTTAGTCAAGAGTTAATTAACTCGTCACAAAATGTCTACCAGTGTCTGGTTGCAATATTTCACCATCATCATCTTACCCTTATCCTACCTAAGTAGGGTCGTCACAACATGTTTTCCTTTTCCACTCTCTCCAGTCAGATGTCATCTCAGTATTCACACTTTTTATAAACACATCATTTTTCACACCATCCATCCACACCTTTTCCGGTCTTCCTCTACCTCTATATCCGTCCACTTTCAAACTCAAAACTTTTCTTGTTACATGACTTTCATCTCTTCTCATAATATGCCCGTACCATGCTAACCTATTACTGCTCAACTTCTCTGTCACTGGTGCTATTTTCAAACTTCCTCTGATATACTCATTCTTAATCTTATCCATTCTTGTTACACCACACATTCATCTTAACATTCGCATTTCTGCCTTCTTAATCTTTTCTCATCCGTCTCTTTCGTAGCCCAGCACTCGAATCCATATAACACGGCTGGTCTTATTATAGTTTTATTATTTTTTATACACCTTTCCCTTGAGTTTTAACGGCAATCCTGTGTCACAAACCACCCCAGACACCTTTCGCCAATTAGTCCTTCCTGCATTTATCCTATTGTTCACGTCCTTGTCTATTCCACAGTCGTTTTGGATCAATGCAATGTTGCAATATTTCACCAACACCATTAAATACTAATCTGTATATTATTAGGCAATGATAAAACGGTTCAATACAATTTTCTTCTCTGTTTCACAACAGATTTTTAAAGTTATACTTCCTTTATCGCATTTAGGAAAAAATATAAGAATGAATTATTACGATGCGCGCGCACACCGACACCTAAAAGCGACACCATGAAGTTGGTTGATAATTACCTGTCAAGTTTTCGTGAGAACTAATAACTAATTCGAAGTAGTTATTCAAATATATATGAATATACTACACGTGTTTTATATAAGTGTAGATAAATACATTCTATCAATATCAGTAATTTCGTCTTGATTTTTAAGTAATCCTTTATAACAACTAATTAATTCTCATTAGTTAGGCGATAAATATTTTCTACATAAAGATTGTTGAGACGATTGACAAATGACATAAGCAATTTTTGGCATGACGAAGTCTTACATAAGATCCCTTTTTTTAATATGAGAAGAAATCCTACATTGGACACCCACAGCCCTGGAGAGCTGTGGGGTGTCAGACTCTTACTGACTAAAAAAACCCACGAGATACCGTCTGCCGCGCTATGGAATGGCCCAGGATCGAAGAAGCAAGCACTATGCCACCCAGGCGACAAGGTCCAGCGCGAACGCCCTGACCGCGACGACAGCCCGGTCAAGCTGCCTACCCGTCTACAGAACCAATGTGGTATCCCTAACTCAATACCTGGTAACTGAAGTATGGTATGTCAGATTCTTACTATCTAAGAACTTCATGTTATTCTCCAAACACCTTTTGGCCGAGTAGGGGGAACTGTCTACGCATTCCATTGCTTTAATGTATCTATAACACTTCCACAAAAATTGTTAACTTCATGCTACCCGAACCGCATTCGGAGCTATTAATTTTATAAAATGAACCCGTTGACTTTTATCCACAGTTATTTTCGAATTTACTTATTCCAATCTCATTTTATTTCCCTGGAGAATAAATGACATCTAGTGAGTACGGTTTTTAAAATATATTAAAAAATCAACCATCTTCGCAAACGGAAAATCGCAGCACCCGGCTAAAAAAATAATCAGTAATAACGACTTAATCTCTACATATAAATAAAATTGGTGTGTCTGTTGTTCATCCGAGGTAATCTAAGAAAAGCTTAACTACATTATGGCGAAACGTTTATTTACCCAAGTTACCTATAATTCCACTTTTCTATAGCTTATTAAATGTAATTTAAAATTGATAGATTGTTTTTATACAAACTGTCTAACGCTGACGGACCTTCACAGCTTCACTGAGCTAATGAGGCCAGCGCCTGAGGCACTCAATCGCTTGGCAGCCACTTCAAAATTGCCAAAATGGCTGAACCTCTTCTTGGTCTGTTGATTTGGACAATTGATAGAACTGTTACTAAATTACAACAAATCCATAATAAAAAATCACGCGAACGAAGTGGCGAATATCAGTTAGTGTAATTATAAAGGACAAAATTCATTTTCTACAAAATTCATTTTCTCGTATAGTATATTTAACATTGTGCAGTAATGGCTCGCCTTATGAAGACAAAATAAACAAGGAGGAAAACAAAGTTACCCAGATTACAATAGTCTATTCAGCGAAAAAATGTACATAAGTATTATTTTACATTCAGCAAAATGGCGTTACAGAAAACAGGCAACAACGGTACCAATTTGAAGAGGGGACGACGTTATCTTTTTTATAGCTCGAGGGTAGAAAGCTACGGTGTAAAGCCTGTTACATACATATAGTATACGGAAATGTACAGATTACATTCACGTTAATTTTATACGGTACGTGAAATCATAAAAAAATTTGAAACGATTATATCTCCATGGAAATGCTTTCCGACGCTATGGAAATGCAAGTGGATTTGAATCCTTCAGTGTAATAGAGTTCTGGTAAAGTATAGAAGATGAAACAAAAGAAGAGAAGGGCAAAGACATTCTAACGTAGCAAAGACAAGACATATGGGTACATTTAGTTACACTGAACACTTTTAGAAGAAAAGTACTGATGGAATAAATAATTATGATGTAATATTACGATACTAGTTTTTTTATCGTGGCTATGCTCGCTTTAATCTAGATTTGATATTATGTATACCTCAGAAACAGTAATTTTCTTTGAATAATAGAACCCCATATCCTTTTCTATACCCCTGACTACGTGTATGCAAATCTTCATGATAGTCAAGTAGTTAAGATGAGAAAATATAAGAAGTAAACAAACTCACATTCATATTTATTTAGTACTAGATGACCCGACGAACTTCGTATCACTTATATATATTTATGTAAAATGCGGTCAAAACTTAATAATTTTTTTTTATTTACATTATAAATACAACACAGTTATGCACTTAATCAATTTAAAGCTTTCCTATGTACTGTTTTTATTTTTGAATCAGAACTGTTTTGTATTCCAACAAAGCAGACCAAAGAGATCGGACCTCATACTACAGCTATGAAACTGACAAATTTCTGAACGCATCCGTACATATCTGACAAACTAATGACAATTTTTTATTTCTAAAATGACAAAGACACCAAATGTTTCATGGCTAGGAACATTTTGTATTTGATAATTAAATTTTCTTGTTAGTTATTTATATTTCTCACAACTTAAACCTTCCCTGAACTTCCACAAATATTTCAAGATCAAAATTAGCCAAATCGTTTCATCAATTCTCGAGATTTAGCGAAACAAACGAACAGCAATTCATTTTTATATATATAGATTATTAAATGCTATTATTGTTCCCAATTGGGTCAAGTTCCTGCATTGAGTATTTTCGATGACAGAAATATTTTCCAAATATATGGTAAGTTGTATATTTGAATGGTGTTAGGGTAAATTAATCGATTTATTTATGTACTAGACTACTTAGGTCCCACCCTTATATCCATTGATTCTATATTTACCCGCTATTGAGGGAAAATCAGCTTTAGCTCACACCGCCATCATGATCTGTACGGTTGGACTGCAAGTCACTTATCAGCTGGCTGCCTGCTGCCGCAACATGAGCAGTAAAAAGAAAGTCACTATGACCAGTTTATCACCACATTTACGGTGATTACAATCAGACCGGGTACAGATATTCTACCACCCCGTTTACCTCTCGGAGCTACTACTCTTAAATCTCCTTTATACTAATTAATAACTAAAAAAAAAACAACCAATTACATTTTTTTTTCATATACTTTACAATGATAATTTTTTTCTATAAAGGGTCCATTAACAATAATTTCCTATAATATACAAACTTAAATTACTGTCAACAGTGTTTTGGAATAGCTGTATATTATTATGCTAAATTATTTCCATGAACATCAGACCGTGCGCGGCTGTGTGTTGTAGCCTTTACAATTTTAAAATGGAGTTATAATACTCTTTACCTGTTGGCCGAGATTGAAATGGCTACCTACTAAACAATTATTTTATCTTTGAATTATACTAAAACGACGTATATTTGTTTTTTTTTTTCGTTTTTTACAATTTACGATTATTATTTATAAATGGTTTATATAAATGATAGCCATATTACCTGCATTTTCATTCCCTACTTAAATTTATATACGAAGAATATTTCTTTTATTTAGCGTTTTGTTCAAATACTAATATATCAGAGTTATGAGCTTGTGTTAAGCCGTAATGTCTTCTAATGTTAAATAAATAAGTGGAGTTTTTGGCGGGATCTTAGTCTGCCATGTAGTGATTTTTATATTTTATTCATAATCTTGTATTATTAGACTCTATATTTTGTAATATTGGTGGTGTTTTACGTAATATAGTTCGGTTATTATGCACAATTGAAGTGGATGGGTAATAATACCACGGAGCATGCATTCTGAGATGCCGCCAAAACTCCATGGAAAGTTCTAACAAGGAAACCACCATCTTGTTAGAACATTATAATTATCACAAGACACTTGCTTGGCAAAATCTTGTTACTTGACGCTGGCTAGTGCACAAACCGTGACGGAGCCAAAAAATAAAGAAGAAGAAGAAGAAGAAGTGAATAAGTAAGTGGTACTAGAGACGTAACACTAAATATAGAGACTTATAGAGAAAACGGACTTTCAAACACAAATTAGTATGTAGGAATATGTAATTAGTCAGAGCGCTATAGAGGCATTTGAATATGATAGAAACAAGACTTAACGACACCAAAAACAATTTTATTTCAATCACTCAGCTACTTACCGACTGTACTTATCTATTTTTATTTTTTTTTAATCTGTGATGCAGATTATAATGTCTTGAAATACACATTTAAAAAGTTAAAAGGACAGATAAATAAGAACGTCTACAACTGCATACGCTACCACATTTCGAACATCCTTCTACTTATCCTTTGTTGAAATTCGACATACATAAATCAATTAATGATAACTAAATAAAGCAAAACAATTAAAAATAATTGGTAGATCATTATTTTTTTTTATTTAATCTTGTTACGAATAACTTACTTTATAATTTGGTGTGAAAAATGTAAAGCCAAAGTACTTGTTATATTTAACTTTTTCAAGACGTCGTCAAGGATCGAGGAAAATCGCCCGAGATTCACAGACTGCAAGCAGTTGTGGCGATCTGAGCGCCTTACTTGCAAAACTAAGCACCTAAAATGCTCTTTCTTCGAGCGGCTTAGCCTATAAATACGAAATGAATATAAATCGGTCTCCACAAAACTGGATACCAAAAGTGGCAAAATATTGGCTTCGACAATAACTAAGCATTAGGAAAACAACAAGGATATTGTATCTATATACATAACTAGGTGATGCGGCGAACTTCGTACTGCCTAACAGTCGATTCTTAATTTTTGTTTTTAATACTTATTCTACTATTCGGGACGCCATATAATGTTAAATGTTACCATCGTATAAATATTGACATTAATATTTATACGATACTAACGTCACTCAGTTGTTTTGCCTTCCCGGAACCTCTCCACTAACACTTACAACTTTATAGAATGGTATTAAAGTTCAAATTGACTTTTAAGTATTGTTACGAATCGTTTCTATGGGAGTATAGGAAAGTGTTGTTTTTAGACTTTCTAGACATTTTTTAAATTTTTTCTCCACGTAAGATCTATCCTCTTACTTCAAGGGATATACTAAAAAAGAATTAGCGAAATCGGTTCAGCTGCTCTCGAGATTTGCGCTTAGCAACACATTCAGCGATTCATTTTTATATTATAGATACAAAATCTTCCCGCAAATAAATGTTTGGGAAAAAGACCATATTTTTGTGACAACAGTTTACACGTCATCTCAATCTACCATTTCTTCTATACTTTGCTTACTAATAGTAGTTTTTAGTACTTTATAGATTTTTTTTTTTCGAACTGACCTACACTGTTGGCTTCGGAACGTCTCTACAGTTCCAGCGGACTACAGTACTTTATAGTTCATTTTAGGTCTTTTGTAGTTAATTGTTTGTCCCTACGTTCTCCCAATATACGCCACGTGCCCGTTCCTCTATCTTATATAAACAACAACTAGTACCCGTCTACTTTAGACCGTTGTATTATTTTGTTGACGAGCTTCGCATCTACTCCCTGCCATGACGCGATCTGCACTTACGAAATCCTTTACGCTAATGAATATAGATTCTTTTGCACATGTGACTGTGACAAATTTAGCTTGCTAACCCCTCAGATTATATCATCAACTTTACTTTACTGACAATAATGGCTCGTCGGTGTATATGGACAACGCATTGATAGATGTAATTTCAAATTCATACAATGAGCCCGAGTGTTCGGCGAAGGAAAACATCACGATAAAACTATAGAATAAGTATAGGGCTTTGTAACGGTGTGTCAGGTTACTTGAAAATTATAACTTCAGATTGAACATTTGCCTGCAAGCGTCTGCAAGTGTGCTACGGCAGCTGCACTTTTATTTTTAAGTTGAATGTGTTACCTTCTTGGGCCTCATCCTCAATTGACATTAAGTGAGATTGTGGTCAAACGACAAAACTTACCAAAAAATAAAAAAGGATATTTTTACCGAAACGTACGAGTAAATATACTCAGAGTGGGAAAAAATTAAGAAATATATAATATACAAGCTGACCCGGCAAACGTTGTTTTGCCATATAAATTATTTCTGGGGAATTTCTAGTGTAGAAAAAAAAAATCGAAATAGAGTGAAAAACATTCACAAAAAAGGTGACGACTTGGTTTTAATTAGCTCTTTCTCTGGAATAACTTACCAAGTGATAATTGATCAGTTATCGAGCGGGATGAAAAATGATTAATTACTAAAATGACTATTAAAAAATAGGGGTTGGTGTTAGAAGAGTGAAAATTTAGGGTTGTATGTAGTTTTTAATGCTTCATTATTACAAAATAAAAAAAAGAAATTGTCCAAAAAATAAAAAATAAAAAATGAATGTTAGGAGTGGACAACCCTTATTACTTAGGGATATGAAAAATTCCATAAAAATCGGTCAAACCGTTTGTTCAGAGGAGTATGGTAACTAAAATTGTGATACGAGAATTATATATATATAAATTATTATTACCTTTCATTTACCGAATGCGTTCTATAGCTGCTTGTTCACCGTAAAGTAATCAAGTCTGCACTTTTGAAAACTCCATAATAGTTGTTCTATTTAAAAAAAAAAAAAAATAAAATCCGTTCCATATTCATTCCGGAGCACTGTTGAATTATAAAAGAAACTCTGCAGTGAAAATTGTTTTTATACCAGTGAATTTCAGTTTGATCACTTTATTTATTTGCGTTTCGTTAATTTTTGTTGCAAACATTTTTTACTTTTTTTATTATTATTTAAAAAGTGTTTTTTTTTTTATGATTTATATATGAGAAAATTAAGGATTCGTTTCTTAATTATCATCATTTTCTAAATAATTACCAATAGATTAGCATATGCTTACAATCTCATCTGAAATTAAACGAAGACGTGGTCGGAAAAAGTGCTAAATTAAATCTATAAACAAAATTGATACATGTTACAGACTTCCGGCGCAGGAAGTACTAATTAAAAATAGTATTTAGAAATGATCTTTGTTTATTAGAGTTAATGATAATTTCCATTGATTAGTATTTCGGTATAAATGGTAATATGAATGTTCAGTATAAATTATTAAGTAGTTGGTTACATGATTTGTCTATAAAAGCCGGTGTGTCACATTGTTTAGGATGAATCTGCTTGGTACACATGTATATTTCACGAACTCATACAGGTTTGATACGGATAGGTTTAGCTTAGTTTAGCTTAGCTAGTTAGATTCGGGATTTTCGGCGACAGCCCAAGCCGAGGCGTGCCGAGTGCCTTAAGCGTTCCCCTTAGTAGTCCGGTGAAACTGTAGAGGCCTTGCCAGGCCAACAGCGTAGGACAATTCGAAAAAGAAAAATTGTTTAGGATGAATCATTTCGTAACCACCGCCAAGTTCAGTTGTATGGGGAAACTCTGCCGGATTGTATTGAAATTATTATAAGAGTGTAATCGTCTTCTATATTGTCGCTATCCTGATTATCTGCCGCTGTTTACATACAATAAAATGTAAGCTATTGTCAGTCGATTTATTCAATGATTCTTGTAATGCAATTTCAAACTCCTAAATTTCGTAATTATGACGGAAACATATTGTTTTCGATATTTTTTTAATGTAATGTAAAGTAATGTGATTGACTAGATATTGCTTTCGTACTAATGCATCTGTAAGCTATTGTCATTCGATTTATTCTTGTAATGTAATTTCAAACTCATCTTAATATCATAATTATTGTAATAAGTAGATATTAAATTAAGATTTGTTTATATTGTAGGCTTTTACATTTAAACATTTAGTTTTCGATATTTATAATGTAACAAGTAATGTGATTGACAAGATATCGGTTGTGAACTAATGCCGCCTAACGTCCATTGGTTAAAAGTAAATGTGGGGTTAGGTGACATCTTTCGTGGAACGGACGACGAAGCTCCCTAACCATTCTGCTTCAGATTTTAATGTGAACGAGTTATCTTAAGCTATACGTTGATAAGTTGTGTTGAAATTATTATATAAAAGTATAAGCCGAAAGTGGTTTTATTATACAACTTCACCCTGTTGTGGGAAAAGTGTAACAAACGTCATGAAGACATTGTAGAGATTTCCCTTACCAAAATTTTATTAGTTCATAGTGTGATTTACAATAATATCGATTACCACGGCCCGATTTATTTTATTTTTTTTCTATAGTAATTACACTCAAATAAATAACATGAAATAAGACCCTATATAACATTATAATGGTATTAAGAACACTTTAATCGGAAGCAGTGTCAAGATATTTGTCAATAGCAATAACATGAATCTAAATAATCACTACATAGTATAAAACAAAGTCGCTTTCTCTATCCCCATATCCCTATGTATGCTTAAATCTTTAAAACTACGCAACGGATTTTGATGCGGTTTTTTTTAACAGATAGTATGATCGAAGAGAAAGGTTTATATGTATAATAATATAAATTAAATAGTGGAGAAATACTGTTATTTTTGAGGTTACTCCAAATGTAACACGTGCGGGCCACGGGCACTAAGTAATGAATAAATCAAAACTACTGGATCGATTTTAATCATTTGTTTTCAGTGAATGACATAGGCTATATATTTTATACCCGTGCGAAGCCGGAGCGGGCCGCTAGTTGAGTATATCTTAAAAGCATATTTAACAATTATGTCCTTGGCAGGATGAAATTTTAACCCACTTCAAAAACGGAGCAGATTACAAATTCGGTTATATTCTTTTTTAATGTTTCTCACCTCATAACTTCGCGTCATGTATAAACCGATTTTGAAAATTGTTTCTTTATTGGAAGAGCAATATTTTCAAGAGTATCATTAACTGGACCTTGGACTTTAAAGAAAAACTAGGAAACACCTCAAAATAGAACACAGGAAATGTATAGAAATTCAAATGTTAATATTATAACAATTCAAGGCTAAGTAAGGTATGGGTAGGTACCCACGTATGGCCGAAGACGTTCTGTTGCGTTATTGCAGAGTAGATTTTTTTTTTTTAATTCCGTTTTATATTTTATTAAAACTGTCGTGTTGTATTCTATAATGATAATGATGCATCCTATATGATTCTCAAAATGACAGCATTCAGACATTAATTTACGCTATCCGAAAACATCGTTAAGAAATCTGAAGGTTGTTCGCATTCGGGCCAGTAGACATAAGTGATGCTTACGTAGCTCGCTCATTAAGCATGTTCTGCAAATTCATTTCGCTAAGGAAATTTGTCACTTACTTATATATATATATATATGTGTACTATGTTTCTTTGAATTATATTATATACATAATTATATCAATAACAAAGATGAAGATCGTTAAGAATATTAATGCTTACATTTAAAGTCTTATTTTTACAACTAGCTGTTGCCCGCAGTTCCGCATGCGTTTATTTTTATAATTGTAAATTACTTCTTATAAGATCAACTATCTGTTAGTGAAAGTTCCGTGAAAAATGGTTCAAACGTTTTGGAGATAGTACTGCAAACGAAGTTATGGGTAAAAGATAGTACAAAATAAAAAAAGCTTTAATTACTTTTTATAACGTTAGCTATCTGTTAGTGAAACTCCCATGAAAATAGGTCCAATCGTTTTGGAGATAGTACTACAAACGAAGCGACAGATGACAGCTGGCCTAAAATAAAGTAGCCTTTGTCATCCGCTGTAATTTTAACTAACCGTCAGTGAAATTTCTGTCAAAATCGGTCCCGCCGTTTCGGAGATTACCCAGAACAAACATACAGGCAGAGAGGCAAAAACCTCACATATCTGGATTTACAAATTCATTTAATGAAATTTGACCATTGAATTATAATACTTACTTAGGTAAATTTGCAAAAGCTATTATAAAATTAATATTTCAGCTCAGTGGAGACTATGTTAATAGTACGCTAACTTAGAAAAAGGACTGCCTTTCAAGTTCAACTGCTGTAACACTTTAATAAGTAACTGTATATGAAATTGCGCAATCTCTAGAACGTAGTTTTAACTGTATAACTAAATTTTTCTTTACCAAGAGCGCAAGTTAATTGAGATATTCGAGGGCACATCATTCGACGTGATGCCTATCCAAGCAATAAACTACGTAAACAAGCAGTAAAATAATACAACAGTTTCTTGTATATACATATATCAAAGGAGAACATCGCAGAAATTAAGAGTAAAGCTATCCTCAAGAAAGCTAACACAACTGCGAGGAACTCTTACGCAATGGTTTCGTGACTAATGTAGAACTTTGGAAATTATCGCGTCAGGTTAATTCTGTTGCTGTTTGCTTTCACTAACTTTGATGTAGATTATGGTGGTTTTCAATTCGCAATTTCAGGGATTTTCAGGCACTTGGTTTGGATACTTGGCGAGTCTTGTTATTTATTCGCCTTGTCAATGGAAAATTTAGTAACGACTTCATAACGAATAAAAGAATATACAACATAATCGATCGATTTTAATCATTTTTTCAGTGTATGACATAGGCTATATATTTTATACCCGTGCGAGGCCGGAGCGGGCCGCTAGTCGACTATAATTGAGAACATTATTATTTCTAACAACTATTATTTCGTCTATTCACGAATATTATGTTTCTGTTGTTGATTCATTTTGGAAATGAATCAACAAATAAGCATAAATTATATGATAAAATAGGTATCAACAGTGATAAAAGAAGGTGTAGCGCCGATGAACCGAAATTATCACCTTATCTTTTAGAGCCGCCGGTGAAGTAAACATTACATCGAAATGACCAATGTTGTTGATGCGTTGAATTTTTTTTTTTTTTTATATAAGTTCGGCAAAATGACTGTACAATACCTGATGGTAAGTACGGTACAGTCCAAAAACAACGGCGACTGTCGGTGTTAAATACCAACGGCAGTCGTCGTCATCATGCCGACCTGCAAAAGTGCCTCTTCACGCCTCGTTTGAAGGACCCCATATCATAAGAGGGAGGGAACACGCTAGTCGGGAGGCAATTCCACATCTTCACAGCACGACAAAGATAAGAATAAATGAAATGAATCAATAGGAAGTGTTCTCTAATTCAAAATGATAAATTAAAATTATTTTTCATACTCTTTGCTGAATTCAAGAAGTCCATATCATAAAGACTAAATATCACTAAAATCTAAAGCCACATCGGCACGTTGCTCTCCGGAATTACTGCATTGTTCTCCTGATATCTGTGGAATTATTCAATATCGGCTTCAAAATAGGCTCGCTTACATTTGAAAATGTATTTTATCTTATGTATCCGTTCCAATAAAATGATTAAGGCTCTGTTTAAAAATACGCAGCTCAGTGAACTCCTCGAGAAAATTGTTTTACTCGAAAAATTAAAAGAAGTCTAAACAAAATTCTACGAATTTAGCGTCCGTAAATTGATCTAAACAAGCGAAAGCGAAGGGGCCGAGGTAAAAACCAATAATTGATTCCAATCAACGTCGGCAAGGAATCACCGGGAAAATGGCATCGTAGGATAATCGAGGTCTCTTTGATCATAAATCGAAAATATCTTTCAGATTTATTGTCACACGGTTTTTTTTTTATCTTAATGAAATATAAAAACTTTTACGCAAGTAAACAGAAATATCGTTCAGCTCTAATCTTGGTTGCTTACTTAATTTTCAGAGTCCATAATTGTAGAAGTGCTTCGAAACATAATTTAATTTAAAGTATATTTATGAATTTTTAGACTGAAACATTCCTAGTTGGGACAGACTAGATTGGTCGTGACCAGACCAAAAGTAAAATTCTTCCTTTTTCCCGATCTGATCTATTACTTTAAGGAATAAAAGGTAAGTTTTATTGAACCGAGAAGATGTCGCGGATTCGATCCTCGCATTTGACTGAATTTTGTGTCTAGTTCTGTGTGTAGGTATTAAATATTCATATATTATGAGATGTCAGCTGTTTGATTACCATAATTCGCGTCAGCTTTAGATTAAATTAAATGGCCATATGTGGAATTGTTTCCTCAAGACTTATTTCATATGTAACGGTCCGTAGAAAGTTCCATATGTACCAATATAAATATCGTCAAAATCCATTCAATAATTTCGGAAAACAGAACAAACAATCGACACTTCAATTTTTGTTATCTGTAGAGAACGATAACATTCATATTTTTAAAGTAAAACTTCTTTAGAATTGTTGTGATTCCAAGCGGGATGCAACGGAAAAACGACAGGCAAGAGACATAAATACAAAAATGTGTACGATGAAGCCGGCAAAAAATGAGACAGACTACATACATACTATTTTTGAAGTAAAATAGTGAACCCGAGCGAGAGAGCAAATGTCAGTGTGTATGTATATTGCACACTGTTTAATACTTGCTTGTATTTGAGCATTTAACGTGTGTTAGTATATGTGAAAAGTACGTGTACTACTGTATACTGTATGCGGCCGTGTATTACAGCTTTTTAGTAAGAAGTCAGCGTGGTGTGTTATTATTTAACAGTGTTTGTGAGTATTTTTATATCTTGTTTGTTGAAACTGAAAATATGGAACTTGAGCAATAAATTATGTAACATATGTTAAATAAAATATCTTTTAAAATTAATCAAAATACTTTCATTTTTAAACAAATAAACTTTGTAATTATCCTACCCTTGTCATATATATTCATCTCATTCTTTTGTCCATTTACTGAAGTTTCACTTCTATCTTGTGTGAATCGCACATACACCTTTTTTATTACAACACCATAAACTTACATTATATTAAAAGCTATTTTTAAATTTACATTTGAACTATCTATTCTATTATTTTTTCCGATAACACCGCTATTAGAAAACGGCCTTTATGGTATTAAGCTCTTCAATTAACGAACAATAAGTGCAGTAATGATGCATCCAATCGTTCATTGATACAGTTATTCATAATTCAATCATTTATGCCTTCATTCATTCGTACGTTTTTCGACAAAATGTATCCATATCCCAGTCCTACGATTCTGACTCTCCAAATGTATGTAGTGAATGTTCCATCACGCGTTACGAGCATTTGACGATTTTATTTTATTGCTCATTTTCGCCGAGTCGCAGACATGATATTCTGTAGCCTCTATGGAATTGTACACAATATTTTGATTTCAGTAAAGTTTACGAATTCACTAAAGAATTATTCTGCTTAAAAACATATCTATCTAAGTATATCTAGGAAGTCGCCTTCCTAGTGCATTCTATGGTTTAAATCCTCATTCAAATTGAATTTAAATGTGAATAAGTTTTATACTTTATTGGGGAATACATCAAATGACCTGTAGAAAATGTTGGTCATGTTTTATGTGGGGCAATGAATTACGCAGGCAAAGAATAAAATATATTAATTTCGGTAAAGCGTATATAAAAATTAACGTAGCGTTAACACATTTTTGTTAAATCCGATACCGACGATCAGCCTCGGATATGCATGCATTGCATGCATTCGCATGATTATTGTAGGTGGTAGAGCTACGCTGAAGCTGTCACTTGTTTCAGCATGAATGGCTCGGCTCGCCCGACGCGCGGGGTAGTACCACCCTCTCACAGAAAACCGACGTGAAGCAACAGTGGTTGCACTGTTGCGTTTCGTTCGGTCAGTGAGAGCGCCGGAGGCCCACATACGTATATTAAAAGGTCGGCAATGCACTTGCGACTACCCTGGTATTGCTAGTGTCTATGTACGGTGGTGATCACTTACCATCAGGTGACCCACCTGTTCGTTTCCCCCATATACTATAAAAAAAAATGCAATGTTCTTATACTAGGGTCACAAGTGTTATTTTCACACGAAAAAAAAAAAAAAGACGACTTGTTTGTTGGGTATAATTTTATTCCGTGATGTCTCCGAAGATTCAAACGATGTGCTGTAAAAATTAATCTTGAATCTACATTGTATTTAAGAAATAATAATGTACTATATGGATAAGAATAGACTCTTAAATACATATATAGCTTATACATAATAATTAATGATAATTACTGTAGATTATCCTTAAGGGATAGGCATATACTGTGAGAGAGTTTCGAAGTGGAACTACTTATGGGAGATCTTTGAAATTTTCATCGGCAACCATTTTGTGTGACGGAAAGTGGTGGGGGGAAATACTGTGTCGGGTAGAGCGTTGAAGACATCGGTTTTCGTCCAATCGTCCGACTAGCGAAGTTAGTAACGACACGGGCACGCGGTCAGTAATTGGATGGGTGATCGCCTTAGAACACCGCGTGAGGTAGGCTTTTTGTTGTATGTTTCTCATTAAAATGTTCCCTCGTAATACATAAACTTTAAAATGTCACTTGTGCCGTGTGTGTTTACGACATACGCTGTTTTTTTTTTTGTAGATTTTCTTAAGGTACATAATTCCGTACTACATTATTTTGATGTATCCCATGGAGTAAGTAAAATAAGCGAATGAAAGTTTTTTTTTAAATCGATTAAAATACATCGACTTTTCTATACTTTTTATAAATATAACATCGATTTAAATAGGCGAATATGAAATAGTTTAGTACCTATCCTTTTCTGATTTCCAACCATTTTTCTTTATTATTCAGTAGCTAATAACAAGCTTTGGTATTATCAGCATAAAAAGATAAAAACATTTTTTTGTCTTCATCATCAACGAATTAAAGCGTTTATTTATAAGTCTATATTCGTCATAACTCACGATCCTGATGTCTATTAATCTCTAATCTTTGGCAAGATAACCTACAAATAATTGACATTTTAGAAAATCATGTATATTAATTATACTCAACCACTATTACAATTAACCTTACCTAATACACTGTCTCATTTCCTATTGTCTATCAATATAACATTCATGTAACCTTCCGAAAAAAATATCTCAATTACATTGGAACCTGTATCAAAATCTGTTGCGTACTTTAAAATACCTAAAGGTGCATACGCGGATAACGACTTTATACTATTTATTCAAAAAAACATGCTAGCGATGACGGCTCAGTTGGTAGTGTGTTCGGACACAGCGTTGAAGGACGTAGGTTCCGAATCCAAGCAACTGAGTCGGAGCTTTCGATGAAGGAAAACATCGTGATGAAATTCTAAGTCCGTCTGGCTAGCTACCACCCTCAAGTTGAAAATCTGTCGCCAAGCACCTGTTGGTGTGTTCCGGCAGTTGCACTTGAGAGCCAATCTCCCTCTAGGTTAAGCGTGCCTTACCATCTTAGACCACATCATCATTTAATATCAGATGAGATTGTGCTCAAAACGTTTACCTATCACTACATAGTATTAAACAAAGTCGCTTTCTGTGTCCCTATATCCTATGTATGCTTAAATCATTAAAACTACGCAATGGATTTTGATGCGGTTTTTTTAATAGATAGAGTGGTTGAAGAGGAAGGTTTATATGTATAATAATATAAATTAAATAGTGGAGAAATACTGTTATTTTTTAGGTTACTCCAAATGTAACGCGTGCGGGCCACGGGCTGTAATGAATAAATCAAAACTACTGGATCGATTTTAATCATTTTTTCAGTGAATGACATAGGCTATATATTTTATACCCATACGAAGCCGGAGCGAGCCGCTAGTAAAGTATAAAAAAAAAACAAAAACAAAATGCAAACTTTGATCGAATCGTACAAAATCACTTCTAAAAAAATACAAAGGACCCATTCATTTTCACAGTAACAATATACACCTTAGATGTGTTAGCACTTCGAAACACATCAAAGCCACAACAAAAGCGCCACGTGAATACTTACATTATTTATTCGACGTAAACCTCGTATGTTTAAAACGTATATTTTAATCCATTTAATACTTCGCTCAATATAAACATGGATTATTGTGCTTACCTTGAAATATGGTTAAATGTCTCATTGCTCTGTATTAGCGAGAAACAAAATATTAATGAAAATTCCCCGAGTTTATCTCTACATGAGTAGTTTTAATTCGAATCCTTGAACTTAAGATAAACTATAAAATTGTAAACATACGTTATTATTAACAAATGGGTTACACATGTCTACTACACGTATTCAAATTATATTTCACATAGTTTAGCTTTTTTTTTTAATTTATGCAAAGAAATTTAATTCCGTTTTCACTATAATTTAATGTATATGGTATAGAAAAAAATGTACATCTCGGGACGCCCGACAGAAGTGATAAGTTAAACTGCCTACCGCTGCCGTATGCGTGAGAGAAAGGAAAGCTAGAAAGACTGGCGCCGTAACGCGTTACGTAACTAAGCGGTTAACCCTTCCATAAGAAGTTATCACTTCGAAAAATCTATTAAAAAAAAAATCCAAACACTAAAGATAATCAATTGATACTAAACAAAACAAAATAAAGTCGGAAGATAAGAGAAGAAAAGAAAAGAAGAAAGTTTTTATTTAACACGCATGATAGTACAAGGTATAAATATAACCTGGACATCCCCGCACTAGGAACCAAATCCTGTGTTGCAAGTAATCGACTAAAACCAAAAATACTAAATTAAGTACTAAACTATTTAATCTTCGCCTATTCATATATCCCTATATTTATAGCCCCAGGACATTATTATTCAGAAGTGAAGTGTTATAACGTAGAATATAAGTTCCGAGATGTTCGGAATACTCTATAGAAAGTTCTGACAACGAGCTACCATTCTATTAGAACATGCAAAATATCACAAGATACTAACTTTGTAAAACAAAAGAATTATCCGCTCGATAACAGATGTAATGCTTCTAGCAATATTATAATTAAGAATCTTTGTGATAACTTATGAATGAGTTTATTTAAATCGACCACAAACATATCGTAAAAGTGTAGGGTACATACATTAAAAAGCGTAGGCAAGTTTAAGAGCTATGGATTCACTATTTATACACCAGACAGTGAAGACTGTAAAAACCTAGGGCCTTTTATGAACAAAATAAGCTTCAGTTTTTCTCTTTTCAATTCCATAAGGCCAAGGAAGCTTCGTCTGAGAGTTGTTAATTAAAAACCAGACAAAACAAACGCGTTTTGCGCCTTAGCGAAATATGTTTGGTGGCATTATGAGTCAGGGTTTGCAATCTAAATAAAGCGATGATGGCTCAGTTGGTAGTGTGCTCGGATACAGCGTCAAAGGACGTAGGTTCGAATCCAAGCAAATGAGTCATGGCTTTCGGTGAAGGAAAACATCGTGATAAAAACATAGCATGGTGATAGGGCTTTTTCTAAGTCCGTCTGGCTAGCCACCCACCCTCAAGTTGAAAATCTGTCGCCAAGCACCTGTTGGTGTGTTCCGGCAGCTGCACTTGAGAGCCAGTCTTCTCTAGGTTTAGCGTGACTACCATCTTAGACCACATCGTCATTTAGCATCAGGTGAGATTGTGGTCAAACGTTTACCTATAAAGCATAAAAAAAAACAATTGTACCTATACTCGCTACTTTGTACGCGTTTTTTATTATTTCTTTCTTCCAGACTATTCCCAATCTCCATTTATATAGGTAGGTATAAAATAATGCTACAGAACGAATAAGAAAAGAGTTCAAGGTACCATCCCAAGCCGAGGTTCACCCAGTATAGCTTGTTACCATTCGGTTGAGTGCCTCAAGCGCTCGTACGGAAAGCCTGGTAAAGCTGTAATGGATTATCAGGCCAATAGCTGTCAGTCAGTTCGAAAAAAATTGAGAGCAGTTCTATTGTGAACCATTAAGCCCTTTACACTATGGTCGTATTTACACCTTATAATGCCGTGTGGTTGGACTCTATTTGTAGATTTTTTGCTTTTGTTTCCCTTCTTATTCGCGTCAATACCCAGAATAGAGCTGTTCTCATTAGCTCTGTGGCATTTCTATACACTACGTTCAATTCTAAAAAGCTGTATAGCACTGCCGCGGGACAGCGTGATGGTTATGTCGGACTCCTACCGACTAAAAACCCCTCTGCCGCTTAGCGCGTATGTGTACCAAGGTTACGGGGTGACAGTGAGCAAGCTCCGCCACCTTAGCCACGCGCTCAGATCGCCTGTAGGTGTTATAAAACAGGGATCTTCATCTCGTGGAGAGACCGTTGCTTTCCTTCGCCATGCTACTACACCCTATAACATAACCTTTCAACTATAAATCTCGTTGTTATTCTATACAAAACCTAATGATTGGCGGACAATTAGATGTAAAACTTTATTATGTAATGAGAGATCTATCTTTAGTTTTGCTAAGTAAACAAGCAGAGATTTTAGAATTGGCTTGACTGCGGACATGATGGTTCGCAATACAAAAACTAATACCTATATGAGTTATGAAAAGCCCATGTAATTATAAGCAATTGAACATGAAACCCCACAAAAATAAATAATTGGTTAAAAACAACTCATTTGGTTTCTGGGTTCATCGGCTGATCCTGGAAAGTGATATTCCTAAGTGTGTCAGTAAGTCAGAAATTAAACCCTGTGTATAGTAGTTATTTCCAGCACTGAAACGTGAAAACACACGATAGAAGTGGAATTTTTGTAATACAGGGAACAGGCGGTCACCCATCCTAGTGCTAACCGCGCCCGACATTGCTTAATTTGGGAAATCGGACGCCGGTGTTTTGAACACTCTTCCCGACACAGTGTTTAGCCGCACCACTTTACACCACACAAAAAGGTTGCCGAACATAATTTTAAAACCTTCTCATAAGAAGGTTCACTTCAAAAAAGTTGAAACAAATTTCTACATTTTCATTTATTAAAAGTCTCTTAAATATCGTATTAATAAAAGTTAATACCCCCCAGATACTATATATATTCAACATAATTATAATTAAAAAAGCTCAGACCCCTACCAATTAAGTGCTCCAACTAGGTCCCAAGTAACGAAAGCACTCGAAGGCACATAACTAGTTTTATAACTCCATTTTTAAGACTCAGTAAAAGGTACTTCATCTAATTAGCTGAATATAAAAAATTCATAATAGAGCAAAAGTGGGTAGGCATTCTAGAATATTAACTTCTGATTAACTTTAAAATAAACTTACTTGAAGCTTATTATTTTTTTTATTACTTTTACTTCAAATTTCGTAATAATTCTGTCAGAGTTAATTGCAACAGCTAACTAACAACAGTTATAGTGTCACGGTTAGGAGTGTCGCGTTGCAGTGATCAAGCGACCCTTTGCCATTAATTCACGTTGTAAAACCTAGTCATTGTGACTCACTTTTATTTTGTCGCATTTCAATCATAATTGGAGCCTTTCAGTGGTCACCGACTGGATTGTACTATGATAACACAAGCTCGTAAATCATTAAAGACTTAGCTCCAGCAATCCAATGTCTTAACTTTCAACCCAATACTATAAATACAAAAGGGAGTTTGTTTATTGATTTGTTACTCTTTCACCTCTTAATTATTCAACCAATTATAATTGAATTTTGCATACATGTTGTCACGGGTAAAGAACTTAGAGTACCTTTCGTCCAGGAAAAGTATGCTCTCGCCCGAAATAGAACAAATCTATATTAACACGAGTCAAGCCGCAACCAAAGCTGGTCTTTAATAGTTTAATGAATGTTCACAAAATTAAAAGAAGCTAGATTTAATACACAATTGGCATGATTCAAAAGTTAGAAATACTTAATCCAAAATTAGAGACATTCTATGTTTACACTACTAAAAGCGATAAAAGTTTTTTCGAGTGTTAGTGGCAGATTCTATAACAAGGGCCCAAAACACCTTACCGATTTGGCAAACAATAAGTTCAAGCACCATATCAAGCACGTTTCATTGTCAAAAGGTTATTAATAGATCATTAGATGAACGATAGTGATTTCTGGAATAAACCCTCCTTCTCTGCATATCTACTAAAGCAAGATTTGGTATAGTTGATATAAAAATTATAAACAAAAAAGATAAATAGAATTTCATATCTACACTTCTCGATGACTGGGTTGGTTTCTGAACTGGTAATATTGTTTTTACGGTCATAAGCGCCTTCGTAATTATTGATTTCAAATAATATAATTTTATTCTGGCCTATAAAAATTCACCCATAAGATACAAACTTGCACCTATTTTTACCTGTACTAAATCATGTCTTCAGATTTGAAATACGATCCAGTATATTATTGGACGTATCTTTGATATGCCAATTAGTTTGAAGTTTCACAACTAGTGGACTTCTATTCCGGACTTCATCTCACTTTACGATCTTTGCAAGCAATTACTTAGTATTATATATTAAGATAGTGTATTCAACTTCACTACATAGTATAAAACAAAGTAGCTTTCTCTGTCCCTATATCCCTATGTATGCTTAAATCTTTAAAACTACGCAACGGATTTTGATGCGGTTTGTTTTTTATAGATAGAGTGATTGAAGAGGAAGGTTTATATGTATAATAACATCCATTAAATAGTGGAGAAATACTGTTATTTTTGAGGTTACTCCAAATTTAACGCGTGCGGGCCACGAGCAGTAATGAATAAATCAAAACTACTGGATCGATTTTAATCATTTTTTCAGTGAATGACATGACTCTATATTTTATACCCGTGCGAAGCTGGAGCGGGCCGCTAGTATTAGATAAAATGCAGTCACGAAGTGGCAATACCAAAAACCAATTAAGCCCACATTCTTGTCCTGAAATATTAAAGCGTCTTTTTTTTTATTTTATCGTTTTTTTACAATCTCATGAATCTCACGATATTCTCCTTCACTTAAAGCTCCAATTCAGTGGATAAGATTCAAACTTACGATAACAATGTGACAACGTCTTTTCTAGAAATTACAAAAGAACAAATATAAGTTCTAATAATCAAGGTTAAACATAAATTATAATGTATTTCCTCCGACATCGACTGTCACAAAATATCCATTAAAATACATAACCCTATCTAGCAAAGGGTAGAAAACACACTCGGCCTTGTGTATAGGTCCTTCAGGCCTACTCAAGTGCCTATTATGAGGCCAAGGCGACGAGCCATCCCCGCGTACGACCAATTTATTACTGAAGGAAGGAGATAAAGTTATTTTTCCATTGTGACGGAAAGGGACAAATAATAAAACGTATAGCTTATAGGCATCCCTGAGAGTGACGTGAGAGGGAAATTGCTTGCCACATTCAACGGTTAAGTTAATTTTCTTATAAGGCATTAAATAGATGTTCTTATTATTGTAAAGATTACAAATTTCTAAATATTTTGTAGTGAATAAAATATAGTTAATATTATTTTCTATGTTAGTTGTATTAAGCTGCTTCACTTGAGTTTTATTTTTATTTCTCGGCTCATGATATCTCACGCCGTGTCCCACGGCCCGCCCGCGCTATTACGTTATTCTTTTGCTTATCGTACTTTCTGTCCAGCGATTTAAATGGTAATCCCTCAGCTCCTGACAGTTGTACCCTGATGTTAGATAGTCTAAAACTTTCCTAGTTACATTGACCATAAAATGCAAAAGAACTTTCCAGATCTTACTGGTAGTCGTAGAGACTGGCGCGTTTGAATATTATAAGTTTTTGTTGTTTGTTTTTCAACTTTTTTCTATAACAACAAATATTTTGTTGTTTTCTCTTCTTTTTATTGGTATAAATTTTATGTTAGCTACATTTATATTAAATATCATTCTTATCATAAATATGCGAGGCAATATGAAAAATAAATGGTATTCAATTGAAAAAGAAGAAGACATTTTTTCTGTATAGCAATTTTATAGGAAAGACATGTCAATTATATGAATTTTTGTAGGTGGTAGAGCTACGCTGAAACTATTACTGGTTTCAGGATGAATGGGTCGGCTCGCCCGGGGTAGTACCACCCTCTCACAGAAAACCGACGTGAAGTAACAGTGCTTGCACTGTTGCGTTTCGTTCGGTCAGTGAGAGCGCCGGAGACCCACATATTTAAAAGGTCGGCAACGCACTTGCGACTCCCCTGGTATTGCTAGTGTCTATGGACGGCGGTGATCACTTACCATCAGGTGACCCACCTGTTCGTTTGCCCCCTATATTATAAAAAAATCTAGATGAAAAATTATCAAAAACTAATCCCAACTATAAAAACATTATTTATTAATATATTCTCATGGTTCATAGGTAGTAAGCACCAGTATCGAGCACAGAAATCGCTGATTGAATCCGTGTACAGAGTTGATTTTGGGTTGATGAGGAACGTCATTTTTGTAAACGAGTGAAAAAAGGGTTTTCGTATTTTTGGAAGTTGGAATAATAAATAAGCATTTATTAAAAAAAAAAACGAACAACAGTATGACGAGCGGAACAGTGTCCCAATAAAAAATTCATTATTAACAATTTTACGAAAACCTTTTATATCATTGTATTGAAATTATAAATTAAATTGTCACACACACTATCATGCTGCAGCCAAGTAAGCTTTACTATTAAGTAGAGAGCGCTGATTTAAGCTCCAACATTGTTGACTACTGGTTGATGAGAATGGCTGTCAATTTTGTAATTTAAAAAATTAGTAATACTTTGCCATATAAGAAGACAATAGCAGGCCCGGCGGACGTTGTGCATGTAATGCTTAAGGTAACTAATGTATTCAATTTGATAAGGATTAATACTGTATCCGTCTAAATAGATTTCCAATTACCTCATTATATATAACGTTAGAAGATAGCTGGGTATAGTAAACTATCTGAAAAAGAGGGGTATATGTCATAGTAGACTTTTTTGTAGATCTGTAAAAGAGGAATATCTCAGTATGCATCAGAGGCTTGACTTTTTCCGATTCTTTCAAGAATTATCATTATATTTCAACCAATTTGCAAAAAAAACCATGACAAATTATATACCTAAACCTTCCCCGTGAATTATTCTATCTATTGGTGAAGATTGCATCACAATCCGTTTAGTAGTTTTTCAGTTTATCACGAACATGCAGACAGACAGACGACCTTGTTTTACAATAAGTAGTGATAGTGATCCTAAAAAAAATTAGAAGAATAAATATCATCATCAGCCTGTAAGAGACATCACTGCAGGGTCATAGGCCTCTTCCTAAAGGAGAGTATAGGGCATAATCACCACGCCAGCCCACAACGTATTGGCGATTTCAAACTCTGAGAAATCCACAGTTCTATATATTATTCCCACATACGGTGCTACTACAAGAACATTTCTCAGGTTCAGGTTTCCTCACGAGGTTTTCCTTCACCGTCAACCGATAGCGCTACCAATGTAAATTAATAAATGTACGCGAATTCCGAAAAATTCGTTGGTACATGCCCGGGTTCGAACCTGCGGACATCGGATTAATTGATTCCACCCCTCAAACCACTTGACCACCGCGACTTATTAAGAATAAATAACAATAAAATAATTTAAAATATTTGTTAAATTTGCCTCCTAAATTAATGCAATTATGTCCGCGATAAAATAACTATGCAATTTGTACGTGACATAATACCGCAGTCTACACTGAAATTACTCAAGTCGGAGCCGCCTTTAGATTGTACTAATTAGAACTAGGGGCCTTCCCGATCTCGTTTTATACTTAGGCTATGTGCATACTATTCGAATTTAAGTGATATTTTTTTTGTTTTATGTCAATAATAGACGCCGATTATTCACGCGTGTTAAAAGCATTACCGATACGATGATATACTTTGAGAATTATATATAAACGACTTATACATAAACTATATTATTCGGTGTCGGCAATGCGCATGTGATACCACCGGTGTTGTAAGCGTCCATTGGCTGCGGTGACCGCTTATCATCAGGCGGCCCGCACGCTTTTTTGTCATCATCGTGACATAAAAACAAAAAAAAAAAACGTTCTAAAGTGACGTCACTGCACTGTACGATCCAAGAACAAGCGCGACTTTCAAAATATCAGAGTTTCACCGGCTGTTACTGTAATGGCGATTTACAAATGCCCTTCATAAAGACTTCTCAGCTGCCTCGTGTACATTTATAGCGAAATACGACAAACTAAAAAACAAACGAGTGCACTCGATTACTGAATACAATTCGACTGAATTAGGAACGCGACACGCCGTTAACTACTTCATCAATCAACGGGAAATTTTTCACACACGTAATAGAAAAAAGAACTGTTCTCAAGGGATAGAATAAATCTAAATTAAAACGATGGAAGCCGCGAGCCACAACTAGTTCACTAAAATGCTCATTACAATCCTTAAACATTACCACATCGATTTGTTACACCTTCTAGATGTATGATTAAAATTTTATCTGATTATGATTGTTTCCAGATCTTTCCATCTGTTTTTGTATTTTCTGAAGTTAATTAAGAATTGGATTTTATTTTAATATGGATATGAATTAGTTTGAAAGGAATGAGTTGGATATCATAAAAAAATGTAGGATTTTTCGTCTCTGTCGTACGATACCTCAGTATTTTTTTATTACATAACAAAGCACAAAGACTCATTATAAAGTCGATCGAATGATTCGCGTACAACTAAAAACTATACCAACTTTTGCAAAAAAAAAAAACCTCATATAATAACAATATCACTACATATTATAAAACAAAGTCGTCCGCCGCGTCTGTCTGTCTGTCTTTATGTTCGCGATAAACTCAAAAACGGATTGTAATGCGGTCTTCACCAATAGATAGAGTAATTCACGGGGAAGGTTTAGGTATATAATTTGTCAACGTTTATAACATTTATAAAATACTTTTGGAAAAATACAAGCACACAGAAAATAATCCATTGCTTTTCGTAACGCGCGCGAATAAGTCGCCGTGTGTTCAGTCCTTTAATTGCAGATGCCGCCGAGGAAAACATGTTTGCACAAACACATTACCAAGGGAAAATGCATCAGTTCTACTTGGTTCTAGATAATTGGGAACAAAATTAACGCTAGTACCCGAAACTCAAATACTGAACTTTTTTGGTATAAGTAATTATAATTTATAACGATACCTATTCATTAAACGCCATACTTATCTTTAATAATATTATAAATATAAATATCAGTGTGTTTGTTACGCTTTCACGCCATAATTACTTAGTAGGTGGTAGAGTTACGCTGAAACTATTACTGGTTTCAGCATGAATGGGTCGGCTCGCCCGGCTTAGTACCACCCTCTCACAGAAAGCCGACGTGAAGTAACAGTTTTTATGCACTGTTGCCTTTCGTTCAGTCAGTGAGAGCGCCGGAGGCCCACATATATTATAAAAGGCCGGCAACGCACTTGCGACTCCCCTGTTGTTGCTAGTGTCTATGGACGGCGGTGATCACTTACCATCAGGTGACCCACCTGTTCGTTTGCCCCCTATACTATAGAAAAAATAAAATAATAAAATAACCGTTCATGACACTTTGTGTACACCGGGGGTACAAAAAAGAACATAGGGTACCTTTTATCAAAAAAAGTAATGTTCCGAAATGATGTATCAAATTTATATAAGCATTAGAAGTCACGAGCAATACATAGTGGCTTATCCAGAAAATCATATACAATTTTTAAGCTAAAGCGGGTAATTAGCTGATTGTGGACATAAACAATTAAACTTCATGAATGCGTTAAGCACAACAATAAGTACATACATTTGTCGCTTGTTTGTAACTAGCTAAACAAAAGGAGTAACTGAATACAGGGACAAAGACGACGGACGACACCCATCGTTTAGTGTATACTGCTAGCCGAAGAAAATATAACCATTTAAAATTCTATTTATAAATACGATATTATTAAATGGTCACGTGATATGAAAACTAATTTTGGGAATTGTCGGTGAAACTGAAGATATGCGTGTTCATTTCTATAAACCTATTTTTTTTTTTTTTTTTTTTTATTATTGTGAAATAAATACAAATCCTCTGACAGTAGACAGAGACCTTAACTAGATTGACAATAATGATAATATTTATGACGATATTTAGTGTAAAATATGCAAGATGAATAAATTAAAAATATATTAAAATTATACCTGAGTAGATCAAAATTAAATGTATAAATTACAAGTAACAAATTTAAACCACGAGTTATATTAAGAAAGAACTAAAGTCTACACTTATTACTATCTTAAGATAGCTTAAAAAATTTAGAAGAGTATTATTATTAATTATGTATGTATACACATATGCATGGGTCTTGTGTATGTTGTTGCGCAAATTTATTTTTATTATTAATGTATTTCTTTTTTTATATATAATTTATTTTATTTTTCGATACGTGCTTAGGAGACAGATATCATACAATTGTATTTATACGCGGAATTATTATTAGTAATGAAGTCATTATATAATGATTTATTATATGTTAGAAATTGTCTTTCTATAGATATTTTAATTACAAATTAAACTAAGGTTTTCCATACATAATTTTTATTTAAAAGAAATCATTAAGTAAATACAATTGAAGTGGAAGTTGTTTGTTTTTTTTTATACTTAATGGGTAAACGTTTTGACCACAATCTCATGTGATATTAAATGATGATGTGGTCTAAGATGGTAAGTCACGCTTAACCTGGAGGGGGACTGGCTCTCAAGTGTAGCTGCCGGAACACACCAACAAGGGCTTGGTGACAGATTTTCAACTTGAGGGTGGTAGCTAGCCAGACGGACTTGGAAAAAGCCCTACCACCATGCTATGGTTTCATCACGATGTTTTCCTTCACTGAAAACTCCGACTTAGTTGCTTGGATTCGAACCTACGTCCTTCGACGCTGTTGCCGAACACACTACCAACTGAGCTATCAGCGCTTCATATTGTTGTCCGGCCCCATAATAGATGAACACGATTTTGATAGAACTTTCTCTAGTTTATAGAGGACTTTTTAAAGTATTACTTACACTTTAATTAAACGTTTCCATAAAGCTGAAGCAGTACACATAAAATTTAACAAGAGTAAATTAAAAATGCTAAAATTTTGTAAATAACCGTAGTGACAAACTACAATAAAAAGATAAAAATACAGCTGTACATAATTATTTCAGATTAACTGATACCCGTGACTTCGTCTCCAATATAATTTCTCAATACAGTAATAAATTTATATTAAATGAATATATCGTATAATTTTTATAGATAAGGCCTAAATATGTGACAAAGCATAAATTCGATCGCAATCTATCCAATAACTTTCACGTGATGCGCGCACAAACAGTAGACCTATTATTATATATATATAAATAAAACACCTTTCCAGGAAACCACAAAACCAAGAACAATGTCCCGGGTATCAACTATCATCATCAGCATCATCATCATCTCACCCTTATGCCACCTAATTAGGGTCGGCACAATATAGTTTTGCTTTTCCACTCTCCCCTGTCAGATGTCATCTCAGTATTCACACTTTTTATACACATATCATATACTTATATCAACTAATGAAAATAATTGTCATTACACAGTTCACGCGAACTTTTTTGTCCCACAGTGTAACCGAGTGTTACACTTAGGTCGATAGAGGCATTGTACATACGAAACGGTAAACGAGCAATTGTTCTCCAGCTCGGTTACCTGTTTACATTGCCACAAAGAGTGGTTTATAGAATTACCACTGTATACGGTCATACAATATGCAGTGTTTCCAACAAAGGGGAATTAACCCATTCAGTGCCGCCACCTACGAATTCTATGAATTTATTTAACTCTAATTCGGTATGCTTTCGAGCTCATGTATGGTCATTTTAGGGTTTGATGATGTATACAACTTCGTGCATATTAAACAACTTTGTCAACATTTCTAATTTTACTCTGAAGGTTTCCGAAAAAACACCAAACAGGTTTCGGGGTGGCAGTATTTTTTTCGTACTTGGGACAATTCAATTAATGTTTTTTTTTTATGAATATAGCCTAAGTGTTATTCAGATGTATATGACTAAGATAGTAAGATGAAGAAATGGAGGCCTCTTTCTTATTCTTTTTTTTTTTTAATATTTTGACCACATTCTCGTGTAATGAATGTTATATGACGACATGGTCTAATAAACACGCTAAACCTAAAGAAGGCTGACCACAATCTCATCTGATGGTAAATGACGATGTGGTCTAAAATGAGAAACACGCTTAACCTAAAGAAGACTGGCTCTCAACTAACTACCGGTATACACCAATAGGTTTGGTGACAGGTTTTCTACTCGAGAGTGAAAGCTAGTCCAGTGAATTTGGAAAAAGCGCTACCATCACCAAATTCATAGAGTCATCGCGTCTTCAACTTCAGTACTAAAAAAATGTCGCCCTTTGATCACAACTAATTATCAGAAATATTACTTGTTATGTCCCTATACAATGTATGTAACTGAATATACAAATTTTATATGCAGCCATTGTTTGTCAGTCTTTCTGACCACTCGGAATAAATATAGCCGTAAGAAATATTATTATAGGAATTTAAAGTTTGCATTTATTTATATTTCATTTGTTCCAATGTTATATACACGTATATAATATGTGTTCAGAGGGATCAAAAGTTCGGACAAGGATTGTATGTTTTACTATAGCACGACAGAATGACGTCACTCTACTAAATGATAAACACAGTTCAATCGAAAAACAACAACGACCAACGATAGATCTGTAAACCATCGGCAGTCATCACCGTCATGTTTATACGCTTCTAGGAGCTGTGTATTATTATACACAGGATGATACCAAAACGGAATGAACTAAAAAAAGATTTACTGTGACACGTTTATCACCGTATGTATGGTAGTCACAACTCAAGCTGTCACCGGAAATATAGTAATATTTCTACCTTCCGTAGTTTTACTTATCTGACGGTATTTTGATGTATTATAACTCCTATTGTTCTAACGTGAACCGTATTTTCATAGAGTTAAAGACGAAATTTGTATACCAACAATACAGCCAACGTCTATATTGTAAGTATTCTCTCTGTCTTGGAAAATAATTACCGACCGCAGACCCCGCACTTAAGACGGTGAGGCTTTTTAAGCGTAAAACATTTTCTTGTACCGGCTAAGTGATATTTGGTTGGTAATCTAGATCTATTTCGGTGCTGAAAAGGAACGTCTGGAACAGAGCACTAACGATACCGGCTGGCCTGACTCCCCGCCGTTTACGTAACTAACATGTCGGGGTACCGTTTTTTTTTTATCTGTGTAACTCCAATTCAATTTTATTTCAGTGTTAATACAGTAACGGAATTTATTCACATATATTATAACACGTGTGGTAGTTACTTTCTAGATAATTCGTAATATGTACTTGACTATTTTATACTCATCCAAAAATTAAATTAGAAACAACCAAACTATGTGTTGTTTCTTTCTAACGAGTGTGATTAGTATATACGATCCTTTTCAGCTTTGTCAATATCCGTGATTGAATTTATTTTCTATGTATTTATTTATTACATTACAACAATCACAATTAATCATCATCAAGTATACTTGACATAACAACAGCAATATATGGTACCTAACAACAAAATTGCTCTAAAGAACTAATTAATATTATTAAGCCTATCACAATTAAGAATTTAAATTGACACATTTAAAATATTTAGGCACAGATAGTGGCGGATTTGCCCTAAGGCTCAGGGGGGTCGGGCCTAGGGCGGCCAGATATTAGAGGCGGTCAACCGTGACGAAAAATTCACTGATGATAAAAAGAAATGGAAAAGGAAAGAAAAGGGGTGGCCGGTATTTACTACACGGCCTGGGGCCTAGGGCGGCCTAAAACTGCAAATCCGCCACTGGGCACAGATCAAATTTGTGCATTCATGAGAACGGAGCTTTATCAAGGTAGTCGGCTGAGTTTTCATTATTACTATTTTTGATATGAGTAGTTGAAATTATCAATCAGCAATGCAGAGTTGTGGAAAATGTGCCATGAAGATCCCATAGACCACCAAGTGCGACGTCGAAAATGGACTTGAATCGGCCATTATGAAGGGACAACAGCCATATTCCTAAGCAGGCATTGGACTGGAATCCCCAGGGTAGGCGAAGACGTGGTCGACCTAGACAGACCTGGCGAAGATCGGTTCTCGCAGAGTCTGCTAAAATTGGACTTAATTGGAGTGAAGTGAAACATGAAGCCATCGACAGAACGAAATGGAAAAGCATCGTGTCTACCCTCTGCCCCGACAGTTTGGGGACATAAGATATCAAGAGAGAGTTGAAATTATGGCGATAAGAATTTATATTGTAGTACCCGTTACTAGGCCTAGCCTTTCTCATAGATGGTAGGTACACAAGTGATACCGTCTTTGAAAGCCTACATATAAATCTTGTTTGAAAATAAATTTACATAGAAATAACGATTTGTCTATAAATATTAACGCCTTTGAATAAGACACAGTTAGAATTCAGAAATAAGACGCGAAAATAACATTTTACATTTTAAGAGCCACGAAAACGCCGTATAAAACCTTTCAGCTTTAAACGATTGTGTTAAAATTAAAAATTCAAGTTGGGTCGTGATTCAAAATTAACGCTTTCGCAATATTATTAAGTTACCGAGAAAGCTTGTAGTACATTCATAATTTCACGAGAGGTCGCTAGTGTCATTATTAAATGTTTTATGTGAAAATTACAGTTTTCTGGTAGGTACGTGTGTGTTGTTTAACATCTACGTACTGTAACAGGTTTTAGTTACAATAATAACTTCTTTTCTCTATACTTCATAAATTTTATCGTTTGTTTTTTTTTATGTTATAGGGGGCAACCGAACAGGCGGGTCACCTGATGGTAAGTGATCACCGCCGTCCATAGACACTAGCAACACCAGGGGAGTCGCAAGTGCGTTGCCGGCCTTTTAAATAAGTGGGCCTCCGGCGCTATCACTGACCGAAAGAAACGCAACAGTGCGAGCACTGTTACTTCACGTCGGTTTTCTATGAGAGGATGGTACTACCCCGGGCGAGCCGACCCATTCATGCTGAAACCAGTAATAGCTTCAGCGTAGCTCTACCACTACCACTCTCATAATCTCATTTGATATTAATGACAATTTGGTCTAAGATGATAAATATTCCAGACCTAGAAGGAGACTGGCGCTTAAATGCAACTACCGGAATACATTAAGTGCCTGGCGATAGATTTTTAATTGGACGGTGGTGGTTAGCCGAGCGAACTAAAACTAAGCCCTATTCAATTATAATTTTTTTTAGTCTAGTGGTTTTGTACGAGATTCTCTAAATTACAAACTCATTTGTGTGTTGTGTCACGACTTAACATTGTCCTCACCAACGCGGTAACACTATCGGAGTCGAACGATAAGTGTCATTTATACAACACGATACAAAATTGAATTTTCACTGAAAGCGAAACGCTTATGACGCGAGGTGACACGACGCGACACGATGCGACACAACACAACAGTGTGATCATATAAATTACTATTAATTACTATTAATAATATCAATGTAAACATTATTTATATTAAATAACTAGCTTTTCCAACGGCTGCACCCGTTACTGTAAGTCGAACCGATCACTCGACACCAGTACTTTTTTCTGGACGAAAAGCTACTTATATCCCTTGACAAAGTGTACACAAGATTTCACGATGATAGGTTGAGTTGTAATGGCGTGAGAGTATAAAAAAGGTGTGTGTGCGAATCACACACGATAGAAGTGATACTTCACTAAATCGACAAAAGAATGTAATGAATATATATAACAAGGGTAGGATAATTAAAAAGTTTATTTGTTTAAAAATGAAAGTATTTTGATTAATTTTAAAAGATATTTTATTTAACATATGTTACATAATTTATTACTCAAGTTCCATATTGTCAGTTTCAACTAACAAGATATAAAA
Source organism: Antheraea assamensis (assembly GCA_035772565.1). Classification (NCBI taxonomy): domain Eukaryota; kingdom Metazoa; phylum Arthropoda; class Insecta; order Lepidoptera; family Saturniidae; genus Antheraea; species Antheraea assamensis. Next base: position 91,262 of record JAQQSE010000085.1, read on the forward strand.
ATACTCACAAACACTGTTAAATAATAACACACCACGCTGACTTCTTACTAAAAAGCTGTAATACGCAGCCGCATACAGTGTACAGTAATACACGTACTTTTCACATATACTAACACACGTTAAATGCTCAAAAACAAGCAAGTATTAAACAGTGTGCAATATACATACACACCGACATTTGCTTTCTCGCTCTGGCTCACTAATTATAGGCGACTATGCTTAGAAGACGGGAGTGGGGATGCTACGAAGCATGGCACAAAGAGGAGACACCGGTAATATAAAATAGTATGTATATTTCTGTTTCATTCTTTACCGTATATGTGTCTCTTACCTGTCGCTTTTTCCGTTGCATCCTGATTGAAATCACAACGATTCTAAAGAAGTTTCACTTCAAAAACTCATATTTACATTTATAATTTTAGAAAACTAGGATATCATGGCGGTTAACTATAAGCTTCTCCGTGGTACATTCGCAGGATAATAATGCGGTGCCTGTGAACTGGGCTTTATCTCCACGGTGACTGACCCATTTGTTAGACTGTACAGATTATTAGCTTTAATACCGTTTATTCCAAATTGGATAATATTGTTACTATACGAATGTGAGTGAACCCGACCGTTTTAAAATAAATCAATTATATTCATTCGGTCAGAGAGAAATAAAATTCCTTGTCCAAACGTGACCGCCATAAAGTCGAGCTCATTGCTGACACAGCGTTGCTGGAAAATGGTTTCTCTGATACCGGCCTAGAATATTTTCATTAGATTTCCTTTTATTGGTTATAGATATGTTCTAATCCTTACTAATATTATTGCGAATGTGAATTTATGTGTTTGCTACGCTTTCACACCTTAACTACTCCTACCTGAAATTTTGCTTACACGCTGTCATTGGTACAGAATAGGACAACAGTACATATCATCCTGAAAAAATGATGGAATAAAGCTATTGTACGAGATCGTCCCAACCACGTAAACTGAATTGCCTGCTGGGGCCCTTCAATACACACAATTCGTGGTCGTAACCAACCCTTGTAAAACTACGATGAACAGCATACTCTAATATGTCCAATTACTCCAAAAATCATTTACTTTGTAGCCTCAGCGTTCCTGTTGCGCTTTCAGTGATCCGTGTGTAATATGGTGTATAGTGTAATTGTATGTAATAATTATCTGTTGCCCGCAGCTCCGCATGCGCTTTTTTTTATAAGTGTAAATTACTTCTTATAAAATCAGCTATCTGTTAGTGAAAGTCCCATGAAAGTAGGTCCAATCGATTTGGAGATAGTACTTCAAACAAAGCCATGGATATAAGCTAGTCCAAAATAAAAAAGCTTTAATTACTTTTTATAACGTTAGCTATCTGTCAGTGAAAGTCCCATGAAAATAGGTCCAATCGTTTTGGTGATAGTACTACAGACGAAGCCACGGATGACAGCTAGTCTAAAATAAAGTAGCCTATGTCACCCGCTGTAATTTTAACTACCCGTCAGTGAAGTTTCTGTCAAAATCGGTCCCGCCGTTTCGGTGATTACCCGGAACAAACAGACAGACAGACAAAAATGTTAAAAAGTGTGTTTTTGTTATCGATATCGTGTATACTTTAATATCCAATCAGTTAAAAGTGGTTATTTTGATATTACATACAGACACTTCATTTTTATTATATGTACGAGATAGCTTGAGTGTACAATTTGGAAACCCTTGAAGGCTATGCTATCAGCTGTCTTCGACTCTTTGTTCACAGACATACGATTCAACAAACAATGTTATTTATCAAAGTCTCCTTTTAATAGTTTCCAAAATACAATTACAGATAGAAAAGCATAAAAGAATTGTTAAGTGTCATAACGCAGCTAAACTGGAAGAAGAATGTCATCTACGCGTGTATAATAAGTTATATATATATAACCGAAGCAGTTTGCAAACTTATATATTAATTGAATATAGTTAATTAAATAGAAACATTTAACACAGTTCCGGCAGGTGTGGTTTTGATCCGTTAGCCCGTTAGTTTAATACTTTCCCTTCAGACCTGCTTCGACCGTTCAACCTCAGAGTCTCGACCCGCGTCGAACTGTTCGACCTAAAATAATAAAACTGCTGCCGGTTTTGGATTAAGCCGAAATTAACCCTTACTTTATTATAGGATCGAATGGAAGGGTAAACTATTATACAACTATTTTAGAATATTAAATATATGTGCTAAATGTCATAACTAACTGCAAAAGTTCAACACTGGTGAACCGCTTTACTAATTCCGTGTGAGACATCATATACTTTTTGAAGTGAAATTTCATATGGTAAGACTTTTCTAATTCTGATCACTCCCGTTTTTTTGTGTGACAAAAGTGATGGGGGTAAACACTGTGTCGGGTAGAGTGTTGATAATATCGGTTCTCATTCGATCACCGAAGTGAAGCAACGTTGAGCGCGGTCAGTACTTGGATTGGTTGACTGCCTGAGAACACCGCGTTACGTTGACTTTTTGTTTTGTTGTACTTTTTATGATGAAGTTTTTACTTCTTTCATGTTGTCATAAGTACACACATACATACTTTTTTAATAGTAAGCCGGTAATTATACCCATCCAAGTACTGATCGCGTCCGATATTACTCAACTTCGGTGATCAAACGAGAAACGGAGTTTTCAACACTCTACCCGACGCAGTGTTTTCCCCTACCAATTTTCGTCATACAAAAAGGTTGCGGATCAGATAAGCTTAGTACAATTTGAAAACAAAGTGCAGCGACTAACGGGAGTTAAAGAATTTATCGCCGGTCGCCGATGTCAAATCTGTAATAAGGATTTAATTGAAATCGCTAATATCAAGATGGCCAAATAAGAACACTGTTCTTGTTGATATCGGTTAAAATCCCTGCAATGCTAAAATGCCCACCGGGATTTTCCGTAAAGGACAACATCCTCATGAAAACGTAGTATGATGGTAAGGCCTCTTCTAAATTCGCCTAAGAAGATACTGCCATCAAATTTATAGTCTGATGCCAAGTATTTATAGGTTCTCCTCTAAGATTTGACCACAATCTCACCGAATATTAAATGACCATGTGATCTAAGATGGTAAACGAGCTTTTTTTTTTATATATTATAGGAGGCAAACGAACAGGTGGGTCACCTGATGGTAAGTGATCACCGCCGTCCATAGACACTAGCAACACCAGGGGAGTCGCAAATGCGTTGCCGGCCTTTTAATATATGTGGGCCTCCGGCGCTCTCACTGACCGAACGAAACGCAACAGTGCAAGCACTGTTACTTCACGTCAGTTTTCTGTGAGAGGATGGTACTACCCCGGGCGAGCCGACCCATTCATGCTGAAACCAGTAATAGCTTCAACGTAGCTCTACCACCTACTAACTAGCTAGAGCTATATCTACAGATGGAATACTTCCCAAGGACAGCTGCCGGAACACACCTGTAAATGCTTGGTGACAGATTTTCAAGTTGTAGGCGGTAGATAGCCAGGCGGGCTTAGAAAAAGGCCTACCAACGTGCTATGGTTACATCATGATGTTTTCCATCACGGAATACTTCGGGCCATTTACAACGATTAGAACCTACATCCGACCAGTTATTATCGCTTCATAAATGATTGCTAAAGCGTGATTAGCAGATTAGAATGTTTACTGTATCCGATTGCATCGTCAATTAAAATTATGTAAGCCTGTGAAGCCTGTGGTGAAATGCTAAAACCTAAAAATAAAAAAAATATTCTGATGCATGGAAAAGTACTCAGAAAAATGGACGAAACGAAATAATATTTCAGTATTCATACTTTTGTCCAACCGCGTTGAAGAAAAACACAGCTGAAAGGACCTCCTGGAGGTTTCGCAACAAAGGCGAGGAAACACATTTTTCAGTCAGCTGGATAGAAATGTTTCCATTAAAAGAAAACGTATGCCTATGGGCAAATGCGTTGTCATTGCCTTTAACAATTAATATTGTTGTCAGCGTTTCTGTTTATGGCGAAATTCTGTTCGGACAGATAGGCATCTAGTAACTCGCGGGGGCAATATTGTTTTCTTACGATAAATTATGCATTGGAGTTTTTGGTGAGATCTTAGTCTGTCATGTAGTGGTTTTTATATTATATTCATAATCTTGTGTTATTAGACTCTTATTTCGTAATATTGGTGGTGTTTTACGTAATGTAGTTCGGTTATTATGCACAAGTGAAGTGGATGGGAAATAATACCACGGAGCATGCTTTCTGAGATGCCACCAAACCTCCATGGAAAGTTCTAACAAGGAAACCACCATCTTGTTAGAACATTATAATTATCACAAGATACTTACATGGCAAAATTTGTTACTTGACGCTGGCTAGTGCACAAACCGTGACGGGGCCAATAATAAAAAAAAATGGTTATTTTATTATTTGTGTTTACCAAACAAAAAATGAAATATTTTATATTTATAATAGTAAAATATGGTATTATAGCGTATGTACTACAAATTAATGATACTAGTATAGAACGTTTAAAGCCGTAAAACTTTAGTGTTAAAAGTTGTTGCGGTTACCGTGTGGAATATTTAGTAGGATGTCGATACGATGTCTGTAATTTCGAACGCCGACATGTATCAACATTTTTTTCGATATTCACTAACATGTACGAGTACATAGGATCAGTAATGCTATCGGTTGATAGAAAACGAAAGCGTCTTCAAGAAATCTGAACCCGAGAAATGTTCTTTTAGTACTACTATATGTGGAAAAATACAAACTTTTGGATTATTCACCAGTTTAAATAAGCAAAACGTCATAACCTGGTGTGATAGTCACATTGGTCGTCTTGCTCTGGAAGGAAATCTTTAAATTCTAATTGAAACCTGTAAACCCTTGAAAGGAGCTATAAAACCCATGCAACCTGGAAACCCTTGCAAGGGGCCTTGGAACCCAACATTGGAATTTTTACTTGCTGATATTATTATTTTAATGGTAGATAAATAGACAGTTGTTCATATTTTTTTCAACTTAAATATAATAGGAAATCAAATAAATACTAGAAACTTTATAAACGAATACAAAAATCTAATTCCATAAATAAAGACTTTCTCGTCTGTAACCCACTTTAGTCGCTATTGATATCTTTCTAGATAAGTAATAAATCATTCAGGACAATGCCTCTGGATGTGTGAACGCAGTATTAGAGTTAGGCGCGTTGGCGTTACATAATGGATAACATTAGATGAATTTCCTATTACGGGTCAAGTGATATTAAGTTGGGAAATGTATGTCGATATCATATTATTACTTCGCAAAAAGACTATGACCATTACATAGGATATTAAAATACAAACTCGGGGATTTCGCTTGAAATGAAAAGTTTTAAAAATTTTAGAATTTTTCTTTCCCTTCACTTCTTTATGTAACGATGTTTAAGGTATCTTGGAAATTTTAATAAAAATACAAAGTCGCGATTGTAAAAACATTTTCAATTTTCTTTTTATTTCGTTATATCCAGGTAATGTTAGTACAGAAAAGCTTATTTCTACCTCCTCCTTTTATATATGATTTATTAACATAACATTGATTTATGATATAGCCTACTGATTAATACAATTAAGACAAATCTAACGACCTCATATATGAAAATAAGAAACAGGTAATAATAATGAAAGAAAAAAAAACGAGCAAAAGTAGATCTACAATGATTGATGATCTTTCTAATGATGTAGACATCTTTTTTCGAGATATGTGTAACAAACATATTCCTCTAGTCAACATATACTACGATGATGAAAAGGAGGTTTTAATTAACAATAATTATTTGAAAAAGCAATAGTATTTTTTAAAGAACTTCGATTTGTTCAGTCACAGTTTTTTTATATTGATTTTTTTTATACACCAGCTAGATATTAGAATTTAGAAGACACAATGTAAAGCCTCTAGAGAGCCTCTCCTTTTACTACTTAGGCAACCAATAATCTGTATTGAAAATTATTATTATCAATTATATAGATAATTTTTATACTAGAGTTCAAAATACCAGGTGATTTCAGAACTGAAACAAAATGATAATGCCCTTGAAATTTGAGAGGACTCAAAATCAAAATTACTTTATTCAGTTTAGGCCCTAAGAAGGCGCTTATGAATGTCAAAACTACCACCGGTTCGGAAAACATCCCAGTCATCGAGAAGAACCGGCAAGAAACTCGATCGGGTTTATCTTTTTAACATATAACTATATATTTAAAATACGTTATACGTTACAATCGTTTTAGTGAATGCACAAAGAGGAGTCAATTCCAGATATCACCATCGTTCACATATTGATCCACTCTATAATAGCCATTTGAGACCAAAACCCGCTTAAAATGGCACTTAAATTTATAGTCTAGCAAATCGGTAATATGATTTAGGACTTTGTTATGAAACCTAACACTATTACCTAAAAAACTGTTACTGGTTTTACTGAATCTAAAACATGGAACGACCAGTTTGTCAAAGTTTCTAGTCTTTAGATCATGCCTGTGTTTTACGAACTCCGGCTTTTCAAAGTTTTTGCGAACATACGTTAAATTATCAAGAATGTATTGGGAAGGCACAGTTAAGACCTATAATTTAGACTTTAGACTATAGACTTTTTACGACATCTCTGAATTAATATTCCCTTTTGTTATTTTTAAACCACTCCAATTGTATATAACTAAAGTATATTATGCAAAATATCACCGATTATATACAAAATTTATATAAATAAAAACAATTGCTGAATATGTCTAAGCGCATAACTTCAGGACGACTGTACTTCTTTAGATCATTATTTTTGGTGTATTTGTAATTATCATGACATGGTTTTTAAGAAAGAAAAAAAATAAAAACGTATCAAACAAAAAACAATAATGAGATCTTCAAAAATATTGACAGAATTTACAAAAACAACTTTTAGTTACCATTACAACACATTGTCGTACTGTGATGTGAAATTTTAGTTTCGTTTTTCTCCATTAATATACTCGTACAAAGCCGAGGCGGGCAACTGGTAAAAATAAATTCCACCATGTAGGCATACTAAGCTGCTGTTAAAAAATCATATAGAATTTCAATACCAGATTATTAGTTTGACACTTATTACAAAAATAGGTTTCATACTAACTTTTAGGTTTTAGCTTTGGACTACAATCACACAAAAATTAAATGACGTTGTGGCTTAACTTGGGTAAAACGATAAACCTAGAGGACTAGTTTTCATGTCCAGCTCTTGGAAAACACATATAGCCGCTCGGTGATAGATTTTCAACTTAAAGCTGGTGGCTAGCTAGATATGCGGGTATTAAATGAATATATTCAAAAATTATTATCTAACAACAACAATAAAGCTTGGGTCCCAACGTCTGAATTCGGTACTGAAGTCAATTGCGCAAAATGTCATACTGTGAGTTGTGAGGACGCTACTGAATACTAAGTTTACACTGGAGGCTGTTAGTTGGGCGTTTACGTTTGTTTGTGACGCAAATTTCTCTTTCCGTAGCCAATGACATTTAACCGATATTTTAGAGCACCTCGGACGATATTACGACGACAGAAAAATATACTGTATTAAATATATTGTAATCCCATGTCTTCGACTCAGTAAAACAAGTAACAAGTTGTTAGGTAATAGCGTTAGGTTATATAATAAATTCCAATCATTAGAAGTTTGTTATAATGATTGGAGAGAGTCCTTTGATGAAAGGAGTAAAGAAAAATGCATTTGGTATAAAAAAATACAGTGTCAGCCTTCTCTTCATATACCTTGGCTTAACAAAAGCAATTTAAATCGACAATATGTCAAAATAGCGTTAAGAATTCGTTCAGAGCATTATCCATCGCGAAGTTTTGCATATCTAATGAAGAAAGCGGAGTCACCAAACTGCAATTTATGTGGAAAAATTGATGATATGCATCACTTAATGATGGAGTGTGCCAAGAATAGCATCGAAAGAGAGTCGTTGATGAGTATTATGAATGTTAATTGCCAAAACATCGATATTTGTCACAGCATTTTGGCAGAACCCTGTTCGGAAGAAGCGAAGATGTTGTATGACTTTGCAATAATATCTCATCAACGACTCTCCTGTTGAAGCTCGAAAGAATGGGGCCAATATATTCAACAGAATAAAGGGTCCTAAATATAAGATAAAATAAAAAAAGCATATTACCGATTTGCCGGACTGTAAATTTAAGCGCCATGTCAAGCGGGTTTTAGTATCAGACGGCTATTATGCAGTGGATCAATATGTGAACGATGGTGATGTCTGGAATTGACTCCTCTCTGTACATCCACTAAAAACTTTTGTAACATGTAGTGTATTTTAAATATACATCTATATATACGTTAAAAAGATAAAGCCGATGGAGTTTCTTGCCGGTACTTCTCGATAACTGGGTTAGTTTTCGAACCGGTGGTAATTTTGACGTTCATAAGCGCCATCTTGGGGCCTAAACTGAATAAAGTATTTGTTTATTTTGATTTTGATTGCCGAGTTATTATAACATTAGCGTCTGCTCGTGGCTTCACCCACGTTAATGTAAATTTAATATATCCATTGGAAACAATATTTTTTTGTGTGAATGGTACCCTTTATCCCTTTTTGTACCCCTGTCAATGTGTGTGCAAAATTTTATGACGATGGGTTCAGTAATCAACTTTCCCATGTATAATTTTAATAATTAGGGCTATTTAGGAAGAGCGTCTCCATGCGCGACTTCGCCTCCTTTAATATCCTTCTAAAATAACCGTTTCTCAAACAACTTGACATTTTGACCAATTTATAAACTACAATTTTGTATAAATCTATGTGTTTCTGATATGTAAAGTACATTACTTGTCTAGTTTTTGCGTGAAAGATATCTATACATCCTCATAAACTTCCTCGGGATAGGATGATATACAGTTTACAGGTTACAGATGTTTAGTTTACAGATGCAGCACTATCGTCCCTTTGCTATATATTACACGTAGAAAGTTACAAGCTTTAAAGTACTTTAAAACTATTTCCTGGGAACAGTACTATTATTCTGGATAAAATGTACCCCATGTCCATTTCTGTACCGCTGATAACGCGTACGAAAAAATCATGACGATCGGTTCAATAGCGTAAACTACGCATGAAAGCGTCACAAACACACTTACTTTCCGTTTTATAAGATATTTCGCAGAGATATTGGTTCTTTATGTGTGCTTTACCGATATACAGTGCACAGTGTTCTGAAGAACTTTTTGATATGGACTGAACTTATGAATATATGAAATTTTTTCCCCACTACCATTCCAAACTCGCACCACCTATCGCTGGCTGGTTGCTCACCCTAATACCCTAAAGCCTAGCAGAATGGCGATAACCGTAAGGCTCCCTATAAGCTTCATTATGCGCACGCTAACGTTGTGGAATGGATTACCCAGCATGGTGTTCCCTCAGGTTTATGACATGGAGCTCTTCAAAAAAGGATTGAAACACGCTCTTCAACATCGGCAACAGAAAAGTGATACCCCTAGTGTTGAAGTTGTGCATAGGCCACGGTAATGATTTAACATAAAATGGGCCGTCTGCCTGTTTGCTGCCATTTGGCATAAAAAAGTAAGGATTCGTATTTGCACTTTAAAAAAGTATGATGATACGGGTTCGTCTTCACCGGAGCTGAGTTACCGAGCTAAGTTTTACAGACCTTAATGGCCCCATTGCAACCAGATCGTAGGTCCGTGCACCACACGTAGGGGAAACAGCTCCAAGTACGACGAGAAGCCGTACCGATTGCGTAGCTCAAAGCACACCGTTATTAAGATTTAATATATCTCGCAGGGGCGTTACGGTAAATCCGTGTCAGTTGCGATCCGCTAATATACCCAATAATCAGCAAATTTAAAATTGTTCTTACAACAGTCACTACAACTATTCAACTCATTCTCCGGTCTTAGTCAACGCTCCACCTTTGTGTGCTTTTTTCCACCTTACTCTCTCTTAATTTCTAAATCACTACCTGCCACAGATGTGTCGTAACTAATCGGTGGTCATTACAAAAATCAATATTTTAATATTTCTCTCAATGGAGCTCTATTATTTGCGTCGAGTAAAACAATAATACTTTTGATATGGCACAGCATAATAGCCGCTGAAGAGATCGTTTTAGCCTTTGACAAAGGAATATATTACATAACTTTGAACAATTAGTATCCACGTTAATTAATACGTTACAATCAGAATATTTACACTGAATGTCAAGATATTCGAAGCGAAATCTTAAAGAACATATTTGAGAAGTTGATCAAAAGCAAATAAAGAGAGAGATACAAGTAGGGAGTCACTTTGGAATCCCTTAAAGATGGGTAAATTCAATTGAACCACTCAACTTCCGAGGACACGGCGTGATTCTTTATACATTATGAAAATGTATTATTCTCGGCGTATTACATAAACATTCTATATTAATATATCAAATTGATATATTTATCGTGTCTCTAATGCAATCTCCATAAGGGCTGGAGCGATTTTAATAACATTTTTACTGGTAGATATAAAAGTATTCAGAGCATTATGTAGGTATATAACTACGCTTTTTAGTAGGGACTAAACGATAATGATAAAATTCAGCAGTGTAATTCAAAAGCTGTAAATGTTAGGAGTACAGTAACTTAACAGAAACTTTAGCATGGTGGTAGGGCTTTTTCTAAGTCCGTCTGGCTAGCTACCACCTTCAAGTTGCAAATCTCTCGTCAAGAACCTGTTGGTGTGTTCCGGCAGCTGCACTCGAGAGCCAGTCTCCCTCTAGGTTAAGCGTGACTTACCATCTTAGACCAACATCATCATTTAACATCAGATGAGATCGTGGTCAAACGCTAACCTATAAAGTATTAAAAAAAAAACTAAACATTATAACCACAATAAAAACATAGTCCAAAATTAATTCCCATAAAAAAAGTAACAATTTGCATGCGCCCTCCAGTAAATAATTTCACTACATTTCTTTAATAGAAAAAGGTGGAATGATTAAAAAAAAATAGACGAGCTCAGCGTGTAATGTATTTGAGTAAATAAGTACCACAGAAACTATTAACCGAAACATGAGAAAGCTTTTCAGATATAAATTAATTGGACTAAATCAAATTGGAAATGTATACTGTATTATTAGTAACGTATATCGGATAATAGTCTAGTTCATTAAAATCGCATAGTAAAAAAACAATATTGATAATCTTATGTTTTGATTGATTTATTTAAACACTAGCGGCCCGCTCGAGCTTCGCACGGGTATAAAATATCTAGCCTATGTCATTCACTGAACAAATGATTAAAATCCATCCAATAGTTTTGATTTATTCATTACTGCCCGTGGCCCGCACGCGTTAAATTTGGAGTAACCTCAAAAATAACAGTATTTCTCCACTATTTAATTTATGTTATTATATATATAAACCTTCCTCTTCAATCATTCTATCTATTAAAAAAAACTGCATCAAAATCCGTTGCGTAGTTTTAAAGATTTAAGCATACATAGGGATATAGGGACAGAGAAAGCGACTTTGTTTTATACTATGTAGTGATAACTACGGACACGCATTTATCATGTACGTTCATACAATTTGGGGTACCTGGGAACAAACAATTTATGTAATACTAACAGCTAATCCCGACTTCTCCTGCCTCTGTAGTTTTATAAATGACGACACTAGACATTACCTTCCTGTCGACAGCTTGTCCAGCGCATGCCGATATAACTCTCGAATGCCAAAACTTTTTCAAACTTACTTCACGTTTGTCATTATATTTTAGACAATTTAAGCAGAATCTAGTTATATTATAGCCTATGGGTTATTCTTATGACAAAATCAAAAATACTTTATTCAGTTTAGGCCCTGAGAAGGCTCTTATGAACGTCAAAAACTACCACCGGTTCGGAAAACAACCCAGTCATCGAGAAGAACCGGCAAGAAACTCGATCGGATTTCAAATAATATACAAAAATGTCTTTACTCTTGTGATACACTAGTTTTTACACGCGGCACTGCACACGTTAACCGACATTTTGAAAATAAAAAACAATCCATATCACACGCTGGTAATTGTAGCTTTGTATAGGTGAAATAATATACAAAATCGGTTAAGAATTTATTGAGTTTATCCATTACAAACAAACGGTCAAACCTTTTAACTTTGTAATAGTAGTTTAGATTATTCCAGTCTATTAATTATAATATAGTTCAAAGTTCAAGACAGTATGTTTCAATCAACATTAATAACAAAATAATCTAAAGCGAAACAACGTCTAAATTCTTAATGTATCGATGTAAATACAACGGTTAATTCAATAATAAAAAAATTCCTGACACATTTTTTTGATTGACCCTCTTCAAATCTTCTATTTTATCCAATATTTAAACCTTCCGTTCTCATTACAAAGGAATTATCTAGGTCGACATATATATATATATATATTTAAAACTGTTAATATATATAATGTGTCGTAAATACACACTATAGAAGTGAAACGTTTGTATTAAAGGGAGACATTTCAATTAAAAAATTACAACAAAAAGCCAGTCACGCGGTGTTCGCAGGTGGTCACCCGTCGGACGACAACCGGTATTTTCAACACTATACCCGACACAGTGTTTACCCCTACCACTTTTCGTAGCACAAAAGGTTGTGTATCAGAATTTCAAAGCCCTCTTACAAGAAGTTGCACTTTAACAAGAATTAACAAAAAAAAAAAGAGATACAAACATTCACAGTAACGATGAGTTCTTGTAATAGACGATAGATTTCGCAGCAAATTATTGATAATCTTAAAGAGTCTTTCCTATTAAATCTGGAAGGTGTATAATGCGTATTAAAACTAAAAATATATCTATAGAGAAAAATCTTAAAAGAAGCTTATACGTTGCACAAATCTTAGAATTTAGTATTCTATTTAAACATCTTGTTATCCTGTACTACCTAAAATAAACATTTACCGTGTAAACGTCGGCGTATCTAAGAAAAATAGTTTAGTAAAAATTGCTATAAAATTCGTCGATACACTATTATGAAATTCGATAAAAATAACAATTACGGAATTTCGTAGAAGAATTATAGAATATGTATAAATTTTAAATAAATCACAGTAATATATCATAAATACAAAAAGGAATACATTAACGGTGATGTACACTTTCGGAAACCGCGTCAATCGACGCAGTTACTAACCGTGCTACGGCCGAATCTTTTTGGAGAAGGAAATCGGACTCTCAAGTTGAAAATATGTCACTAATAACTTATATTAGGTGTCTTTAACAATTTTCCTTTAGATTAAGTCTATAACCCTTTCGGACAACATTATCATTTAATATTTAAAACTAAAAACTTTATTCAACATAAGCCCTAAGAAGGTATTTATTTACTTCAAAACTCTTACATCAGTCGAGATTGTAGTTAAATAATATGAAGTACTCTGTGGATCAAATGCCTGTATTGTACAAGATATAAATAAACAGACTGTCTACGCGTTCCCTTAGTTCTTCCAAGCTACACAACAGATTTTGATTTGGATTTCGCTATTTATTAGAAATTTTATCTGGAAGGTATAAATGTATAATACATACATATTATATTTATAAAAAGTATAGGTAACTCGACGTACTCTAATTAAGTCGTAGCAAGGAATTATCGGGCATTTAACATTGATAACGCTGGCAAAACTTTGAGAGATACATAAAATAATATAGTACAGAATTGCCAATCAAATTTATCAATTGTATACCTTGAAAAATGCCTATAAAAAGTCTACGGTAGCATTTTTTTTATATTTTATAGGTTAACGTTTGCCACAATCTCATCTGATGTCAAACGATGATGTGGTCTAAGATGGTAGTCACACCAAACCTAGAGGGAGACTGGCTCTCAAGTGCAGCTGACGGAACACACCAACAGGTGCTCCGCGACAGATTTTCAGCTTGAGGGTAATAACTAGGGCTTGATCATGATGTTTTCCTTCACCGAAAGCTCCTCAAGTGCAGCTGCCGGAACGATGTTTTCCTCACCGAAAGCTCCGACTCAGTTGCTAGGAATCGAACCTACGTCCTTCGATGCTGTGGCCGGACACACTATCAACTGAACCATCATCGCTTCAAGTCTGTCTTCTAAGGATACCCCACAGTAATTTTATCTTTTATATATTATTATAAAATATTTGGTTACTTATATCAGATTAATAAAATATTTTTCATATTAAAGTGTTAGTGGAAGCCGGCGAGGCACGCTTCACTTCATTCGAGTCACAGTTGTTTGTGTTCAATTATTACTCTTTTGGTTCGCTTGCTACTTAAATTACTAAACTCTACAGTTGTAATTAAGTAGTTTAATTCAAACGTTATACAAGTTTAATTGTTATACGTTACTAATACTTATTTAAACTTTATTATTTGACACATTTAGTATCTCCTTATTAATCTGTACTTTGTGATCTTAGTTATCTTATATATATATATATATATATATATATATATATATAGATTACTGAGGTCAGGTTGAAACTGCTAATATAATGAAACAAATTACTCGTTGACAATTATAGATATCGACATGCATAACATCAAAATAGTAAATTGCCGTTAAAAATATCTAATATCAACAGACATAACCTCAAAATAGTAAATTGCCATTGAACATTTCGAATATCGATAGAAATAGCCTCAAATCTAACGATTGTCTATGAAAATTCTTAATACCAACAGACATAACCTCCAAACAGTATATAGACGTTGAAAATTCCTAATATCAACATCTATAACCTCAAAATTAAATATTAGCGATGAAAATTCTTAAAATCAACAGACATAACCTCAAAACAGTAAATAGCCTTTGAAAATTCCTAATATCAACAGATATAACCTCAAAATTAAACATTACGGTAGAAAATTTCGAATATCGATAGGATATAACCTCAAAATTGTTAATTGCCGTTGAACATTATGAATATCGATAGAAATAACCTTAAATTAAAAAAAACTACCGATGAAGATTCCAAATACCAACAGACATAACGTTAAAATAGTAAATTATGGTTGTAAATTTATAGTATGGATAGACGTAATTTCGAAATTCTAAAAAAAAAACTCCACAATTAAGAAAATCAAAATTCATTATTACTCATATCACCCAAGCAGTATAAATAGAGCCCTAAATAATAAATCTATATGTAATATACATGACTATCCACATATATGTATATAAATTAATAACTGGCTGACCTATTGATATATCAACACCCAGCCCAAATTACTAGTGTTTTCAACTTAGGGTTTTGAATTACGAAAAACTGCATGCGGATTCCTTTTACACTATAGCTGAGCACTAAAAAAGGCTTATGTGGAAATTCAACCATTGCGGTGGTGAAATAGGAGAGGAAATGTTTGCATGAAAATCCGTTCTTCTTCCGTCGATTACTCAGTTATTCTTTTATCCTTTTATATAGAAATTAAAACAAAAGAGACGAAAATAATTACTAGTTAAAAAATGCGTGCAAAGCCACGTGAAATGGCCAGTGTATATATAAAAGAATTAATTCAGATACCTCATACAATGAATTCAAAAGTTCTCAGAGTTTTTTCCCCTCCCCGTTGTTGAACTCTGGAGACCCCTCCCGGGATTATTCGAACTTCACAAGGAAAAGGGTTGTTGATGAGACACTTGAAAATGGAAAGTTGATTAAAACTCTGTTTATTAGTTGAACTTCTTGTGTTACTATGTTCTTAAAGATTGATTCGACGGGCTTAAATTGTTATTCTATTTTGTATATCCGTTGTCATGGGTATGGAAGAGGACATAGGGTACCCTTTCGTTTAGTAAAAAGCGCTGTACCGATGGATATTTAAAATTTACAATAACGCGAGCGATACCACGAGCAAAAGCTAGTAATTAATATACTATTATTGTTCGCGGATTCAGTCGAGTGAAATACAAACCAATTGTTACGCTGTTTTTCTTTTAATAATTCCTTTAAACTTTACATGCTTTTTATCTATGTTACAGGATATTTTTAACAGACTTCAAAAATGAGAAGTTTCGCGATTCGGTTTTTTTTTTGTTTTAGACCTCAAAACTTTGTAATTTATGAACCGATTTGGAAATGTCTTTTTTTATTGGAAAAACTTTAAGATACTGCCAGTGTTTACATTTAAAAAAATATTAAGGGCAATCATTCTAAATGTGCCTGATAAATTTGCCAAAAAAAATCTTAAAATTTCCAGAAAGTTCAATATTAACCTACAATAACTTTTGAACGAGTAGATATATCACAATGTTACTACAGACCTTTTTTGTAGAGCATTTTATTTCTTACAAGAATATGCTTTTGCGTTACGGGTTGAATAAGCCGTTTAGAGGGTAAAAATTCCAAAGGTTGAAAAAAAAACTCCCGTTCCCAATTAATCCAATGGGAAATGGAAAATCGCGATACGGTGCCCCTTTAATATTAATTAAGACAGTTTTAACAGGGTCATTTTTTCGGTACCCTGAACATTATTTTCAGAGTACTTTTAAAAAACAAAATAGTCGATTTATTAAACACAAGATAATTATTATATACCTACTCATATAGTAAAAGACTTTGGAAGTAATATTTTTATGTATGAAATGGAATACAAAAATAATCTTGAATGCTATCTCGTTACAAGATAAAAATTTCTTTTACTTGTCTTCGTATTCAATTTGTAATATAAAAATGAATCACTGAATGTGTTGCTAAGCGCAAATCTCGAGAGCAGCTGAACCGATTTCGCTAATTCTTTTTTTACAATATTCCTTAAAGTACGAGGATGGTTGTTACGGAAAGAAAAAATTAAAAAATTGCCTGAAAATGTCTAAAACAATACTTTTCTATACTCCTATACAAACGATTCGGAATAATACTTAAATGTAAATTTGAACTTTAATACCATACCATAAAGTTTAAGTGTCAGTGGAGAGGTTCCGGGAAGGCAAAACAATCGATTGACGTTAGTATCGTATAAATATTAATGTCAATATTTATACGATGGTAACTTTTAACATTATATAGCGTCCCGAATAGCAGAATAAGTATTAAAAAATATATAGATATTAAAGAATCAACTGTTAGGCGATACGCAGTTCGCCGGGTCAGCTAGTATTATAATAAATATAAAATGCAAGGTTATTTTATCACTTAATCGACATGAAAAATAAAAAAAACTACCGAATAGTATTGAAACTAAAAAAAAACTTTTCTAATAAAAACCGTCCTGACCTCATGAATATTATTATATCAGAAAACTCGCGACGAGCTTTCCTTAACCGACTGTTTTTCCGAGTTCGATATTAAAATTAAATAAACTCCGAAACGGCCTCTGTGATTTTTTTTTCTACGAGACTGCAAAGAATCTTTAATGGATATAAAGTCTACAACATCGACGATAGAGAAGCAGATTTACTAACGAGCAATTACTTTAACCTCTCCACCGATGACGTGTATCCCAAATTTTCTTAGGAGTTCATAAAACCACTTCATACGTATCTCGCTATTACGTCTACCAGGTAACAAGATGTGGATTGAAAATAGTCCACATCTGGGCATTACTTCCCAAAGGATTTTAAACGCTTATATATATGCACTGTTTCATATAAACTGTTATACTATGTTCTAGAATATTCTTTGAAGCGTTATATTTTTTAATCACCGATAACGTTTTCAGCGATTAAAATATACATATAATATAGTTCGGTTATTATGCACAAGTGAAGTGGATGGGGAAATAATACCACGGAGCATGCATTCTGAGATGCCACCAAATCTCCATGGAAAGTTCTAACAAGGAAACCACCACCTTGTTAGAACATTATAATTATCGCAAGACACTTACTTGGCAAAATCTTGTTACTTGACGCTGGCTAGTGCACAAACCGTGACGGAGCCAAAAAATAAAGAAGAAGAAGAAGAATATACATATGTCAATATTTCACCCGTCTCGCAATTCCACATTGGTGAACGAAATTGCAAAAAAAAAAATTTGGAATAGAGTTTTCACAACGAGAAAAATTCAATTTCCCGTTGTCAAAAGAACGTGAGAGATTCCAAGATTTACCACACGTAACCAGTCAGTTGGACATACATAATGACTTACCTCCGAACAACATCAGGAATAGCGTCGCAAATATAATAATACCGTGTCCTAACATATTTCTTCCACTAAAATCACTTTGTAAACAACAGAGCACTTATTTCTCCCCGAGAACGATAAACGTTTGGTCAGCAACTGTATTAAAAAATATCTAATTACATCATTTCAGACGAAGCTATTTTTTTTCAATATTGGAATCTCGCGCCAAATTTTCCAAGACGACGAACCGTCCAACCTCCCTGGAGGCTCGTATGGTACTGAGAGGGTACGCTGATCACAATATCAGATGTAACTCCGGGTCGTGTTCACATACTAAAAACTTTCGCGACAGATTTGTAGTACACTGCGTATTGATAAACTGATTGGTATGTATTATTATTTCTCTGTGGTTCTATAATATTTCTTTGAAGGGTACGTTCGCACGCGATTCATTTGGGGTTGGATTTAAAAATGACAATTGGTTATCCAGTAATCAATTTAAGCTTTGAACGTAATTGACACCCATTTTATCGCTGTATGTTTTTTTTTCAATAGATTTAATTATTTATTTTAATAGCAGTGATTATCAATTTCACCCAGACTTCTTACGTTCAATTTCGTCAACAGACTCAAAACCGAATTTTGAATATTTAATGAAAAAAAAAAATCAAATCTTTTTATATTTTTTTTAACTACTTAAACTCCAGATTTAATATTAAATTTAGCATTGTGTATTAAGATCAAAATTAGTTTTTTTAGAAAAAATAAATAAAAACTGTAAAAAAGTGTTTAATTTTTTCAAAAGACTACAAACTGCGGTAACACTGCTATCTGTGAGTTTTTTAGCGTAGTATTTTATATTCAACATTATCAACATTTATATAGAAATCATTGTATTATATTATAGTACTAGCGGCCCGCTCCGGCTTCGCACGGGTATAAAATATATAGCCTATATCATTCACTGAAAAAATGATTAAAATCGATCCAGTAGTTTTGATTTATTCATTACTACCCGTGGCCCTCACGCGTTAAACTTGGAGTAATCTCAAAAATAACAGTATTTCTCCACTATTTAATTTATGTTATTATACATATAAACCTCCCTCTTCAATCACTCTATC
Organism: Antheraea assamensis; assembly: GCA_035772565.1. NCBI lineage: Eukaryota > Metazoa > Arthropoda > Insecta > Lepidoptera > Saturniidae > Antheraea > Antheraea assamensis. Next base: position 110,480 of record JAQQSE010000085.1, read on the forward strand.
TATTAAAACCGCATCAAAATCCGTTGCGTAGTTTTAAAGATTTAAGCATACATAGGGATATAGGGACAGAGAAAGCGACTTTGTTTTATACTATGTAGTGATGAAGCATACTTGATAAATATTTTTATTCAAACAGATTTTTCTTTTCATTTTAAAGTTAGCAAACGTGACTTACTTCAGAAATTTAACGTTGAAATTAATAATCGATATTATTTGAATTAAACACGGCTTTACAATCGCAATGAACTTTGAATATGAATTAAAAAAATGTAATAAATAAGTATAAACGACTTTTATTTCGCGTACATTACAGAACCAAGGATATTAATTACAATCATTAGCGTCAGTCTAGAGCTACTTTGTCTTATCAAGCGTGATCAGGGTTGCCAACATTTCTTTCAATTGTCTACATTATTTTTCCAAACGACCTAAAAAAAAATTTTTTTTCTTATTTATTTCCATTAGAAGTATATTTTTTACATTTCCTCACTTTTTTTAGTAATATTTTTGTCTACGTTAAAAATGTAATTACTGATATATAGTAGCACTGGTCTCTACTCGTGACTTCGCCCACGTTAGTGTAATTTTGACTTATCCCTCGGGAATACTACTTATTTCTGGATGGAGGAATTTATTTTTATTTTAGGTTGCCCTTTTTTTGTACTTCCGAGAATATCCATGCAAATTTTCTTGATGTTAGGCTAATTAGTTAAGAAGTAAAAACGTAACAAAAAAAAACACATATTTGCATTTATTTTATTAGTCAGAGTCACTTATTGTTATAATACATTTTTTCAACAGAACATTTATACGTACATCTGAGAGCGAGAACTTTCATGATGTATAACATCTTAGTACTAAATAAAATGTAAAAAAAAAATAGTTCCATTTTAGAAAACGATGGTCTGGAGATCTGTAGTTCAGGTCATTGTATCGTTTTCAGACTTCAGTCCTCACATTAATTGTCACTTTATATATACTATTGTATAAAATGTATATGTTTTTGTTTTGTGCATAAACAAGATTATATAGAACTGAGACGTTAAATTTGAGGTCAATATATAAAAATTTTAATTTTATTGCTATGTTTTGTAGGTGGTAGAGTTACGCTGAAACTATTACTGGTGTCAGAATGAATGGGTCGGCTCTCCCGGGGTAGTACCACCCTCTCACAGAAAGCCGACGTGAAGTAACAGTGCTTGCACTGTTGCGTTTCGCTCGGTCAGTGAGAACGCCGGAGGCTCACATATATTAAAAGGCCGGCAACGCACTTGTGACTCCCCTGGTGTTGCTAGTGTCTATGGACGGCGGTGATCACTTACCATCGGGTGACCCACCTGTTCGTTTGCTCGCTATAATATAAAAAAAAAGTTATAGTACAACTAGCTTGTTAATGTAGAGTAATACTTACTGTATGTCCTTTTCTCTGTTAATCTCTGTCGATTTTCGTAAAAAAAATAATCATCGACCTTGCTTTTTCGGTTTAGACTATTACTACAAAATTATTATAGTCTAAAAAAATCTAATAAAACTATTATAAGACCAGTCATACTGTATGCCACTGAGTACCGGGCTACGAAATAGATGGATAGGAGATAAAATTAAGAATGTGTATATAAGAGGAAGTTTGAAAATAGCACCAGTGACAGAGAAGTTGAAGAGGAATATGTTAGCGTGGTATGGCATGTCATGAGGAGAAATGAAAGCGATGTAGCAAGAAAAATGTAAAATATAAAGGTGGACGGATATAGGAGTAGAGGAAAACCGAAGAAGGTATGGCTAGTTCATTTGAAAAATGATAAGTGTTTAAAAGGTACTGAGATGACATCTGACAGAGGAGAGTGGAGAAGGAAAACATGTTGTGCAGGCCCTACTTATGTGGGATAAGAGTAAGGAGATGATGATGATGATATGGTATTGTGTTTGGTAGCCCTAGATAAGATTACGAGCTAACATAAGAAACAGTTATGCTATGAGTAACATAAGAAATAATAACGTGTACGGGCAACGCATAAATCGACGGAACCTTCAATAAGCCTGGGCTTTTTGTGAAGGTAAACTTCATGATGACAACCTAATATATTCTTTTTATAACGCTCCTAGCTAACACCACGAATATGTATGTTTTGGCATCTGCCTTTGTTTTCTAACTGACTACACTATTAGTCTGATGGGTCTTCATAGCATCACCGGACTACTAAAGCGAACACTTAAGGCACTTCGCTGCTTGGCAACAAGCTTAGGGGTGCCCAAGTGCGAACCTTGACTTAGGCTGTTGCCTTGGATGCAACACCGCGGATCGGTCTAAGCTAGCTATTCACACATAGAAGAGCTAGATAGACACACATTTGTGTACCGGTATGTTTGCCTCACGAATTCAAACATGTATTTTGTATCTGAAAACTATGCTAACCCTCCTGCCATATGTATACATACCTGTGTATACGGATGCACATATGTAGCGATGATCTGTGTTATGTTGTTCAACTAGTGATTGTAAATTTTCAGCGTCACTGTATCGCGATAGCAGTGTGCTCGAGGGCTCCATTCCGTGGGAACGAACCAAGGCTTGAAAGGGACTCGACTTTTGTTAAGAGCTAGTTCTCTATAGCAAGTAACCACCTTGGACAATATCGTAAATTAAGCAAGACTATCGTCAAACGAAAACATTCTATAAAACAATAAATACATATCCGATAAGATTTATCGTTTGATGTAAACAGTAACAAAATTATATCCTTTATTTATTGTTTAAAAAATAAGAAAGAAAAATATATTTATACATAGAATATAATACACAAGTACAATCTCCATTAAAATGAGCAAAAAGGCGAACACAGAAAGAGGGAAGTCCCAAGCGTTCCAATCGTCGTAGGCCAAAATTTTAATGAATACAGTGAAATAATATATATCTCACCTACGATTTCCCAAGAACAAGTTTCCTTTAATAGACAAAAAAACAACTACAGACATTAACCTTAATTAAGATCCCAAACTAGGTTATGCTACGTACGAGCCTAAGACACTGAACAGTTAAATTATTTCACACTAGCTGATACGCCCGACTTATTTTATTATATTTAAATAATTTTCTAAATTAATATTATATTGTGTTATTTGAATATTTTTAAACTTTGATAATCGTATATCAAAAATTACTATCTATAAATCTTTTGTAGACAAGCACCAAGTGTCTGAGAAGTGAACTGAAATAATTGTTGAAATTTTTCCATTATAATGATGGGAGCACAACGACAGACCTCTATCAAAATCAAAAATAAGAAGGCGCTTATGAACGTTAAAACTACCGCCGGTTCGGAAAACAACCCAGTCACTGAGAAGAACTGGCAAGAAACTCGATCGGGTTTATCTTTATAATGTATATTACACGTTACAATCGCTTTTAGTGGATGTACAGAGAGGAGTCAATTCCAGACATCACAATCGTTCACATATTGATCCACTGTATAATAGCTTTTTGACACCAAAAACCCGCTTGACATAGCGCCTAAAGTTACAGTCTGGCAAAACGATAATATGCTTTGGGACTTTGTTATAAAACCTAATACTATTACCTGTAGGTGGTAAAGCTACGCTGAAGCTATTACTGGTTTCAGCATAAATGGGTCGGCTCGCCCGGGGTAGTACCACCCTCTCACAGAAAACCGACGTGAAGTAACAGTGCTTGCACTGTAGCGTTTCGTTCGGCCAGTGAGAGCGCCGGAGGCTCACATATTTAAAAGGCTGGCAACGTACTTGCGACTCCCCTGTTGTTGCTAGTGTCTATGGACGGCGGTGATCACTTACCATCAGGTGACCCACCTGTTCGTTTGCCCCTATAATATAAAAAAAAACCTAAAAAACTGTTACTGGTTTTACTGACTCTGAAACATGGGAAGACCAGTTTATCACAGTTTCTAGTAATTAGATCGTGAGGGCTTTTTACGAATTCCAGCTTTTACGGACAAAAAGTCCGTTTTAAGTTTTTGCGGACATACATTGAAATTATCAAGAATGTATTGGGAAGGTAGAGTTAGGATACCGATATATCCGAACTGAACCGAAGTTACCATTTTATTTATAGAGATATGTAAGAATATGAAAATGTGTCCGTAAGTTTGTATGTAGGTTTGATTTGTGTACGTAGATATGCACAATCCTTAGGCTAGTAGCCAACAAAGTGTCTCAGTAAGATTTTGTGTATATATAAAATTTTACGTAAACCTATCAAAGGAATTTGACTTCAAACTCATTTAGAGAGTTATTGTAGTTCTAGAGAAATGTAATAAATCTAATTCTGATTATATGATCTAATTATGATATAGTATATTGTTTAAATTTCAGTCTCTTCTTGTTCATTTTTACGAAACATATTTTTTAAAAATTCTTAAGCAACACAGCTAAATTCTTGGTAGGAGAAACACTTACGAGTTTGCGTCACCGATGACCGCGACATGCTCGTGACGTATTGCGTCTGCTCCAGACTAGCGACGCGTAGTACAGCGGCCTGTGTACTTGTAACATTGATATTTTATATTGAGCTTGTGCAGCCTAATATAAATTTCAATCATTCATATTATAATTAATCTATAAATCCAAAAAAGAATACAATTATTCTATTGGTTCGAGTTGTCACTTCTATTAGCAGTCCTTATGACTGCCTCCACATTTTGTTTCTGTATCATAATTTACAAGTTACTAAAACCTAAAGACGTTCTTTTAACACATTTAAGTTTATTTATGTCTGTTTTTTTTTATATTATACGGGGCAAACGAACAGGTGGGTCAACTGATGGTAAGTGATCGCCGCCGTCCATAGACACTAGCAACACCAGGGGAGTCGCAAGTGCGATGCCGTCCTTTTAAATATGTGGGCCTCCGGCGCTCTCACTGACCGAACGAAACGCAACAGTGCAACCACTGTTACTTCACGTCGGTTTTCTGTAAGAGGGTGGTACTACCCCGCGCGAGCCGACCCATTCATGCTGAAACCATATAGCTTCAGCGTAGCTCTACCACCTACAATTTCTCTGTTTGTTTGTCTAAGTAATTCGCAGAAACGCCTTATTTTTTTTCGAACTAACTACCCTATTGACCCGGAGGCCTCTACAGATTCACCGGACTACAAGACATTCAGCACTAGGTCTGCTAGGCTCTTCAAAAAATTCCTGATGGTAAGTAGGTCACCATTGACCTATAGAAACGCCTCCTCATTTTCACGGGACTTTCATTGGAGACTACGGGACTTTTTTACAAAATCTATTCGACACACGATTTTTATAGTATGAAAGTAATAAACAATAATTCCGAAAACCGATGCATACAGAGCCGCCGCTACAGTAAGCTGTTTTATAAAGCGAGTCATATTTATTAAAAGTAAATGTAAACATTAAACCTGGAGTTAAAACACGGGTAATGAAGTATGACGTCAAACTTACATTATGTTAGGAACACGCTGTATAACTTCAATAATAATGTAAAATTCATCTCTTATGACGGGAAAAGTGAAACCAATTAAAGATGAAATCGCTAGTGACGTAGTTAAATAATAAATTGTGATACTCCGTTCACCGTTCTCATTACTAGATTTCCAACACAGACGTACGCGTGTGTTTGTGTTCCAATATAATTCGGTATCAGTTCCTTAGACGGTTAGTATAGACGGGCGATTTTCGTGTACAGAATTGTATTTTATAAGCCGTGTAGAGGACAAGACTTGTATCATAATTAAAGGCTTCGTGGAGCGATGGCAGATAGATGTCACATAATTAACTTTTGTGTACTAGCTTTTAGATGATATAGATTTGGCCTATAACTTGGGAACAGAACTTATTTTCTATATGTTATGTACTGTATATCCTTTCCGTACCCCTGACTATGTGTATGCAAAATGTCATTGAACGGTTTGAGTAATTAAAGCGTAACCAACAAACTCACATTCACATTTATAATATTAGTTCGTTATTTATGACAGTTGCCAATAGCTGTGCTTAGTCGAGAGCTATGGCTATGATAACTATGCCTGACTTCGTGGCCTGATTGTTCTATCTTTTTTTTTTATATATTATAGGGGGCAAACGAACAGGTGGGTCACCTGATGGTAAGTGATCACCGCCGTCCATAGACACTAGCAACACCAGGGGAGTCGCAAGTGCGTTGCCGGCCTTTTTATATATGTGGGCCACCGGCGCTCTCACTGACCGAACGAAACGCAACACTGCAAGCACTGTTACTTCACGGCGGTTTTCTGTGAGAGGGTGGTACTACCCCGGGCGAGCCGACCCATTCATTCATGCTGAAACCAGTAATAGCTTCAGCGTAGCTCTACCACCTACACGATCCTATCTTTGTTTTATTATAAGAAGCTCTTATATGTTGTCTGTCAGTCATTGTTCGATTTTTATTAAGCAGATTAGCTAGTGCCCACAATTTCGTTCTCGTGAAAACCGTCTCTTATTTTTTTATTTTTCCCCACATGAATAAAAAAAAAGTTCGAATCCTTACGAATGACCATCAGTTTCCAGTTAAGGAAAACATTACACTGAAACTATCGTATAGAATTAAGGATATTTCTAATCTCGCCTGGCTAGTTAGCCGCCTTAAATTGGAAATATCTATGTCGCCAAACATCTATAAGTGTATTCCAACAGTAGCACTTGACAGTCAGTCCCACTCTAAATTTAGTGTGTATATCATGTGACAGTGAGATTGTGGTCTCATCCTGAAGAGATCCACTGCAGGGCCATAAGCTTCTACCCTAGGGAAGTTATGAGTATAACCACCACGACAACTCACGAGGTTGTGGCCAATTCAAACTCCAAGAAATTCATCATTCTATATTTATCCACATACTGTGACACTATAAAAACATTTTTCAGGTGTAGGTTTCTTCACGATGGTTTCCTTCACCATTAACCGACCGTGTTACTGAGATAGTGGTCAATCGATATAAAATTCTATTGCGACTTTTTAAACGCTCGTCGACTCGGCCCGCGAAAGGTTCGTACGAGGCAGGCAGCTTAAATAAACATCTTTATTATCTCTCGCTTTATTTTGTCATTCTACCTATTCTCACATTAAATCGAAGCATACGTTAATAAATTGTTATTGTTTTGAATATACTCGTATACATCAAACAGAATCATGTTAGTAATGGATCCAGGATAAAACTTATTAAGATACTAATGTTTATATTTATTTTTATTTATGTTTATTTTTATTTTTTATTTATTTATGTTTATGTTAATGTTTATACTAAAGAAATATTTAGGAAAAACGCACGAGAAAACCGCACAGTAGACGACTGCCACCCATCGCGATGACACTGATGGAATTTCATATTTTATCGCGAGTCGTTCAGTAATGGAACTCAGCAGCAGGTATCAATCCGAACAGCTCTTCAGAACGCAACATCCCTACGAAGCTCCAAAGTGTCGAGCACTGAGGAAAGCGCCCGGTCGTCGACGACTCGAAACCGCTCTCTGTCAACTAAGCTATGCAAAAATCATCATCATCAGCCTGTAAGAGAGCAGCCAATGCAAGACCATAGACCTCTTCCCGATGGAAGGTATTATGGGCTTAATCACCACGCTAGCTCACGGCGTATTGGCGAGTTCAAGCTCTGAGCAAAATCCACATTTCTATATTTTTTTCCATATACAAGAACTTTTCTCAGGTTCAGCTTTCCTCACGATGTCATCCTTCACCGTCATCAGCGTTCAATTCAAATTTCTAAACGTACGCGTATTTTCCGCATAAAATTTGATAGTAAATAATAAAAAAAAAGAAAGACAAGTTTATTTTTCTCCTTCATACTTAAACTAGACAATAGCTTAAGCTCATACTCCAAACGTTTAGTCTATTATAAAACAAAACCGTTACAGACTCGTAGAAAGATGGCTGATATAATGTTTATATTCAAATTATTACACGGTTATATAGATTCTCCTGATTTTCTTCAAAAAATACCCTTTAGTGTCCCACGTATAGGTAGCCGCTTAATTAATCGACAAACTTTTAATTTACCACTAGCAACAACTAATATAGGCCAACATTGCCCTTTATACCGCATGCTTTCTTTTTGTAACAGCTTACGTTTTAAATTCGATATTTTCTTTTGTGTCTCTTTGGCCTCAACTAAAAAAAGAATTTCTTTACATGTTTAATTTATTTTAATTTTCCTTTTTTTTTAGTTTTAATACTGTGAAACAGCTTCTTATTGTCTTTTTTGTGCATGTTGTGTTTACATTTAGCAGAGTTTATGTCAATTTTTGATCATCGAACTTAGTTATGTATAAATAAACTTCCATTGTTTATGACAGAGGCATACGAAAACAAAAAAAAAAAAAAAAAAAAAAAAAGAGGACAGGAATGAAATGCGATCCGCACTCCCGTGCACTTACTAATGACTGAAGCCTTCGCGATCAAATCTTTACACGTCATTGTCATAGCGAGGAAAACAAATGTTTGCAGTACAATCTATTTTACTGAACCGCCGCAACGTGTAACGAACTTTATCCCCATTCACATAAAACATAAATTAGGTTGACAGAACAAATACAATTTTGTTAATTCTTTTCTCTCACTCCACTGTAACAATCTAGTATTCCGCTTGTGGGGCTTACGTGCTCGTTTGATGTCATTAGTTTGCTAGGAGAAAAAAACACCGTATTTCTGTTAGCTTCACTATATAACCTAGCTATATAATAACTTGTTATATAATAACAGATAGTCGGTAGTTACGTATATTTTATACAATTATATTGAAACATTCAATTACACCATCCGATTCGTAAATTGTAAATAATCGGATTAAAAACACTATCTTAATTAAAAATCGAGAAAGTTCCATTCCACCGCGATTATTTTTTCCACGAATTTTCGTCAGGTATTTTGTTCCCTAGTGTTCATAAAAATAGGGTTCGACCCCGACGTGGTAGTGAGTTTTATATGTGAATGCGATTTTCAGATGTTAAATTAACATTCTAATGTTAAATTAACATATCTTAACTACATTCTCCTTTCCACTACAGAACCACACGGGCGGGTACGCGTCTCCACAGATTCACAGTAGCAACCATCTCGGCAAGAACGAAGAAGTTCGAAAATTCTTATCTTTGTCGCACTGTTAAGATGTCGAATCGCGTCCCGACTAGTGTGTTCCCTCCCTCTTATGATATGGGGTCCTTCAAACGAGGCGTGAAGAGGCACTTTTGCAGGTCGGCATGATAGCGACGACTGCCGTTGGTATTTAACACCGACAGTCACCGTTGTTTTTGGACTGTACCGTACTTACCATCAGGTATTGTACAGTCATTTTGCCGAACTTATATAAAAAAATATTTTTGAATCGGTTTATCATATTTTTCAGTTTATTAATTAGAAGCACAGAATCAAAACATTTCTCTTTATAATAGTAACATAGCAAAGAAAAATATAGATTTATTGTATCTGCAATAGATCAGAAGCGGAGCAATAACCATTAGTACTTATGTGTGTTGGGTATGGTCAGCTATATACGGCACAAGTCCGTCCACACATGGAATACTGTTCTCATCTCGGGGCCAAAGTGCCTGAATGCCATCTACTTCTTTTTCACGGAATCCGTACAGTGGCTCGAATTGTCGGCGACCAGGTCATTTCCTTAGGTCTCAACCCCTTGGCATTTCATAGGGACGTTACGGCACTTTGCGTCTTCTACAAGATATACCACGGAGAATGTTCTGAAGAGCTGTTTAGATTGATAGCTGCTGCAAATATCCATGAACTCTGTGTCATCTTGATAGTTGGGAATCGTCTACTGTAAGGTTTTCGCGTGCGTTTTTTCTATGTAAGTCAGTTCTTTGGAATGAACTCCCAGCGGCAGCGTATCTGGTACAATATAACTTACAAACCTTCAAGAAACGAGCCTACTCCTTACTCAAAATCCTTTAACGCATCTGTGATTCCCCTCGTGTCGCAGATGTCTATGAGCAGTGGTGATCACTTATTATCAGGTGACCTGCATGGTCCTTTGATATCAGTCGAGTAAAAAAAATGCTTAACTTAGAATCGAATAGACGTATGAAATTATCTCTCGAAAAAAATCTTTTATGGCATTATTGGTTATTGTTAAATAAATTTATTTCACACTATACCAATTTTAGATACAATAAATTAATCTGATTCCAAACTCACGCTCTTCGCTTGCAGCGTGAAGAAATTCCATTGACAGCTCTTTCTAAAACTTTTGTTTTGGTTTTCTGTCACATAATAACATCTACTTTAATAAGAACTATATCGTTTGTTTCGTCTACGTTATTCATTAAAACATATATACAATAAAAATATGGAAAAGCTATTTAAAATCTGTCCGTATGTCCGAACACGTTTCCCGTTAAAAATACCTACTATATTATTTTTGTTTGTCTAGGTGCTTAAGAAAACAATAGTTAATATGAGATAATTAAGCGAAATATAAAGTTAGTTAAAAGCTTATAAAATAAAAAGAAATATAGTAGTCGATACATTAAAAAAAAGTTGAAGCATCTTGTCTACGACTGCGAGCTGAGGACTTTTATTAGGCTGATTTTTCTGTCTTTTTGTTTATCCAATCTAAGCCTCGAATACGATTAGTTTAGATAGATTAATTTTGATCTGACTTTCATTGGCAGTGAGAGAACGTATAGGAATGCAACATTGACTTTTTCTTAATACTTTTTAGGTACACGTTTTGACCACAATGTCATCTGATTTTAAATGATGATGTGGCCTAAGATGGTAAGTCACGCTTAACCTAGAGAGAGACGGGCTCTCAAGTGCAGCCGCCGGAACACACCAACAGGTGCTTGGCGACAGATTTTCAACTTGAGGGTGGTAGCTAGCCAGACGGGTTTAAAAAAAGCCCTACCACCATGCTATGGTTTCATCACGATGTTTTCCTTCACCGAAAGCTCCGACTCAGTTGCTTGGATTCGAACCTACGTCCTTCGACGCTGTGTCCAAAGACACTAACAACTGATTCATCTTCTCATCTATATGAATAGACAAAAAGGCTGTTGTCTGAGACGCGATCTTTAGACAGAGAATAATAAATAATAACAAAATACTAATATTTCAAATGAAAATCATCAACTGATACCAACATAAAGAAATTTGATTATAATCGTTAATTACCTTTATAATTTCGAAATCTTAAATATTCGAACTTAATTTAGTTTGATGGCGAATACATTTCGTAAAACTAAATACTTATCAGAGTGCTTTCGATTGATAATTTATAAAATTCATTTGAAACAAATTCTATTCTTCAAAGAGGTCGTTATAAATAAATATACATAGATTAATAAATTTTATATTATTTGTTTTGACTTTTGTTATTTTTTAATATTTTATAAGTTTCCCCACAATCTCGCCTGATGTTAAATAAAAGTGTGTTCTAAGATTGTAAACACGCTAAATCTAGAGGGCAACTGGCACTCAAACCCAGCTACCGGAACACAACAACAGGTGCTTGGCGCCAAATCTTCACATTGAGGCTGATATTTTTTTTTTTTATATTATAGGGGGCAAACGAACAGGTGGGTCACCTGGTGGTAAGTGATCACCGCCGTCCATAGACACTAGCAACACCAGGGGAGTCGCAAGTGCGTTGCCGGCCTTTTAAATATGTGGGCCTCCGGCGCTCTCACTGACCGAACGGAACGCAACAGTACAAGCGCTGTTACTTCACGTCGGTTTTCTGTGAGAGGGTGGTCCTACCCCGGGCGAGCCGACCTATTCATGCTGAAACCAGTAATAATATCAGCGTAGCTCTACCACCTACAAACAAGATAGCAAGCTGGACGGCCTTAGAATAATCCTACCACCGTGCTATAGTTTCTCCACGATGTTTTCTTTCACCGAAAACTATGTAGTTGTACCTAAGTTTATGTTATTTGTAACTACATACAGACCGGTTAAAAAGACTGGCAAAGCCCTAAAGCAGTAGTCTTAGCAAGTTAGGTTACGAAAAGGACATTCCTCAGATTCAGATTTCCTCGTTGATGCGTGCTGTAGGTGCTAGGTAGGTGTAGGTGGTTGTAGGGATAGTAGGTGTGAAACCTGTGTAACTTACCGGTCTGGATGTTGCGTCTTTTCTTTTTCAAGTGCACCTAACTCGCAGCGATTATGATATTTTCTATACACAATATATAGTGTCCTGACTCGGATTTGTTTTTTTTTAAATGCGTTGAAGGATATATGTTCATCTGCGTTAACGATGGAGGCAAAGGCGAAAGTGGAAGTAGGAAGGGGAAAGAGGTGGGCGGAAGGGGTTGGTTTTTGGTTCGTTCGGAAATTAAAGCGTGTATGTAACACGCGCCATCACTCGTCGTGATGTTTCCCTTCACCGTCAGCTGATAGTGATACTCGTGGTCGTGGTATTAAAATGTATAAGGAAGAGGATTCCAAAATAAAAATATATGGTGTTCGAACCTCCGAATATTGGATGGGTAGAAACCATTTTATCGCCACAGCTATATGATAGCTTATTTCCATTGTACATAATATCCATGACACCTATCATCGTTTGATCAAATTCAAAAACAAAAAAGTACTTTATTCAATTTAAGCCCTATGGAGACGCTTATGAACGTCAGAATTACCACCGGTTTCGAAAATAACCCAGTCATCGAGAAGAACCGGCAAGAAACTCGATCTGGTTTATCTTCTTATATATATATATTTAAAATACATTACACGTTACAATCGTTTTTAATGGATGCACAGAGAGGAGTCAATTCAAGACATCACCATCGTTCACATATTGATCCACTCTATAATAGCCCTTTGACACGAAAACCCGCTTGACATGGCGCTTAGTTTAACAGCCCAGCAAATCGGTAACATGATGATTCTCATCCCAATGTGGTCCTTACTGTTCACAAATCCTACTATATTTAGAATCACGCGCGATCTATTAAAAACACTGTAAATCATCCCGAAAGATTATTATACTGTCAAAGCTGTCGCCTAAACGACTTATTATATAAATCGTCTAGCACACAGGAGATCGAATATTTCGTAACTGAAAGAGATTAATGAGTTTCTCTTTGTGTCACTAAATATTTATGTAACTCATTTTGAAATTAAACCCTCAGTCGCACTGATAACGATTAAAGCTTTCAAACTCTGCTTTACTTTTTTTTTATATTACAGGGGGCAAACGAACAGGTGGGTCACCTGAAGGTAAGTGATCACCGCCGTCCATAGACACTAGCAACACCAGGGGAGTCGCAAGTGCGTTGTCGGCCTTTAAAATATGTGGGCCTCCGGCGCTCTCACTGGCCGAACGAAACGCAACAGTGCAAGCACTGCTACTTCACGTCGGCTTTCTGTGAGAGGGTGGTACTACCCCGCGCGTCGGGCGAGCCGACCCATTCATGCTGAAACCAGTAATAGCTTCAGCGTAGCTCTACCACCTACATAAATACTATATGTTTGACGATATATAGTAACGTCATTTAAATAATACAAATCAGAAAGTTTGTGAGGATGAATGGATGTTTGTTACTCTTTCACGCAAAAACTACTGAACTGATTTTGATAAAACTACACAGCAATATAGTTTATACATTAAAATAACACACAAATTATAATTTATAAAAATATTGTTTAAATTGTTAAAAAAATTATATAAATAAAAATTTCCCTATGTATTTACATCACTACAGAACGGCTGCACCGATTTGACAAATTCTTTTTTTATTGTGTATAATTATTATTACAAGATTTGTATGAAAAATCGTATGGAAAATTGAAAAAATCGGATTATAAATGTCCATATCAAAAGTGAGTGCGTGAGACAGAAGATAATTTTTCATTTACCATTTTGCTTAATTACACGGTTGTACTATGAATGGAACATTTGTTTTCATTTTATTTCATAGTATATCCGTGCGAAGCCGGGAAGGACCGATAGTATAAGCATAAGTTTCAAATAAGTTTGGAAAAATTCCGCCTCCTATGACCTGTCTAGGTAGACGTGTGCCGCAGAAAACTTCACAGTTACCATTTGTAAAGTCACAAATGTAGATGAAATCGCTGACTGCTAGTAATGTAAAAACATTATTTAAGCTATCTGCCTACGCGTTATAAGTTTTACTCAAACAGATACTGTGCAAATATTGTCCATGTTTAAATAACTACACAAACTAATTTTAATAGCGATAGGTTATTGCTCGGTAACAAAATTTTGCAATAGAGTCATTTATTATTCGTTCATATGGCGTACTCTTTAGAGTTACCCAAAAATATAGTACCTTTAATTACAATAAAATTATTATTATTTTTTTTTTTTCGAGCTGACCTACACTGCCAGCTTTTTAGGCTTTCACAGTTTCACCGGACTACTAAGGGGAGCGCTTAGGGCACTCACCCGATTTTTTTTGGCAACCAGCACAAGGGCACACGGTGTGCCTCGGCTCGAGCTGTCGCCGAGTATTCCCGATCTGACTAAGCTAGCTAAACTAACTATCCATTCCATACACATATAAGTTCGTGAAAAATACATGTGAATCCATGTATGTTTCATGAATACCTATATGTGTGTTTTGTATCTGTCTACTATGTTGTGTGACCTAATTCAGTCCGAAAAAGGGCAAAAAAACAGCCCACCACCATGTGTACCTATGTGTGCACGTGTGTGAGGTGATCTGTGTAAGTGTGAACTAAAGTGAGTACTGTATCACGCAAATAACAATCTCGAGGGCTCCACTCCGAGGGACGACCTAGGCTCGAGATGCTATTAGAGAGACGCGACGTGTGTGCGGGATCGTATCCTCAACCCCTGCCTACGTCGGCGCAAGCAGAGAGAGTCGCGAGCGTGGGCGCAAGCACGCATTTTTATGAGTTGAACGGAGCTACAAGTAAGACGGCGACGGCGCCGTTATTTAACTATGCAATCAACCGGATTGCGTATTCAACCTAAACGATTCGAACTATTAGGGAAAGATAGACATAAATACGCGGATTTATTCCATCTGTATCTAGAGTAAATTTATTTAACTGAATCGCGCGCGAGGCGCTGAAGAGTGGCCGCGATGCCAGGGAAGCTCGAAATGGCGTTAAGCAGACCGAGGTTCTGACTACTATTGATCATCGCATTAAAGGCGACGATTTCCTGAATCTCATGGAAGATGAGGAGCTGAGTTAACCAGTCTATACCGGCTAGGGAGAAGGTGAAGAGGTTAGCCTGGACGGGCTTGACCTTTGGAGGCTGGGAATGGGATTGGGACGTAGGTTTGGATGCCCACGGGGCCTGAGGGGCCCGCGAGGGCCGGGGCGGCACATAGGGCGCAGGAGCGGGCGGTGTCTGGATCTGGGACCTAGGTTTAGGAGCCCAAGGGGTCTGAGGGGGCCGAGCAGGCTGGGGGGGCACGTAAGGTGCAGGTGCGGACGCTACCGGTGCACGGGAAGTGCCCGGCAGACTCGGGAAGGCCACTGCTGATGTCAGCGGAGGAGGAGAAGGGCGGGAGGAGGCGGCGGGCGCCCTGGATGGGGAGACCTGCCTAGGACGTCGGGGACGCTTTGTGCGCGGCGCTCGGGGACAGCCGCGATAGCTCGCGGGGTGGCCCGAGGCGCCACACAACACACAGCTGGGAGGCTCGGGAGTGGACGGAGTGCGAGAACACTCCCTAGTGGAGTGATCGCCGAGGCACTTTACACACCTGGGACGCAGGTGGCAATTTCGTGCGGAGTGACCGTAGACCTGACAGTTGTGACACTGTGAGGGAGCGAACTGTTTGCGCGGGGGCTCGGCTTTGACGCCGGTGAGGCCGCACACGGATTTCAAGGTATAGATGGCTTTGCCTTCCCTGGAGCGGTCCAAAACGACCAACACCAGGTTGTAGGGGGCCTTCGTGCGAGGATGGTACATACGATGCACCTCTCGGACAGGGTAGTTTAACGACTTAAGGTCGTTAGAGATGTCTTCGGTCGAAAGTTCGACCGGAATCCTACGGAGAACGACTCGGAGGAGACGCTCGTCCTCAAGAGCATGGGTGAAGTACCCGTACTTTGCTTCCCTAAGGAAGGAAGTTAGACGACGGTGGTCGTCGACGGTTGGCACCTTAACCTGGATTCCAGTGGGAGTGTTAAGGGCGGAGGTGTAAGTGATCTTCCTCGAGTTGAGGCTCGAAGAGATCGCGATCCAAGACGACTTGTCTTGAATCGTAACAGGTGGCGGTGGGCGGGGCTTCTTCGCTGAAGCTGCGGGACCCGCAGCTTGTGCGAGAGAGAGGTCGGAGGGGGCGTGGCTTAAGGCCGGCGCCTTGTTGGCGCATTGAGCGGGTTCCGTATGAACGGGGCTGCTAGGTGAGACGGGACGGGACAGGTCGGCTTTCCGACGGTGCGAAACGGTTATGAAACCGTCTTTAACTGACTCGACAACGGGTACAGACGGATCCACGTCCATATCCGAGTCTGGGAGAGGGCTTGCTACTAACGGTTCGACATTGCAGTCCGGAGAAAGTGGCGAAAACGAATTCGCCACCGAAATGTCGCTGCGGGGAACGGGAACGATCGGAGGCTTCGCCTTCCGTGGCTTGGGCTTGGATTTTGTCTTCTTAGCAGAGACCGGGGACCGCGAACGGCCGGCCGTGCTATCAGACTGGGTTTTCACCTCTGAAACGCCTTGCTTGGCCAAGAGACTATGAAAAGACTGCTCAATCATATGAACATTATCCGGATAGATACTACGATAATGATCGAGTCCCACCTGAATCTCAGCTAACTGAGCACTGGTGAGGGCTGACGGCGGGGAGCTGGGCACGGGGAAGGACATGACTAACCTCCCTGCCTGAGGGGCAGGGGGGTGCGCCTGTTTGAATTTAACGGACAACCCGTGTCCGGACCAAGGGAGCTGTGGGCGATGTGCAATGCCTCACAGGGGACCTACGAAGCCTAGGGGGAGTTCCCTAACACTTCTCTCTTCGGACTTCTATCTTCTGATGCGAAGCTCAGCACACGACGCAGCACGACGAAACGGCGAGCTGCACGACGCGCTGCCCGACGACTCGATGTACCGCACTCTGTGTGCTCGGCTCGCACCGAAAAGTGCGGTTTAATTGGTACACTAACGGAGGTGTACCGGCGCTCTGAAAAGAGCGTAACGATTGACAATAGCCGATCGAACACACAATACTACCGAGTAGCACGAACTAATTCAATAACTACGTAAAAGTTATCGAACGATCTGACCGTTAAGAGCTGCGAGAGAGCGCACGTGCGTCCCCGACCGCGGCTCGAATCGGACTCCTCCACAATAAAATTAATAATCCACTCTATATATATATATATATATATTACTAGCTTCTATACGCGACTTTGCTCGCGTGAATGTAAACTGAACTGTCCCCTCAGGAAAAGTACTTTTGAAGTTATACTTCTTTTGGCGCGTTAGGGAATAAAAATGATGGGAGTAAATTTTTACGATGCGCGGCGCGCACACCGACACGAAAAGCCGACACCCTGAAGTTAGCTTATAGTCAACATTTCATTCAAAAAAAGTATGTATTAAATACCCTTTTTTCTATTGTTAGTGTCGTTTTTCTACAAACGTAGAATTAGGCGAAAGATAAAAATTATTGAAAAGATTTCTATCTTGTTACGCCAAAGAAGTATAACTTCTAACGCGTGTACATAAGTATTTTGTGAATAAAATGTACCGTGTATCCATTTCTGTATCCCTGACAACGCGTGTGTGAAACTTAATAATGAACTGTCGAGCAGTTAAGGCGTGAAAGCCTAATAAATAAACAAACTTACTTCAATATTAATAAGACATATATTAAATATAACAACACACCAATCTTTTTTATTCCAGTACACATAAGTTACTATCTCTCTTTAACTATACAGCTCAATCGGTAGTCCGGTGAAACTGTAGAGGCCTTGCCGGGTCAACAGTGTAGTCAGTTCGAAAAAAAAAACAATTCGCTCAATCGATACATCTTGTCAAACATTTATTTGGGCAATGTTAAAAACCACAAATGTGCCCTTAAAACTTACGTTACAAATGATTACTTATGCAACAACAGCCACGAACACGCTGTACGTATAATATATTATACATTACGTCTGGAAAGTTTCGTAGAAACTGGGATTTCGCTGAAAAGTATATTCTAAGTTATAAACATCGTGTAATTTTAAGTCATGGTCGATATTCCACGTAAGAACCACAAAGGACGTGTGTAAGAAAAAATCTTTCTGATTAAAATAAGATCCAGAATTATATTATACTAGCTGTTGCCCGCAGCTCCGAATGCGTTTTTCGTTTATAATTGTTAATTACTTCTTATAAGATCAGCTATCTGTTAGTGAAAGTTCCGTGAAAAATGGTTCAAACGTTTTGGAGATAGTACTGCAAACAAAGCCATGGGTAAAAGCTAGTCCAAAATAAAAACAGCTTTAATTACATTTTATAATGTTAGCTATCGGTTAGTGAAAGTCCCATGAAAATAGATCCAATCGTTTTGGAGATAATGCTACAGACGGAGCCACGATGACAGCTAGTCTAAAATAAAATAGCCTATGTCACCCGCTGTAATTTTAACTATTCGTCAGTGGAATTTTTGTCAAAATCGGTCCAGCCGTTTCGGAGATTCCCCGGAACATACAGACAGACAGACAGACAAAAATTTTAAAAATTGTAATTTAGTTATCAGTATCGTGTATACGTTCATGTCCAATCAGTAAATCGTTATTTTGATATTACATACAGACACTTCATTTTTATTATATGTATAGAAAAGTTAATGTATTCTAATAAAGCTTGTAATGACTTCTTCGGCTCCAACATTTATAACTTTGACTAAATATTTTCAATACGTAAAATTAATATAGTAAGAAATTGTACATCTAAAAATACCTATAAAAAGTCTGAGTTTGGTATAATAAGTATATGTCATCAATATAAACCATAGTAATACTTTTTATGTTTTAAATATTCTTAAACAGTAATTTGTTATTTATGACGCTATTTGGATTAGCTTAACCCTTATACAATTAATTACTTCAATACGTTTATGCATTGGAATGATGTCTAAAATTTCGCTTTACAGTATATCATTTAATTTAATAAATATCAAACATTTTAATATACGCGCACCAGATAACAACTTATCCGTATGAAAATTCTAACGCTTACGCTTAGCATTCTATAACTTTGATGAAATCTAAACGCCAATGCCCCAGAAAATGGATTGAACTTCTTCAAATACTTAAGACATTACTATAGTAGATTGCACGCATGCGTTAATTTGTCGGGACGCTAATCAGATGAATACACCTTAATTTATCGAACATAACAACGAAAGCGAATTAAATAATAAAACCCTTTGAAAAAATGCAAGAACACTCACCCACAAAAACACCAGTTCCAGCTGAAGGCGAAACAGTTATGCGTTGGTAACCATCAGTCGAAATAATAAACGGGTGCGCCTTTCATTAAACTGTATGTATTCCCATAAGCCCAGCAGAGGGATAGCCCGTTTATGGATTAATACAGAACAATAGAGTTGCTGTATCGTTAGAACCTTTGGGAAATTGAATTTCATGTACCTACTCTGTACTTTAATAAAATGCATGGCTACGGTAATGCTAACAAGGGCATGTATGGCACTGTCGTTTTATAAAATAATGTTTACTACGTATCCCTCATAGAAATAGTATATGTGGTCTACACAACACTCTGAAAAGTCTTCTATCAACTAGTAAATGTTTCATCAAAATCGATTCAGCCGTTTCGGAGATTAACGAGTACAAACAACTAATGCTTTCATTATATTTATACCTGCTTATATAGGAATTTTTTTTAGTAACCTATCACCTCCCACCAGAAATTATGTCACTAAGCCTCGGTTAGTGTATTCGACTAACCGTACTTGCGGTCCTTGGCCATATAAGAAACAAAAAAGAAAGAAACACATTTATTTACCTCACACAATTCAATTATTTCTACAATTAATACATAGATATAATCTAAACAAATTAAATATAAAAAGAACAAAAAAAAATAAAACTTACAAATAAAAATTTTCGATTAAGTATGTTGTGTGTGGCAAATGGGCCCTGAGTCAGTATATGTGCTGAAGGGGATTAATCCTCCAGCGCTGATTTTCACTCAGGACCCAGAGAGTTATGTGTGCGCTACACGATGACGTACATGGGTTGTGTGGTGTGATGTTTAGTGTAGTGGAATTTATGTCTGTTGGAATAAATAGGGGAAAAAAAAATCCGTACGTAGCTAATATTAGAAAGGTTACAAGATTTTTTTTGGTTTGTTTGTTACGCTATCAGTTTTTGACTAATCAACCGATAACCATTTTGCATACACGTAGTCATGGGGGCAGAAAGCGATGTACGAAGGGGGTACAAAATCATCAAAAAAAAAGTATCGTCTCCGAGCAATACGTCATACACTAAAACGAGCGAAACCGTATGCAAAAGCTAGTAAATAATAGAGTTATATAAAGCAATACCTCACAAACGCTTGTATTCGCTATTGAAAATTCTATTACATAAGAGCAAACCGGTAGCAATATTAAATCCAATATCACAATAAGTTTAATGTATACTTTCCCTAAATACTTAGTCATAGGAACATTTCTATATTAAGTTTAAGCCTGATTAATGATTAAAATAAATAAGCAGCTCAGCACACATAATATGTCAGAACCTTAATTCAATTGAACCAAACAATAACCCATCAACTATCTTTTTAATTAGTTTGACATGCACAAACGAACAAAAAAAAACGTGAATAAAGAGTTTTTTTTATTTATCTCTCTTTTAAACTGTCTGTAGTTTTTACTATAATCATCAAATCTACTGTCAAGAAAATTCGAGTATCCCTTTTTTCTATATTAAAATTTAAAAATTCTATATTAAAACTTCCATTATTACATAATAAAGTTTAAAATCGAGACAAGAAAAACGTTCGACATAAATTAAGTTTTACACCAAGTGTCAGTAGCGCTACTTTGTTTACATTTGATGCAAAACAAATTTGCAATTTGAAACCGATATCTCACCTGATCTGCCATTGTTTTATGAAATTGTTTTGTTTTTACAAAATACGTAATAATTAAGGCAGCCATTCTGTCAGCGTACTCTCGCCTCTTGTGACGTCACGAGAAACTCATCGGATCCCTATAAGCGTTTAATTGGGTCGAGAGCGCATTTGTGTGGTGACCCTCGTTCTGTATTCTTATTCTTTCATTCCAATTTCTTGTTCTTTGCATTGGATATATTGATAAACCGGTTGGTTATGTTGAAAATGTAACCTTGAATATATGCCATGACATTAGTTATCTATACGCGACCAATTATCGCAGAGTTGCTTCACTACATAGTATAAAACAAAGTCGATTTCTATGTCCCTATGTATCTAATCTTTAAAACTACGCAACGGCTTTTGATGCGGTTTTTTTTAATAAATAGAGTGATTGAAGATGAAGGTTTATATGTATAATAACATAAATTAAATAGTGGAGAAATACTGTTATTTTTGAGGTTTCTAATGCGAATCGTAAATAATTATATTTTTTTCCGCTTACATTGCAACAAACGCAGGCTAAACGCTACGAGATTTATCAAAATAATGTGTGCAGGCCACGGGCAGTAATGAATAAATCGAAACTCCTGGATCGATTTTAATCATTTTTTCAGCGAATGACATAGGCATAGGCTATATATTTTATACCCGTGCGAAGCCGGAGCGGGCCGCTAGTTTATTCTATTATTTAGTATGTAACTCTCGCTTTAAACGTGTTAATAATGTGTGTCTGTACATGAACAATGTATTTGTTATATTATTAATTTCCCACATTTGCAGTTCACGCAATTTATGACACGTTTTGTTAGATGAATTGGCGTTAGGAAAATGATTGTAGGTGACATGTAACTTTTACTACATACTTGTTGTCATTGGCTTAATTTCGTGTAACTCGTAACGATTTATATAGCGCACGTCTAGGTAGTTCTCAGATGGCCAAATTTTTCCCAAATTTGCTTGACACTTTTGTTATATTTTAGCCAATTTTAACAATATCTTTATTATGTGTTATTCCGATGTATGTAACCGTAAAGTTTTATCAAAATCCATTAGTAGTTTTTGCTTGAAAGAGTAACAAACCCCCATCCATCGTCACAAACTTTCGCGTTTATAATTCTAATGGAATTAAACACAGTTGTCAACACGAATTGAAAGCACGCGAATTCAAGAATAAGGGTGTGTTCAAGGTTAAAAGGGATCAATAATTATATTCTATTGCGTATCATGTCATATATATTTTTTAATTCCTTAACATAATAAATACGATTCGTAGATATTCTCGTTTTATATATATTTTACTCTTTTGCTTGCAATTTCATTTTATTAATTCCAATGGAAAGGACTCCCTATTTATAATTAAAAGTTTTGCAGTCCGAAGGTGATAGGAGTGGCAAAATAGTGTGCCTGATTGGATCGCGATTACACCTACAATAGTGTCGGGATCGGCATGTAGCGTTCCGGGAACAGCCGATGTATATCTAGTAATCAACCAGATTGGTAAGTTGTCTGTACTCGATGGAATCTCTACCAATATACATATATTAACAAATCCATCGCAGTGATTCTTTCGAACAGCTTGTTTAGTAATTATATTGGTAGTTATGAGATATACTAAAATGACGTGATATGATAAGGTATTGCATAGGTGGAAGCATAAGTTTTGTATGTCAAAAAATATTGACACCAGCCCGCCGGCAAAATGGGACGTGCATCTGCAGATTTATATGGGTAATTTTGGTGAGAAAAATATATCCCGGTGTCGTCCCGCGAGCTTGAGAGGTCTCGGTCCGGCCGATGCAGCTTACATATGGAACGCGCGACACACACTCGGAGCACGCTCTTTGGCGGATCGCAGCTACGAGGCGGGTTGATAAAGAGCGCGGACGATTTGGCTAATTTTGATCTTGAAATATTTATGGAGGTTCAGGGAAGGTATAAACGTAAAATAAAGTACTAAAACAGACAATTTAAATTTCCAAAAACAAACTGTTCCTAGCTATGACATATTTGATGTCTCTTGTCAATTGTCACTCGGTTGTCAAATATTTATAGGTGCGTTCAGAAATCTTTATATATTAACGCACCGCAAAAATGACAAAAAATATAGTAGTACACGAGAAAGCTTTTAATTACTGTGTAAATAAGTGGGTGGCATGTATAATGTAAATAAAAAAAAAAGTATTAAGTTTTGACCACATTTTATACAAATATGTGTAAGTGATACGAAGTTCACCGAGTCATCTTGTTCATTATTATTAGTCGTCCGCCGTGTCTGTCTGTCTGTCTGGATGTTCGCGATATACTCAAAAATCACTGAACGGATTGTAATGCGGTCTGCACCAATAGATAGAGTAATTCACGGGAAAGGTTTAGGTATAGTATTTGTTAAGGTTTTTTTGTAAATTGGTTGAAGTATAATGATAATTGTTGAAAGAATGGGATAATGTCAAGAAGCCTTAAGTGTTTCATGCACTTATGTGTATATATTTTTTTATTATCAGGGCACGACAACTTCCGCCGGCTGTGCTAGTTTATTATAATTATAACGTATTAAAAAGTAAATACTGAGAATATCGAGTTTAGATAACAGTGAAAAAAAAACGAGGCACTGTTTGATTGGTTGAATATAATCATATGAAAATTCCGTAAACGAAAACGAACTATATTGTAATGTATTTCAATGTTGTTAAACTTTAGATTTTTATAGAACGATTCGTAGATTTCAGCGCTTATTGCAAAATGCTATTTTCTCTACAAACATTATTGACCTTTATATTTAATTTAGCGGTAAAATTTGAGAATGCGCATTTTTTCAGTACACTTTGTGTTTTAGGTCGACATAGTCATAGGAACATTTATAGCGCGACAAATAAAATTAATATTTTATTTATTTGGGAAAACTTACAAGTTTTCACTTATAACAATATAAATAAACAAAGAAAAAGACCGCTATAAATATAGTAATAAACAATAACAAGCATAATGATTAGAAGCACAAGGTTAGAAGTTAAATAAAGAAGTCTCTCGACAAACATTGTCTAAGGCATGGTGCGCTCATATAAAATAAATCTACATAATTACCTAAAGAATTCAAATATGTACATGCATATATCGCATTAAACGTAAAAACCTTAGTTATTCTCGTCTTTAACTACAATTATTAATTCATTCGCCGTATACTATACAGATGTTATAATACAATCTCGTAATAAATATTTCAGTTCCATTAATTCACACAAATGGCCTTTGAATGATATTTATTCAATACCTGAATCGTCGAACACAATGTAATCGAGCTGAACTAGCCGTTGCGTGTCTCATGATTAGAAATTTAGGTATGGCCCGAAAATAATTCGATTCGATCGGCCGCATAGTTCGGCGCAATTCTCTACGAACCGTCAACCGATGGAAATTTCTGGAACAATTTCATCGCAAGTAAGAATTTTCCAATGGACAGTTAAATACGACGTCACGTTTTCATTAATTTTAGCAGCGAATTCTTGTTATCTCTTTTTTTATACAATTGTCTAAACAATTAAACACACTACATAGTAAAGAAATACGAGTATTTTAATCTAAATAGGATAGATTGAGGAAAAAAATGGCTGTTGCACGCTGTATACGAATTAATATTCAGGCGAACACAAAACGTGGGAACCAAGAGCACACCTATTGACATCTTACCTCTTCGTTTTTGTATACAAATAATCTTGTCGGCTCTAATCTATAGACCAATTTTTTTTTTTTATATTATAGGCGGCAAACGAGCAGGTGGGTCACCTGATGATAAGTGATTACCGCCGTCCATAGACACTAGCAACACCAGGGGAGTCGCAAGTGCGTTGCCGGCCTTTTAAATACGTGGGCCTCCGGCGCTCTCACTGACCGAACGAAACGCAACAGTGCAAGCACTGGTGCTTCACGTCGGCTTTCTGTGAGAGGGTGGTACTACCCCGAGCGAGCCGACCCATTCATGCTGAAACCAGTAATCGCTTTAGCGTAGCTCTACCACCTACAAAACGTCAATTACAATTACGTCAGCCATCCAGAGATTCGTACCTTCCGCTTTATAAAATATTTGAGCGCCCCACAGAGCAGTTATACAAAGTAACTTTTTCCGAAAATGTGTCGGTGCCCCTTTTTACTTTTGGAACGACGATGTTCTTAAGCATTCGGAAATCCATTCGTTTCGTTCGATCCGAACGTACATCAAGTCTCCCACCACTAATTATTTCGATAGGGCCACAAGCTATCCCAACCCGTTAGTGGTAACCGTTGCGTAATATCCCAAAAAAAAGTCCGAGAAACATTTGCACCGAACCCCCGACGATATACCGGCAACGACCGGTTTGTACATCAACGACTCTTTAAACAGAGCGTTGAGCCCGCATCCGTAAAACTACCGATTACGCCGCTGTAATCAGCCGATCAAATAAGCTCCAGTATATCCGCCGCGGTCTCCTTCAATAGCATTTCAAGTTTAGGTTCGATCCATCGTAGTGAAGCCCTACATGCTGCTAGTGATACAGTGAAACTGCATTCACTATTTCCCTGCACACACCACAGTGCACTCCAGACCTGTGCATTTTCACACAGTACGTATACAGGTTCTGTAAGAAACCTTTTTACTTTTTTTTTTGGTTAGTTAGCTTTAGTCAAAATTGTCAGACTCGAAAAACATAAACGCTTTCATGCGACACATATGAAGGTATATATATATATATATATGTCTGTTTAAATAAAATATATACGAGTGTATATACACGAGAAATATATACGAGAGTATAAATAAATATATATCGTGTGTATACACATGTATGGTTAGCTCGCTCACATGGTTAGTTTAGTTCGATTGGCGTTGTATTCGAGGCAACAGTCTGATTTGAAGTAACAAATATAAGCCAATTATAAACAGTTTGTTTTATAGATAAAAATAACATACATGCTTTGTTTATACCAAATGTTGCAACATCCTACATGACAACTTTATTCTTATAAATGAGATAAGAATATTAATCTTTTATTATTGTAAATTATACTGTAATGATTTTATAATATTGTTAGTACGCATATATAGTTTTTAAATGCGGACGGTGAACTCGCTCTTTGCCCCCGATAACCGCGCCGCGCCAACCGACCTGCCACCCAACCCTTCAACTCCTACATTCTTACTAGGCGTGCTTTCGGGCCAATACTTTTTATGTTAATTACTTCGTTTGTAATAATCTCATCGTGACATTTGATAGCCTATAACCTTCTGTAATAATTGGGCTCTAAAATCTATCCAATACTTCTAGAGATTACTGCGTTCAAGCGAACTAAAAACAAACATTTCTTGAACTATATATGTATTCCTCTTCCACTCTCCCCTGTCGAATGTCATCTCCGTTTTCACACTTTTTATACAAATATTACTTTTCACACAATCTATCCATACCTTGTTCGGTCTTCCTCGACATTTATACCCATCCATCTTCATAATTGAAACTTTTATAGTTACATGACTTTCATATTTCCTCATGACGTGCTCATGCCATGCTAACTCCTCAACTTCTCTGCCACTGGTGCTATTTTCAAACTTCCTCTTAACATTCGCATCTCCGCCACATGTAATCCTCTCCCTCGTAGCCCTTCACTCAGATCTATATAGCTGACTGGTCTTATAATATTTTTATACACTTTCTCCTTGAGTTTCATCATCTCATCCACGTTGCATTTATATTCACGTTATAATATGAGATACTAATTATTTCATCATAATTCTTAATGGTGTAGCAAATCTTCGAAACTCTATCTTGGAAATTATCAATATTGCAAACACGACTTTTTTCTTGAGATATTATGAATTATGTGTATTTTATACAAGGGCTTTTTCTTTTTTAAGAGTTCCATGTAAACTACTGATACTGCAGTCACGGTGGATTATCCGATTCCGCAGATTCGAAGTCCGGCCGGTTGGATGTACCAACGAATTATTCGTAATTCGCATTCATTTAATAAATTGAATTGGTAGCCCTATCGACTAACGGTATAGAAAAACAGCGCAAGGAAACCTGAGCCTGAGAAATGTTCTTGTAATGCCATCCTATGTGGGAAAAATATAGAACTGTGTATTTCCCAAAATTTGAAATCGCCAATACATCGAGGGCTGGTGCGTTGATAATGCCAACACCTTCCTTCTATATATAAAGCGATGTCTGTAAATATGTACAAGATTGATAAACGCGTGCAAAACCAAGGGCATACAATCAGCAGCACCACTGAAAACTACCGTCGACAGAAGCATTCCTACAACCGTTTCAATGATCATCCCATTTGTCGTAAAGTAAACGTGTTCCGGCTACAAATAATTCTCATTAGGCTTTGGTTGGCCGCAGAATACCAATTTGAAGCGTAAATAAAGCCAATCGAATTTCATGGTAACCTTTGATAGAACAACGATACAACATTTTTGTCTTTCTATCGTTTAGTGCCACGTTTTTTGAACTCATACATCTTTTAGTTCGTTAGGAGAAATCGTTGACAGTGAATTTTATTGCTTAAAACAGAAGTTCCTTATACAACGTAGATGAGAATAAAGCACTAAAATTAATCTCTTAAGAGGATTAAATATGACAATATTTTTGAGACATTCCCGATTGAAAATCCCATCGTAACTTCTCGAATGCGAATGGATGAAAATGGAATGAATGAATATAGTAACATAGACTTATAATACACTGGATCTATTGTGTTGGCTTTAAACTTTGCTAAACAAACTATATACTCTTTGAGATTTAAACAAATGTTTGTATAGATTGATTAGTTAAAGTTATTTGTTGTTATGTGGAAAGAATTGTGGTTTTAAACTAGAGAACGTGTATCAATATCGGTATTGAAGCCAAATACTCAATTATGTTCAAAACTGATTTAACTGCAGGACCGCAAGAGTCTTGAAGAGTCGGTCTTGGTATTGTTCTTAACGTTTTTGCAAGATTTTGGACAGCACTAATTCGAATACTTGGATACAGATGTTTTACTTGATGTGTGGTAGTCGCGATTCCAGTCCGGTAATGATACCCTATTAATTATGAAGTTGGTTAAAGCTTAGAACACAAAACTAATTGCGTCATGTACGAGTACTTTACTCATACTTAACATATTGAAGGAAACAGAGAAATAATAAAGAGAGAATGAACAAAGAAACATGGGGGAATTAAATGAATGAACCTCTTCGATATGTTGATATTAAATAACCTATTAACATATATATAAGGGCTATGATTGGATATACATGCCATTGGATCGCCATAAATGTTGTATTACCAAATAAACTTATATATTGGCCTACGTTATACGATTATAGGCCAGTAACGATTGGTGGGTCCATATTATTCGGCCTCTGTTGTATTCCTAAGTCTATAATGTATTCGCCATTTGTAGTACCGTTTTTAAAATATACAATAGTGCGTTTGTTAGTGCATAGATATGGGTAAGAAACGACACTCCTGTGATATAATTTCTATTGTTTTATTTAAGATTATACTCGTATATGTAGTACCACCCTCTCACAGAAAACCGACGTGTAGTAACAGTGGTTGCACTGTTGCGTTTCGTGCGGCCAGTGAGAGCGCCGGAGGCCCACATCTTTATAAGGCCGGCAACGCACTTGCGACTCCCCTGGTGTTGCTAGTGTCTATGGACGGTGGTGATCACTTACCATCAGGTGACCCACCTGTTCGTTTGCCCCCTATAACATAAAAAAGCGACTTTGTTTTATAATATGTATTGATACAAACAAATCAATTGAAATGACACCCATAACAGCAGCGAACATTCAGTTGTTTTGTAACAATATTATCTTTGAATAATTCAAACTAGAGAGTCAAACACTGGGCTATACGCTCGATTCAGTAGAACCGTTTTCATCATATTCAAGCATTCTCATGGGTAAACAAGTTTTATCTAAACTGAGAATCGCTAACTTCGTTTGCGATACTAGTTGCATTAACGACGGAACCCGTTTAATACGAAACTCGCACTAAATCACTCCTTCTTCTTCTTCTTGTTTTGGCACCGCAGAAGCACTTGCCAGTGTCAATGTTTTATTTCAAGTAAGTGTCTTGTGATAATTATAATGTTCTAACAAGATGGTGGTTTCTTTGTTAGAACTTTCCATGGAGTTTTGGTGGTATCTCAGACTGCATGCTCCGTGGTATTATGTAAAACACCACCAATATTACAAAATATAGAGTCTAATAACACAAGATTATGAATAAAATATAAAAACCACTACATGACAGACCAAGATCCCGCCAAAAAAAAACCACTAAATCACTGATGCTTCACATATAGACCTCGACAACCTTTTTAACCGATCTAAAAGACAATTTAACGTATAAATACATATTATATTATAGGTGTAACATTAAGACAACTTAAGGATATAAATAAAGGCCAATTTCAAATTGTTATAATAATAACTTTGATTTGTATTAAACTTTTGGCTGTATTACGCGAAAACCCGTACTTAAGATGAGGACTGGAGTAGAAATTTGTTCACGGAAAAATGAATATTTTATATCTGTTTCGTAAAATTTTAACGTGTCACATAAATTTGAAAGTATCGTAAATGAAGATAGGTGGAAACATGTACGCAAAATAATTGTATAATTTGGACATATTCTTAATCCTCAACATTAAGTATCTCCAATAGTTTGTGACAAATTTTTCAATCACTACATAGTATAAAACAAAGTCGCTTTCTCTGTCCCTATATCCCTATGTATGCTTAAATCTTTAAAACTACGCAACGGATTTTGATACGGTTTTTTTAATAGATAGAGTGATTGAAGAGGAAGGTTTATATGTATAATAACATCTATTAAATAGTGGAGAAATACTGTTATTTTTGAGGTTTCTAATGTGATGTCATAAATAATTACATTTTTTCCGCTTACATTGCAACAAACGCAGGCTGAACCTTACGAGATTTATCAAAATAATGTACTAAGTATTGTACACATTGAAAAGATCTACAGAAAACTCCGGGATGGTATATGTCTATCTCTTATGGATATCCCACAATATTTTTTTTTTGTCATTTACTTTTTACGACAAATAATGGCTAATAATTTTCGAAGCGATTGTAATATATTAATTGTTGTAAAAATAAAATAAATAGGTAAAAATGTAAAAAGTAGATAAGTAAGAATATAGTGTATGAATTTAGATATTCCAAAGATAGCAGGAAATCTTCATGTTATAGGGAAAGGGGAATTGCTTTACTCCAAATTTAACGCGAGCGAGCCACGGGCAGTAATGAATAAATCAAAACTACCGGATCGATTTTAATCATTTTTTCAGTGAATGACATAGGCTATATATTTTATACCCGTGCGAAGTCGGAGCGGGCCGCTAGTAATATAATATAAAAGCCTTTAGACAGTGCACAAAAATATCGACTTCAAAAAATGCACCCGTTGTTTGAACAACGTAAATGAACACGCGGTCGCTTTTTGTTCGTTCAATACGAAGTCGCGGTAAATCGTAAATTTTGACACCTCCCTTGATCCCTGAATAATAAACTTATCCGCTCAACAACTCCGAGCATTGAAGAAATATCGTGTGGAAAACCCAGTCGCGTGTGAACTCATTTCAAATTTTCACGCATACATTTGTATCGAGCGTAGACAGTACTATTGTTTGGATACCCTTGAATATACGCATATTCAAAACTTTCCCGAATCCTATAAAGTTCTTATTCATTTTCCTTTGATAATATCACTACAGTCAAAGTTAATTCTCTCTGTGCGTATTTTGTTTGACATGTTTTTAATCATAAATGTAAATAAAACTGATGTGTTATTGTTCGCACGCGCTTAAAGCCGAAACTGCTGAATTTATTTTCACGTCACTTACTAGCACTAATTGGCGCTAGGCTATATTTGATTTTTATTAATATTTATATTGTAATTTAACACGGACGAAATCGCAGACGTTATATATAATTATATATACCTGTAATTTGTCAATAACTATTGTGTACTAGTGCTACGGCTTATTTTAATTTAATTAAAAAAAAAACTGAACAAAGATGGCTGCCACTAAATTTTTGTGTTGAAAATCTTGGAATAGAATTTATGGAATATAATCGAGAGAGGTAATAATAAAATTAACCGTGAATTCTTCTTTATATATTTATAAAAGTAGATTTAATCAACTGTTTTTTCCCTGGAAATATCATAGCGGCAGCCATTATGTAATTGAATTTAATCTGTATATTTTTGGCGGCCATTTGTAACGGAGTATTAGAGTCGTTAAGGGTTTTTTTGGCGGGATCTTTGTCTGTCATGTAGTGGTTTTTATATTTTATTCATAATCTTGTGTTATTAGACTCTATATTTTGTAAAATTGGTGGTGTTTTACGTAATATAGTTCGGTTATTATGCACAAGTGAAGTGGATGGGAAATAATACCACGGAACATGCATTCTGAGATGCCACCAAAACTCCATGGAAAGTTCTAACAAGAGAACCACCATCTTGTTAGAACATTATAATTATCACAAGACACTCACTTGGAAAAATCTTGTTACTTGACGCTGGCTTGTGTACAAATCGTGCCGGAGCCAAAAAATAAAGAAGAAGAAGAGTCGTTAAATTTTTCAATTGCGTTGAAGGAATTAAATTAAATAAATGTTATTACTTACTTATTATTTTCACAACAAAATAATTGTTAAGGTGTTTTAAGTTTACTTTCTTTTAATTTACTTAGTATATTGTTTATACACTCATGGGCATATTTAGACGAACGCAATAGAAGTACAAATTAATATGAAAACAGATTTATTTATACAGCATACGCTTTTAAAATTGGTTCAATGGAATCAATTAAGTAAGTTATAATTTTTGAACAGAAAAAAATTGACTTCACGTAAAAAAAAAAATCAAATTAAAGGTGAGGATTAAGCTCAGTATTTTAATTGTAAGGAATTTTGCATGACCCGATGACACTCGGACGCAATTATAAAGGATTTTATAAATCAAAATACTGTCGAGTACGAATGCCCAATTACTCGGTGCGTCGCCAAATACTGGAAATCTGATATTCATAAAAAAAACTATTCCATTCGTCCTTTGTGCGAAGCTTACCGCCAGTTTGCATTAATAACGAAGTGTTTCGGTTGCAAATATTAAAAATGTAAGCCTTTTCTAACATGACTGTCCTTTATGAGCGCAACGCTTTGACAGAGTGAACGCTGCTCGGCGCATTTTCCCTCTAAACGCGGTGATGTGTGTGCTTAATGCAAAACCGCAAGCGCGAGCCAATCTCGTTTGTTTCATTATATTGAAATTGTATTTCAAGATTAGCTAGTACACGCTTTATACAATAGATACGTTAGTTTTATCTGGATTAATTTTTAATCCAATTTTAAAATTGGCAGCTAAAAAGCTGGGTATCCTCAACCGGTCAAAGCAGTACTTCACCCCAAAGCAACGTCTTGTGCTCTATAAAGCACAAGTACGTCCACATATGGAGTACTGCTCACACATCTGGGCCGGTGTTCCTGCCTACCAGCTTTCTCCTTTGGACTCTCTCCAAAGGCGAGCTATTCGCATTGTTGACGATCCCGAATTGACATACGATCTAGAGTCACTAGAATATCGCAGAGACATTGGGTCCTTATGTGTGCTTTACCGCATGTATAACAGAGAGTGCTCTGATGAACTTTTTGGTATGGTGCCCTCATCACCGCTTCAAACTCGCACCACCCACCGTTGGCTGGCTGCTCATCCACATACCCTAAAGCCTAGTAGAATGGCGACAACCGTAAGATTCTCTAGAAGTTTCATTATGCGCACGCTAAGGTTATGGAATGGGTTACCAGCCACGGTGTTTCCCCAGAGTTATGACATGGGGTTCTTCAAAAAAGGATTGAAACACATTCTTCAAGGTCGGCAACACAATAGCGATGCCCTTGGTTTTGCAGTTGTTCATAGGCGACGGTAACCATTTCACATCAGATGGGCCGTCAGCCTGTTTTCTGCCCTTTGGAATAAAAAAAAATATATATATTAATTCACTAGCGGCCCGCTACGGCTTCGTACGGGTATAAAATATATAGCCTATGTCATTCACTGAAAAAATGATTAAAATCGATCCAGTAGTTTAGATTTATTCATTAACGCACGCGTTAAATTTGGAGTAGCCTCAAAAATAACAGTATTTCTCCACTATTTAATTTATGTTATTATACATATAAACATTCCTCTTCAATCACTCTATCTATTAAAAAAAACCGCATCAAAATCCGTTGCGTAGTTTTAAAGATTTAAGCATACATAGGGATATAGGGACAGAGAAAGCGACTTTGTTTTTATACTATGTAGTGATTATTAGCGATTCTCATTTACTCTTGTTATGTTTTATTATTACTGCTTAAACCCTATAAAAAGATTAATCATATGAAGCCTATATATTAATCTGAAAACTCCCCGATCTACTAACAAAAATCTCTTAAGAGTCGAGTCACCCGTTTCGGTGGTTAGCCCGGATAAAAGAAAATAAAAATTTATTTATATGTATAGATTTCCTACATATGAAATATCATAAAGAAAGCTTCTAAGAAGATATCTATTTTCAATATACGTGTAATGGTTAACAGCTGACTTGTAATTTATCTCGTAGCTCAGTGCTAGCAAGTTTGGAGGTCGTCTAGATCGATAGTGACGTCCGGAAATGACGTCCTCTCTGTGCATCCACTAAAACCGAATGTTATTATTCGTATCTATGTTTATAACTTTATTTAAAAAATATGAGTTATAGTATGTGTAATGAAAAGATAAACCAGATCGAGTTTCTCGCCGGTTCTTCTCGATGACTGGGTTGTTTTCCGAACCGGTGGTAACTTTGACGTTCATAAGCGACTTCTCAGGGCCTAAACTGAATAAAGTATTTTTGATTTTGATGTTGATTAGCTTTGAATACTTGAAAATGATCCGGAGTGTGCGGTAAAGGAAAACATCGTGGTATAACCATAACACGACTTTTAAAGTCCACCTTGAAGTTAAAAATGTGTCGACAAAAATTTTTAGGTCTGTGACAGTAACCTACGTCCAGTACCGTCCCGATTTAGGCTTAGCGTGTTCTTTCACATCATCATCTATTTATTCCCAATTTTATCTTCTCTTCTGTTCTATATATTAATGGATTATATTATAACTAAGATAATTTTTTTTCATATATACTTTATACGTTTTTTTATGCTATTGAAGGCAAACGAACCTATGGATCACATGATGGTACGTAACGACCGCCGCCCCTGGATACCTACAATATGAGGGGAATCACAGATGCTTTGCCTGCTTTTGCGATAGGCTATAAATAAGCTCGTTTCTTTAAGGTTCATAAGTTATATTGGTCCGGAAACGTCGCCATTTGAAATTCATTCCAAAGAACCGACGTTCGTGAATAAAACCGCACTGTATACGACCTCAAAGCATCTAGACGACGGTATTTCAATTTGTGACGAGTCGTTTAGTAGTAGAACTCAATAGCAGGTGTCATTCCGAACAGTTTGTCGAAACACTTTACGTGGTAAATACCTTAAAGGGCGCAAAATGATGCAACATTCCTACGAAGTTCCAAACAGTTGGATCTTTAGTAAAGCACGTGGTCGTCGACGATTCGAGCCGCTCTGCGTTGGATACATTCAAATGGAAGTAAATGGTATTGGTTTGAGGGTTAAGTTTTAGCGCTTGGCCACTCCGAAATGATTAAACCTAGAGAGAATTATATCCTAAATGGAG
Source organism: Antheraea assamensis (assembly GCA_035772565.1). Lineage (NCBI taxonomy): Eukaryota > Metazoa > Arthropoda > Insecta > Lepidoptera > Saturniidae > Antheraea > Antheraea assamensis. The sequence goes on from JAQQSE010000085.1 coordinate 145,343, forward strand.
CTGCCGAAAAAGGTATAACTTTACCATGCTGCACCATTAGGTGACTTATATATATTTAACGTGAACGAAAAGCTTAATTAAAATTTGAATAGATATTCTACTGCAAAACGTGCTAAGTGACAAAATACCTCTCATTTACCAAGTATTACATTGCATTATATGGGAGAGAATCATTTATGCACCGGCTCACAACACCGAGGACCAGACAAACGCATAACGCATGCATATGCAAACGTGTGTATTATGTTAATCCTCGGTCTGCGACAGAAACCTCGAGCTACGAACCGACATTGCCTTAGAAATGTGCTTTGTTAAATTTTCTTTTGTATAAATGTCGGTTTTTAATATATTTAAAAATGTTATCCGTGAAATAAAATGTAGGAGTGGGGAGACCGTGGTATCAGATTAAATTAAATGTAATGTTGCTTAATGTATGAGAATTTTAATAAAATTGCAGTATGAAAATATAACTATGTAACAGAATGTAAAGATTTAGCGGTAGTGTGGTAAATGGGGACAGGGAGTACAGAGAAAACGAGATAGGTATACTAGGTCCACATAAATAATGACACAAATCGTTTAGTACTTTGTCAAATTTTGGATGATAACTTTGACAGCTCACAGTAGAGATGAGGTAGTGTAATCGCAATTGAATTTAATCGATTATCGACTGTTATATTCATAGAATTTGGAATCAATAGCTACGTTTACTTTTTATATTTTTCTTTTAGGTGAAACAGTTCTTTCTGAGGGGGGGGGGGTTGCTTATTTAAGGTATGATTAGCCTTTTTGAGATATTACCATTTCTTTGATAAAGTCTCTGGCCGGTTATCAGTTGAAATCAATGACAAGAATCACGAATACAAGAAGGTAAGATAAGAAATAATGACTTATTACGAATAATTGCGTGATAGAAATGGCAAATAAAATTAATATAGTTACTGTGGGATGCGGGAGCGACGTCCCGTCAGCACTTTAACACCAGTGGTAGTATGAATACCACGTTGCTACTTACAGAATGTTGAAAGAAATCAGTGAAATGTCTAACTTTAATTGTGTTCACTTGTAACCGCTTTGGTAGCTGGTTAACGAACCTCCTTTATTTGATGTACGTATGTGTTTCACTACATTAGGTACTTATATTAATATGATGAATTTCAAAATATTATGTTGAATATGACAATGTTAAAAATTGAATGCGAAAGAAATTGCTGGTCACGATTATTCTAAAGTAAATATTTAAAACATGCAAACGAAGAATATTACCTATTATACCGAATTACATCTAATAATATGTTTTTTTCTGCAGCGCTACCAACCTAACAATACACATACTACAAACCTAACAATTGGCTTTTACTGGATAACTACTTTTCGATATTTTCGGTATAAAAATAATCTCTAATATCCCCAGCTATAATTGTATGTCTTGGATTCAGAACTTTTATTTAATTAGTGAATATCAATTAACACACATAAAAAAAAGACAGCCCAACACAGAATCTCCTTTTTAGTTATTTATTTCTCTAGTGGCTAACTAAATATTTCTTCATAAAAGAATTGAGGCAAACAATTTAACATCACGTTTGAACGTAAGCCTCGAACCTTCTATAGTAGTTTTAAAAAAAAGGGATAAAACATGTCCGAATTGTATTCATCTCGGGTTGATAATAATTAATATAGATATATAGGTATCTATAGAAAGAAGTCGATTGACTCGAAACGATAATTCCTTAAATGATTCTACATATTCATTATAATGTCATTCAATAAAATTGCAACGCTAAATGCAAAATCAAACAAAAGTCTCCGTATTTCCATTACTCGCGATAGTTTTGTCCTGAATATTCATTACTCTCGCCGTAACTGTATAAAAGTCTCATATTTACAGGAGCGAAAATGAATATGTACGCGTTCAAACAAAAGACACATACATATGTACTTTTATATTTGACTCAACTTTATAGAGCATTTCATAAACTAGGAGTAACATTAAAGGCTAAATAAATAGCATATGAAACTGTTTGTGTAATATTAAAAAAAAAACTTTTCAACTAGTGATAATCCACGACTTCTACATTCGATTTTTTTTATAAATTATCGATAATGACGCAACGAGCTTGGTGGTTATTCGGACGCCGCGTCTATCGAAGTACAAGTGAAGTAAAGTAAACAATTAGTAGAAAATCCGGTGAATCTGTAAAGGCCAAAAGAGCCAACAGGGTATGTCAGTTCGATAAAAAAAAAATAGTAGAAAAAAAAAACATTGTGACGATACCATAGCATTTTGGTAGAGCTTTTCCCAAGCCCGCCTGAGTGGTAAACACTATCAAATTGAAAATCTATCGCCAAGCACCTATAGATGTGTTATAATCGATGTACTTGTAAGCCAATCCATCTTTAGGTTTAGCGTTTTTACCATCTTAGTCCACATCATCATTTAACATCAGATGAGATTGTGTATAATTGTGGATAATGTGATATAGTCTTCTGCAAACTTCTTGCCTGCACTGATCGATGTGCAGAATATAAATTTGGGTGTAAAAACCCCACGGTGTACATCCACCGCTCTTGTCGGGGCGACACGAGATCTCTTGAGTATTCATCGTGTCGCCCCAGCGGTTGGCCCAGCGTCAATCAGCGCCGCCGGGCCCCGTCTTTGTCAGGAGACGACCGTGTACACATCTTCGGCCGTCTCCTCCATCCGCCGGACCTGTGCAATGGGAAGATGGGCCCCCCAGCCCATCCTCCCGGGCCCGGCTACGGTGGTAGAAGAAGACGAGCGAAGCGTCCCCGCCTTCCACCGGCCCTCCGTCTGGGTGTAAATACGTCTAACTTAAGGATAAGTAAAAGCCAATTTTAGTTCCCATAGTAATATTTTAACTTTATTCTGTATTAAACTTTAGACTATACACAATATATATATACACAAAAACGAACTTGCGGCTGTATTCACACCGACCAAAGAGATCGACGTGCAATGGAATTAAAACCGGGAAAATGAGTTTTTTTAACATTTTTTACATAACTCATAATATTTGTTAAGCACTAACTGAATGATATTAGGAAAAATATCTACTGAAATTCTATAATAGGGATAGAAGCAATAAAACAAAAAGTATGCACAAATAAAACGGAGGCTTAGGTAGGTGGTAGCGCTACGCTGAAGCTATTACTGGTTTCAGCATGAATGGATCGGCTCGCCCGGGGTAGTACCACCCTCTCACAGAAAACCGACGTGAAGTAACTGTGGTAATGCACTGTTGCGTTTCGTTCGGCTAGTGAGAGCGCCGAAGGCCCACATATATTAAAAGGCCGGCAACGCACTTGCGACTCCCCTGGTGTTGCTAGTGTCTATGGACGGCGGTGATCACTCACCATCAGGTGACCCACCTGTTCGTTTGCCCCCTATAATATAAAAAAAGGCCATTGTTCAATAGACAACTTTTATGGTAAGGACCCACCCCCTTTAAGCTGAAGTATTAAGATAGTTAAACCAATTGCAAATACAATTGAAATTCCATAACTAAACAGCGAAGGTATCTCCGTTCTATTATAGCTTTGTGGTTCTGAGGCTATATTGTTGCTTTATGATACAAATTGGCTATTAACTCTGTAGGACGGCCTGACACAGCTTAGAGGTGCAGGTATCGACTTCTCGCTCCGAGCTTAGTATGCTTGTACCGTTTGATTTATTGTCGGCTTGTTGACTGCTTTAACGACAGAAATTCATTCATATTAATTTAATATAAATTTTCAATTAATAAATCGAGACAGGTCTCAGGAGATGCAATAATACCTGATAATTATGGTGTAAAAATACGAGACCTATCTAGACCTACATCTACTAAATAATTAGTAGATTGGATTAATCTAAAGAATTATACGTTTTTGTTTAAGACAATTTTACTTTATTTTTGGTTAATATACAACTAAACAATATTATATATAGTGATAGTAATAAAAATATAAAATCCAATTACAACTTTTCACAAATACACGGGAACAAAGCGAAGCGGTAACATATTATGAAGGCGTAAGATTTGAACGTAAGGCATGATGATAAAGAAACGAAGTATATCTTATATATAAAAATTCTCGTATCGACCGATTTTTATGAACTTTTATATGCATATTCGGTAAGTCTGAGTATCGGCTACTATCTATTTTTCATACCCCTAAGTGATAAGGGTTGTCCACCCCTAACATTTATTTTTTGGACAATTTTTTTTATTTTGTTATAATAAGGCATTAAAAATACTGGCAATCTTAAATTTTCACCCTTCTAAGACCAACCCCTATTTTTTAATGGTCATTTTAGTAATTAATCATTTTTCATCCCGCTCGATAACTGATAAATTATCACTTGGTAAGTTATCCCAGAGAAAGAGTTAATTAAAACCAAGTCATCATCTTTTTCGTGAATGTGTATTTCACTCTATTTCGATTTTTTATTCTACACTAGAAATTCCCAAGAAATAATTTATATGGCAATACAACGTTTGCCGAGTCCGCTAGTTGCTTGTAAAAAATTAAATACGCCGTAAAATGTTAACGAAGACAAAGACACAAACTACGATCGACTTTTTAGTATTCAAATGATTTTCTCAGTGTAACGTAAAACGTTGCAGTTTCACATACCTCTCAGTGTACCTATGAAGGGTAATTAATAATTATCAAAAGTTACATGTGTCACAGAGCACGGATGCAATACAAATCGCGCCTCCAATAAGCCACCATTGCAAAATAAAATACACAATCATGAGATTTGTCTCAATAAATTAAAGGATCTACCAACTCTAAAAGTGAGACGACACATTTTTTTTTTTATATTATAGGAGGCAAACGAACAGGTGGGTCACCTGATGATAAGTGATCACCGCCGTCCATAGACACCAGCAACACCAGGGGAGTCGTAAGTGCGTTGCCGGCCTTTTAAATATGTGGGCCTCCGGCGCTCTCACTGACCGAACGTAACGCAACTGTGCGGGCGCACTGTTACTTCACGTCGGTTTTCTGTGTGTCGGGTGGTACTACCCCGCGCGTCGGGCGAGCCGACACATTCATGCTGAAACCAGTAATAGCTTCAGCGTAGCTCTACCACCTTCAATCTCTAAACAACTCAACATCTAATTATCTCTCCCAGATAAACTATTACAATTTAAGTGTTATCCCAAAAATTACTAGATTTTATTACCTATTATATTCTCTGTCCATTAAAATGAAAAGGACCCTTACGTTTATTTTGAGAAATGGAAGTTAATCGCTTCCTAACAAGTAATCGATACAATAAGTTTAACTCAAGGACATCGAACGAAGAGCGAGTGGGTTTCGACATTTGCTGGTTGGATAAGTAATTAAGTTAGCCAATAATAACTTACTACTTTAGAAACCTTTTTTATAATCGTGTTAGATCTAGCATTATAAATGAAAATTGGAGTGCCTGTTTGTAATATCAAAATAACGACTTTTTAATAATTGGATATGAACGTATACACGATACTGATAACTAAAATACAATTTTTAAAATTTTTTGTCTGTCTGTCTGTATATATGTTCCGGGTAATCTCCGAAACGGCTGGACCAATTTTGACAGAAATTTCACTGACGGATAGTTAAAATTACAGCAGGTGATATGGGCTATTTTATTTTAGACTAGCTGTCATCCGTGGCTTCGTCTGTAGTACTATCTCCAAAACGATTGTACTTATTTTCATGGGACTTTCACTGACAGATAGCTAACGTTATAAAAAGTAATTAAAGCTTTTTTTTATTTTGGGCTAGCTTTTACACATGGCTTCGTTTGCAGTACTATCTCCATAACGTTTGAACCATTTTTCACGGAACTTTCACTAACAGATAGCTGATCTTATATGAAGTAATTTACAATTATAAAAAAAAGCATGCGGAGCTGCGGGCAACAGCTAGCTGGTAATAAAGTAAATGTAGAAAGCGGACTGACTTTTAAAAGGAATTATCCGAGCACGCCATTTAGCGCTCGGCGACAGATTTTCCATTTGAGTGTAATAACAAACCAGACGATAAGTAGAAAATCTTCTGCCAACATGCCATCGTCATCTACGTTCTCCTTCATCAAAAGTATATAATTCCACGACCACGTCGATCGAACAGCTTCTAAATATGTTATCAATAAATCGCTAATGTTCTAGTAGAATTAGTATATTGTATTTCTCAATGGCATTCAAATGGAGTTCATATCTTTACAAAATTACTGTTTTTATTACATTACCAATTAATTTAACGTTGGGAAGTTTTCTTTCGTTCGATTAAATACTATCTTACTATTACTCAATAAGTACCATTCAATTTTTTTCACTAAATTAACGTGGGGAAATCCCTAATGGCTACCCACCCTCTCGGGGGAGAGAGTGGGTTATGTCCGACTCGCACGGACTAAAACCCCACGTGTACCGGCCGCCGCTTTGGTTGGGACGACATGGGACCGTGCAAAGCTATCACCATATCGCCCCGGCGGTCAGCCCGGCAGAGTAGCCGCCGGGCTCCGTCCTGATAGGGAGGCAGACTGAGTACACAACCAGCTACCTCCCCTCGTCAGCTGAACTTGTGCAATGAGGAGATGGACCCCCCGGCCCATCCCCTCAGGTTCAGCTACGGAGGTGGAATCCCTAACTCAAACCTAAATCAAGGTATATTAATTTCCGATTTAGTACTGAAAAACATCCTGTTAAAAATATCTTGTATACACAACCTTTGTACGTACCATAATAATGTGAAAGTTAAACATTCCGTAGTAAAAGTTACATAATATTATATGAAAATGTGAATTGTAACATCATCTTTTAGATAAAATATCAGTTTTCTTTTATAAGAGAGGCTATAGAAAGAGCGGATGATGTTTCTAAGTCGCTTTAGGTGTATTAACTACATTAAATGAAGTACTTAATTTGATGTTTCTTTGCTAATTTCGCTTGGATGTGATTTATTTTAACATTTATTACGTTTGTTATAATGTATTGTAGTTACAATTTTTTTTTCTTTTTTTAATATTACTTTCAGTTAAAATTAAGTAAGCTTTGTCAAGTACACATTAAATAGATAAAAACATACGCTTAGGTTGTCAAAAAAAAAGAAAATCAAAAACACTTTATTCAGTTTAGGTCATGACAAGACGCTTATGAACGTCAAAGTTACCACCATTTCGAAAAACAACCCAGTCATCGAGAAGAACCGGTAAGAAACTAGATCTGGTTTATCTTTTCATCAAACATAATATAACTCATATTTTTGAGAACATGTTTAAAGTTATAAATATAGATCATTACATTCGGTTTTGGTGGTTACACAGAGAAGGGTGTAATTTTCAGGCGTCACCATCGTTCACATTTAATCCACTCTGTAATACCCTTTACACATTAAGCCTGCTTGACATGGTGCTTGAACTTTGTATCCGGCAAATCGGTATTGTGCTTAAGAATTTTGTTATAAAATCTAACACTATTACCTAAAAAACTGTTACCGATCCTATTGAGCCTAAAACATGGAATAACCAGTTTATTACTGTTTTTCTGTATTTAGATTATGTCGAATTATATGTTGCAGACAGACATGGCAGCGATTAATCAGGCCCAGAAGGAAGTAATAACAAGGAAGTATCAGATAAATTATATACGATGGTTTTCTAAAAAGTAACGCTTCCCTCAAAAAAGATTAATCTATATCTAGATGAGATATGCAAATGTAAAATAATTCGGTCCAATAGAAATTAGAATTGGTTTCGCTTTAGGGCTATATTTCCAGTTACTTTTTAATCTGGAATTCACAAACCAGAGACGATGTCTTTTATTAATTTGTTATATTACATTTACAATTAAATAAATGACAATTAATATATCAAATCGATGTATACAATGGACGATAATGTGTCAAATCCAGTATAATATATAACTGAAATTCGAAGTATCGACCGTGATCTTGTTCTAATTACATAAACAAATTTGACTGACTATATAGGAAAAAACTGGCAAGAAATCTGTTAACGAACGGGAGAATATTTACATATAACTTCAGCCTTTGAATCATCTAATCCGGTAGTGCACTGGCCTAACGTTTGTATTTAGTTTATCAATATATTCTATTTGTAAAAAAAGTGTGTGTGTGTGTACACGCGTTAGAAGTTATACTTCTTTGGCGTAACAAGATAAAAATCTTTTCAAAAATTTTATCTTTCACCTTACTCTACGTTTGTAGAAAAAACGACACTAACATTAGAAAAAATAAATTTAGCGACATCTGTTCTGAAAAAACCACACTATCAATAGAAATAAATAAATACCGTGAATACAGTTGTCAGGTCTCACGCAATACATATATGTCCTTACGTTTACTTTGTTAGTAACTTTTTTGAATAAATTCAGCGACATCTGTTGTGAAAAAACTAAAATTTTGACTATAGCTAACTTCAGGGTGTCGGTTTTTCGTGACGGTGTGCGCACTCATCGTAAAAATTTACTCTCATCATTCTTCCCTAACGCGCCAAAAGTAGTATAACTTCAAAACTTTATCGATTAATAAGTTACTTACATATAAGTTTTTTAAATCGCTCGTTCTATGACCGTACAACATAGTCGAACCGGAGCAAATGGTAACGGTATATGTGGGTGAAATAGGTTGCCCCGTTTGCTTTAATTCTCCTCACAGGCGCTGATCCATCACTATCGCCACGTATACGTTGGAAATGTAACTTGGAAATACAACATAGCAAGTATTTAAATATACTTTTACTTTAGTAAATTTTATCATGTACCCAAAAATTGTTAATGTTTACGGATACGGTGTTTACTTCACAATTGTTTTTTTTTAATTCATATATAAAAAAGATAATAATAAAATACTATTATGCCATGAATAGTTTTTAAATCTTCATGTTATTAGTTTTTGATTTAACATATTTTGTTGATTTAACATTTAAACTGTTTTGTTGCAGTAAGACGTGGCAGCGGTCAACCAATTCCAGGCGGAAGTACGAAGTGCTGCCCATTCAATTGCTTATGATGGATTTCGGAAAGTGACAAATCCTCATGAAAATGGATAGTTGTAAATAAATATATATCTACATATTTTTGAAATTAAAGAATAAGGTTCCCGGGAATCATGTTTCATGAATTCAGTATTTTACTTATGACTTACATCATCATCTTACTCTTATCCCACCTAAGTAGGGTCGGCACAACATGTTTTTCCTTTTCCACTACCCTCTGTCAGATGTCATCTCAGTATTCACACTTTTATACACGTATCATTTTTCACACAATCCATCCACACCTTTTTCAGTCTTCCTCTACTACTATATCCGTCCACTTTCAAACTCAAAAGTTTTCTTGTTACATGACTTTCATCTCTTCTCATAATATGCCCGTACCATGCTAACCTATTACTCCTCAATTTCTCTGTCACTGGTGCTATTTTCAAACTTCCTCTGATATACTCATTCTTAATCTTATCCATCCTTGTTACACCACACATCCATCTTAACATTCGCATTTCTGCCACATGTAATCTTTTCTCATCCGTCTCTTTCGTAGCCCAGCACTCGGATCTATATAACACGGCTGGTCTTATTATAGTTTTATACACCTTCTCCTTGAGTTTCAACGGCATTCGTGGGTCACAAACCACCCTTAGACACCTTTAGCCAGCTCATCCACCCTGCATTTATCCTATTCCTCACGTCCTTGTCTATTCCACCGTCATTTTGGATTAATGATATATGACTTCTTGATACATATACTTGCTAATTTAATGTATGTCCCGCAAACACTTAGATTAACTACATTTTATATATTTGTAATGAAGAAGTATAATATAAAGGCAAACCCGATAGATTTTCTTGCCGACTCTTCTGGATCATTGGATAGTTATTCCAATGCTGGTAATCTTTGGAAGTTCATAAGCGCCTTCCCGGGGCCTAAATAGGATAAAGCATTTTTAATTTGGATTTGGACACAATAACTAGCACAGCCACTTATTACAACAATATTTATAATAACAAACGCATGCCAAAACACTAACATAATTAGCTATGACACAAAAAAAAATGAATAAACCTCCTTTTCATGAATACTTTATATTCTGTCAATACTAAATAACAATCTAAACAAACGAAGTACTCGTAAACGAAAAACCAAAACGTTATATGACAGCAAAAACGTAAACAAAGCTTATTCGACATCAGAGTGGAAAAGTCAAAACTTGAACGTTAGTCGCACTAAAGGCACCAACCGCCAGGCATCTGTGGTTCGAACACAATAAACTTTGATTGGATACCCTTCGATCGGTAGAGCCACACCGTTTCCGTTCGTTCTAGAAGCTTTGATGTATATAATTGGGTTTACGGAGTGTGTAATTTTATGCGTATCGGTTTATAGACTATAGCTTGCTTCACAGCTTGCTTGTATATTATTATTATTATTATCGACGTAATAATAGCCCATAATTTGCATACTATGTACTATTGCGCAGTTTGAGTTTAAGTTAGATTTGACAGTGTTTTTTTATCTTCCATTCATAACCCTGAGTTATTTATTAACCATACATTTTGTAATATTTGTGATATCTCGCGTAATATAACATATATACGAATCAAGCGGATAGAATACAGTAACATGACACATAAACAAACACATAAACGGTCTCTAGAATGCTCTAAGAGCTATAATTTTGTTAGAATACTGAAGTCATGACAAGATAAAACTGTATCAGGAAATAATAATCCACTCAATATTGGCGGCAAATAGCCTTCAATAGGCAGGATTGATAATCAAAATAGGAAATAGAAGAGGGACATCTTGTAATGTAATAAAATTGTATATTTAATTCTGTATATAACTATAAAACAATATACGTCTTCCACAATAATACTTTACAATACGAACAACCTAATTTTGTTATTCAAATCAAGACTGTATTGCAACGCAAGCAGCCACGTTTTGACAGATATTTGTCAAAATGGCGGAACGGTTTGTTTTTTCCATGAACTTATTACTATATACTGTGTTCATGGTTTTTTAAAGTACAATATATGTATACTAAAGTTGAGTTAGCTATGCTGACGCAAAGTGAGGCACAGGCGTAGCCGCTAAACAGCCTAATACTCGTATAAAAAGGATATATTTAAAAAATTGTTATTACTTCTGATTCGTTAAGAAAAATAAATAAATATATAAAATGTAACTCGATGAAATGTGTTTGCAGAAGCTATTAACATTCGATAACGAAGGTAAACAAACTTTAGGAATCCTTCGAATTTGCAAAGTATTTATTACCAACCAACCCCGTACCGATACTCGTTCATTTCATTAAGTAAGAACACACTTCGATAATTGGGCGCTGTAATTTCAATTTGTATTCGAATTGCCGTAAATGAGCCTATGCTAATGGACGTCTTTGCAAATCATATTCAGAATTTTGGCTAACTATGTAAAGTCGCATTAAAATGGTTTCAAGAGGCTTTATTTTAAAACAACTTTATGTTCCAAATGTTAGCTAATTTGTCGAGTTACTTGTTAGTTTTACTCTGTATTATAATTATTTTAGCTTTAGAACCGACAACTCCACTCGCGTGAACAATGAAATTATTATTCGGGTGTTTTATAAAGGTTTTTATACATAACGTTAAACATTAATTTTATGCCGAAACATTTACTGCTGTGCCTTTTTTTACACATTAATTACATAAAAATGGGACCAAGTTGCATGTCGCAAAGAATATATATATATATATATATATATATATATATATATATATATATATATATATATATATATATATATATATATATATATATATTCCTTTTGACGAGGAAACCATTTAATTTGATTATGATTTATATTTTGCATTTTACCATATGATAAAATATATAAAAATAATGATTTCAATATAAAAATTACATGTCATTCTGCTTGTTTTTTTTATTAATTACCGTTATAATAATTTATTCATTGTATTGTATTGGTTCATATTTAAGTATAGATTAAACATACCAGAATAATATACTAGAAGTTATTTTCTGTTTATTCGTTTTACATTATACCTCGTATCTACTTCCATACAGCGTAACATAATATTCCTACATACCTAATGTAACAATAATTTGACCAAAGAATAAAACTAGGACTAAAAAAGAATCGGCCTAATCGATTACATGTTTTTTTAGTTATAGTTTCGCTAACGGATAAACGTCGAGACTATGACTTCTTCTTCTTCTTTTTGTTTTGGCACCGCAGAAGCATTTGCCAGTGTCAATATTTTGTTTCAAGAGGGATTATAGCAGAATGTTTACAAATAATATAAGTTTATTAAAACGAAAGAAGTTCCAAGTAAGTGTCTTGCGATAATTATAATGTTCTAACAAGATGGTGGTTTCCTTGTTAGAACTTTCCATGAAGTTTTGCATGCTGCGTGGTATTATTTCCCATCCACTTCACTTGTGCATAATAAGCGAACTATATTACGTAAAACACCACCAATATTACAAAATATATAGTCTAATAACACAAGGTTATGAATAAAATATAAAAGCCACTACATGACAGACCAAGATCCCGCCAAAAACTCGACTATGACTTTTATATAATACCACCAAAATAACCAAAATGGCGGTAATGTAACCTAACCAAGAAAGTGTAAAACTTTTTGAAACTCTAACTTTTATTATTTTCCTGTAAACTTTTAAAGTATTTTAGTCTCTTTTGTACTTCAACTTAAGGGGTGTACAAACATTATTTTAGAATGTTCTGGTTTTACGGTTGATATTAAAAGGAAAAATGGCTGTTTGAGGGACATTTTAACATCGGCAACATTGACGATTAAAGTTTTTATATTTCCTATAATAATAATACCAGCTTGTAAACGTAACTTTATTGAGAAAGTGCTCTTGCCTAGAGAAAGAGCATGTTTGATTATTGGGTCATCAAATTTTCGATTCCAAAAGACTAGAATCCATTTTTTTTTTCTTGCTGTCTGTATACACTTTGAGACTATGATCTCTGGTTTATTTCCCAAACGATGATTAATGGAAATAAATCTAACATTTTACTAACCCACTTATTTCACTGCTACGACTCTATAGTACGCTATAGTACAGTCGAATTGGCATGATGACAGTAATCATGAATTACAAAAATAATCTGTTTATTCAATAGAACCGTATGAATAGGTTAGGAGAAATGTATTTATTTTTATATTCATGTTGAGTTTGATAATTTATTTCATAAAATAAAACTATAAAATACAGCAATCGTCCATCTTATGTTGAACAACAACCAGAGCGAATGACGTCACGCTTCAGCAAAAGTCATTTTGTACTAGGGCTGTTGATATTTTTATTAAATATAATACACTTTATCATTCATATTTATAACGCAAAATAACTAATTTGTTGCTTTGTTCACGTTAAGTTCTAATCTATGACATAAAGTACTCTGGAGTTCACTCGTTGTGTGCTCGCTGTTTAAATTGTCAATATCATGACGTCATGACACGGGCAAGCGTTTTGGCACACATTTTAAATTTAAAATTACAATTGCGTTTATTTTGTAAAAAATCTTTGTTTTCTCTAAAAATATTATGTTTTTTGGAAATAGTATATATTCTAGAGTCTTATAGGACAGTAATTATAAATCAGTCATCATGCCAATTGTAGTTTAAGTCTGTTAGAAAATCTTTTTTTTATTGAAAATACTACTCCCACACCGAGCTGAAGTTCTGCATCGCGATGGATTTTGTTACTATACGAATATTAGACACAAAGTACATCACCTACATTCAGATAAATAATTTATGGATGACGTAAATAATATATTTATAAAAATAAAAGAATATATTATATATGCTTCATTATCACAAACGTTCAATACTTGATTCAATAGTTAAACGAAGCTGACAGTAGCTGTCATGCGACACTTACTCGTCAAGTATTGGAGTGTCAACGGTGTGAGTGAAAAACCGTTACGCGCTCAAATCTATTATCATCAATGTGTATTTAGTTTGTCAAATTGATTCAGTTTCGGTGAACCTCAACAGGTGCTGGAGCAGTCCAAGATAATTGAACATCGCTTGATATGAAATTTACCGTACCATTATTTTACGTAGAGTAGCCTGAAGCCATCAGTTATTTCGCCTCGATGCGAAGGTTACAGGATATATACTAATGAAATAAGACGGCGTTTTCTGGCGCTTACATTCATTACATTCGTATACATAAAAACAATATACTACAGAATTATATATAATAAAAATGACTACTGAAAAGTCGTTGATGGTATATGTCCATCCCTTGAGGATGACTTTTTTTTTATTAACGTGGGGAAATCCATTATGGATACCTTTTTTATTTTTATTTATATTATAGGGGGCAAACGAACAGGTGGGTGACCTGATGGTAAGTGATCACCGCCGTCCATAGACACTAGCAACACCAGGGGAGTCGCAAGTGCGTTGCCGGCCTTTTAAATATGTGGCGGCGCTCTCATTGACCGAACGAAACGCAACAGTGCAAGCACTATTACTTCACGTCGGTTTTCTGTGAGATGGTGGTACTACCCCGGGCGAGCCGACCCATTCATGCTAAAACCAGTAATAGCTTCAGCGTTGCTCTACCACCTACAAAACCTACCCTACCTACCCTCTCGGGGGAGAGAGTGGGTTATGTCCGACTCGCACGGACTAAAAAATCCCCACGGTGTACCGACCACCGCTTTGGTTGGGGCGATATGGGACCGTGCAAAGGTATCACCATGTCGCCCTAGCGGTCAGCCCGGCAAGGTGGCCGTCCTTATAGGGAGGTAAACTGGATACACAACCAGCTACCTCCCCTTGTCAGACTAACCTATGCAATGAGGAGATGGGCCCCCCGGTCCTTTCCCTAAGGCCAGGTTACGGAGGCTGGAGGAGGCGGATAAAGGGCCGCCTCCTTCCACAGGGCTTCCTTTGGCGGAGACAGCCGCTGAGATGGTTTACCTCTCGGGCCCTCTCCGTCACCCCCTTCTGCGAGATGAGTTCCTCGCAGAAGGTGGCCATCGCACGCCATGCTTGTGTGCTGCCGAACATGGCCGCAGCCACGCTCGGCAGCGACAAATCGTCTCCTACCGCCGCAACCAGAACGCGGCGCTGTTCCTCCCATGCAGCACACTCAATGAGAGTGGACTACGCGGTGTCAATAAGACCCACAGTAACACTTTTATTATAAATGTGTACTGTACTGTATGTCGAAAGATAAACCTTCTGTATCATATTGTAATTTGTTCAAATAAAGTTTATTATTATTATTATTATTTTCGTCCTTTGCATATTATGCTTATTTGAAACAAATATAGTAGCAATTCTTATGCAATTAAATTCTGTAGTTACGTTAGGTATATAATGAGAATCAAAATTATTCTTTACCGTACCTATGTCATTTCATCAGATATATGGGAAAATATCACAAATTTCTCAATTACGCACATAATAAAAACTTGTTTGCATGAAGATTCTTACGTAACTTCCATGACTTTGATAGATTATAAATATTAAAGCACCAAAAATTGGAACAAAATAGCTTAGACGCTTGTTTCATAACATAACATCGCCCGGAGTAGTGCCACCCTCTCGCCCGGAGTAGTACCACCCTCTCACAGAAAGCCGACGTGAAGTAACAGTGCTTGCACTGTTGCGTTTCGTTCGGTCAGTGAGAGCGCCGGAGACCCACATATATTAAAAGGTCGGCAACGCACTTGCGACTCCCCTGGTGTTGCTAGTGTCTATGGACGGCGGTGATCACTTACCACCAGGTGACCCACCTGTTCGTTTACCCACTATATTATAAAAAAAAAAAAAAAAAACATTAGTACATTGTACCTATGCAAAACCGCGACGGCTCGCTAGTAAAGTATAATAATATAAGTTCCAAAAACATACTAATTCAAGTTATATTTATGCTAAAATTTCTTTTTTATTACAATGTAAACAAGATATAAGAAGGATATTATATTAAATTATTATTAAAAGCATGTATTTCATCTCAAACCTAATACGTTTATTATTGTACTGCCATATTAAGATAAAAGCGTATTATCAGACGATGTTGTACGGCGCGGTTATATTCGTAATTACTTTTTTTTTTCTGTTCTCGCGTTTGTGTAAGCTGAAACAAATTATATACAAAGCTTATTACTCAGGTATACGACCACACCACACTACTGATCCGCGTAACACGGCTTGCCCGCGCAAGTACATCGTTCGCGTTTAGTGCACTTTTACCTCCAGTTTCTATGATAATTGCTCCGCTCCTAAAGCTCGTAGCGTGATCTTGGATGACCGATTAGGTTTCTTAATAAATAATCTACTGAATACAAAAATAACATTTCTAATCTCACAAATAGTTCCAGAAAACCCGTTGATACAAAAAAAGGGCGCAATATTCAACGAATTTTATTATTCAAATTTAGGATTACTGATTTATTTTACAATCGGTTTAGTTGTAATCATAAACGAGAATGGAGTATATGTTTTAAATAGAAGTATAAATTACTCTATAATTTAAGCGTTATTTACATTGTTAAAACTTAGAAGAAAGCGCTCATAAAACTAAAAGGCAAAAACATGTATTTAAGGAATGCATAGTAGGATGTAATTCCATTGGGACGTGGAAGAGGAATGTTTATCAGATGTTAGTCAAAGGGCCGTGATGCCGGCAGACAGGTAAATGGCTGTAAACGTTGCAATATTTTATCGAGATTTCCTTGTTTTTCCCAAAAATACACGTAAACATTTTCTTGCGGCATACTATACATACTAGGATATATTATATACGTAGAAAACTCTTTTTACGTAGAGTAAGGTAGTAAATTTTCGTTCAATTAGAATTGCGGTCTCTTTGAAGTCGGTAAAATAGGCTTATACGCTGCAGTGTTAAATCGAAACCGAGTAAACACAGCTTTAAACCAAGTAGAATTCGAACTAATATAAATGGTCGCAGTATTAGAAAGAATTACAACTAAGCATTCCTTTATGATTGAAGTACAAAAATGTATACGCCGGTGTGATTATTGACGCAGTTGACTAAATCAGCGGTTCTCAACCACCGTATCGAGACACATTTCACTTATTACTATCAAAAATTTTACATCTATGTAAGCGTGTCGCGTATTTGTAACGAGTATGTTAGTGCATCGCTAAGTAAAAAGGTTGAGAACCGCTGGACTAAACTATTGTAAAATTCACTACGCGATCATGCTGTTGGCTTAGTGTTAGTGCTAAAAAACATTGACCTGCTGTAGCAATTTAACATCAGCTATCGAGTCCGATGCCTTAAGAGAAGACCGGCGGCTAAGGCAGTGGACATACTGGAGTGAATGCCCAAACCATTTATAACTAGGTAGATATTTGCTAACCACATTCAAAATTATATTACTATATATACATATATTTTTTTATGCGATTGGAGGCCAACGAACAGACGGCTTACCTGATGGTGAGTAATCACCACCGCTCATAGACACCTGCGACACGAAAGGCATTACAAATGCGTTGCCGACCTTTGAGGAAGAAGTAGGCTCGTTTTTTGAAGATCTGTGGGTGGTATTGCTCCGGAAACGCTGCCGTCAGGAGTTCATTCCAGAGTGCCGACGTACGTGGAGCAAAACGCACGCGAGAACCGCACAGTAGACGACTTCCAACCATTGAGAACCACTTCCATATCTACAGTCTAATAAATTTGTTTTAGTTATCGACTAGTTTTTGCTTGCATTTACGCTTGTAGATACGCAAATATAGATTTGATATGTCCCTTCGTGAACAGTTTTTTTTTTCTGAATGAAAGATATCCTACATTCCTTTCTGTACTCCTGGTAACTTGTATGCAGAATGTCCTGATGATGAGTTGAGTGGTTAATGCGTGATAGCGTGACAAACAAACAAAATCATCTTCGCATTTATATTTAGGATAATCGATTTGTCTTGGTCGGTCGATTATATATTATAGATAGCGCCATGCATGATGACGTCATGTTTATACTGCTCTCCTATCGTTGTTGTCCTGGTATGCTATACCACGCTGTTACTTAAATATTTTATTTTTACAACGTAATTCTCAAGATAAATCCTTATATACTGTATAGTAAACAAATAGTATGTAACATACAAGAGAGAATTAACACAGAAACGGCAACCTATTTCACCCGGAATATAGCATTACCGCTTGCTCCAGTTTTCACGTTACTGTGTGGCCATATTATTGGCGATTTATAAAACAATTATTGTAATTTCATAAATTAAATGAAATTATAGAAAATAAGAAGATACAGTTTATACTTGTTAACATCTTGCATGTTTTAGTATACCTTAGTCGGACACAATAGCTCTGCTTGATTGGATATTGTGACCGCAATATAACCTAAATTTATACTTGTAATATTACTACACTTAGGTGGGTCGTCTATCGAGATCGTTTAATGTATATCTCGAGATGGTAAAGCATCTATACCAGACTAGATGTCTACCAATTAACTTACAATTAACGTACTAACCATACCAAGTAAAAACTTTAACATACTCTATTAACTCGGTTGTTAAGGCACATCACAGGCAGACCTCTTACTTAATTAGAGCAAGCAATAGTATAAATAAATTGCTTAGCTATCTGAATGTAGATAGATATATTCGACGTAAGCTTACAGAAGCTCAAATATCTTTTTAATTCTGTTTTTTCTTCTTCTTTGTACTCTTATATTTTCTCATAGCCAGATGCGGAAACTTATGAATGGTCTTCGTTTATGTCTAAATACGTTATTTAATTGTATTGTTTATCTTTAACTTTTCGTACGAGATTAAAGTAAAATAACAAATCTAAAAACATGGACATAATACAACCCTTTGAGCACACGCTGGCATAACAACATTGATTAGATACGAATTGTAGATACTTCGGTAATCAACATTGTTTTTAGATTGTACTGTCGTGGTGGTCTAGCGGTTTGACCAGTGGAATATCGACCCGATGTCCTCAGGCTCGAACCCCGGCATGTACCAACGAATTTTTCGGAATTCGCGTATATTTACTAATTTAAATTGGTAAACACTTTCGGCTGACGGTGAAAGGAAACATCGTGAGGAAACAAACCTAAACCTGAGAAATGTTCTTGTAGTACCACCATATATGGGAAAATATAGAACTGTGGATTTCTCAGAGTTTGAAATCGCAAATACGTCGTGCGCTGGCGTGGTGATTATGCACATACCTTCCATTGGGAAGAGACCTATGGCCCTGCAGTGGGTCTCTAACAGGCTGATGATGATGACTATTTATCATCAAATACAGTGTCGTCACTTTGTCGAACCACAATAAAAATACTCAATCGATATGTAATACAAAGTGACTACCTCCGTTCAACCGTAGTTTAATATTTCAGTACCCATACGTAGAATAGCTTTTTCAACAAAACCCATAGATAATTCATCACGTTAGATGCGAGTAAGTAACTTTTCCAAATTTAAAGAATAGTCAAACATGGATAAAATCACTTTTACCCGTTTTCAGTTGTGAACTACAAAACATTTGACGAATAACAAAAACACAGTACTTAGTTGTACATATTCTAGAACCTTCTCCTAACATCACTGGCTACTTTAAATCGTTTGTACATTTTTAAATCTATTTCGTTTTCGTTTTTTCACAGTAATCCTAACATTAATTCGCTTCTAATCGTCGCATTACAGGTCAGTGTGACGCATCAATATTAGACGAGCGATAAACCAATGGTTTTTATTCATATTGTTAAATATTTGTTTCCCGCTCGTGTTGTGGCCTTACATACTATCAGAGAAGATCGCTGATATTATCCCAAATATATTTCAATGAATAATTTTATATAATGTGATAGACAGATATATCAATTATTGTTTCGTCTTTTTGATACTATCTTGCATAGGTAGTGACGGTCAAGTATGAGAAAATGCTTGATTGACGGCTGAAATAAAAGACATCATCATGTTATATTTTTCAGATGCTATAAATCACATGATATTCAAAAGTTTACAATTTAGAATCTGATACAAGGATCAATTAACATAGCCAAATTGAACTAACACTTAAAAAAACCATTAAGTAGTAATGTGTCGTGTTACTACACGTATTTTATTTATAAATTTCTACCTCTTGCCCGCGGCTCCGCTTACGTTTTAGATTTGATTTACCCTTCACGTAAAGTAAGGTCTTGATGAAAGGTACCTTATGTCCTTTTGTGTATTCCTGACAACATGTGTGCAAAATTTCATGCTGATGGATTGAATAGTTGAGGTGTGAAAGCGTAACAAACATAGATTTATATTATTAGTACGAATTATACATATATATTTTTTAACAATTAAGTAAACAATAAAGTACCTCAATATATTTTATATCAATGTTTTTTTTTCTAAAGTAGACACGTTAAAAGTTCAAAAAGAGTTGATTATAAATTTTACCAAAACTTTGTAATTTATTTTGGTACCACGTATTTTTTGCTAATATTAACAATATTTTCTATCAATAGACCTGGTGCAGTTGTTAACATGTGCGGATTCACAAGGTTTTGTTGAAGGAATCGTCATGATGAAATCGTAGTATGGTGGTCTATCACCAAGCATCTATAGGTCTGTTATGCCGCTACACAGTGAGAGTTATCCCTCTCTAGGTTTAATGATTATACCATATTAGCAAATATCGTTATATTACAGTGGCTTTGGATGAAACTCTAAAACCTATAAAGTTTAATTAATTGATCCAAAAAAAAAATGGTAAAGCTAGCTGAAAAAATAGAGCCCTTTTTGAACTAAAAAAATGCAGGGACACAGATCAAACCAAACTTATTTGCAAAGTACCTTAACATTATCCTTTACTAAACCGATAGATGTTCCGAGTACGATAGGACAAATATATTTTTACCAAGAAAAACCAATTATCAGTACGAAGTACCGAATAAAAATTACGTGGCCTTAATTTTAACGATTCACGTAAATATGGCGGATGCTTTGGAATTCGTGTCGAGTTTTTGCAAGGGGTTGACGACCCTCTGTTTCCATTTTATAAATGTGTCACCGTTAAAATCCACAACACGTTGGCTTCGCAAATAATAAATAGTTAAAATTAACTCCATAAGCAGTAATACAATACATAAGATACAGATACAAAAGAAATAAAGCAATACATATCGTTACAAAATATTACTTATTGCATTATTTATATATTTGTATATTCACAATTATTACTTTAATTTTATAGTAAAAATTAACGGTACGTCCATACTCTTCAGCAGCTCAGAATGAAATCATTTTATTTCATGATTACTCTTTCCATTTTTGCAAGAATATACATCTACCTTCACAAAATTACAATATTAGTTTCCGCTCCTGAGAGTTACAAAATAATATTTTTAAAATACACCATTCTAGTTAGGGTCCTCTTTAATTTGGGAGTTGTTTAAATTGTTATATATATTTTTTTATCATAAACCTTCCAAACTTGGACCATTTTAATCATAATTGAATATTCTACAAGATATTTGCATTAACCCCTTAGAATTCAATCGACTCCACACAACGTACGGACCTAGCTGCTTAGTAATTCTACAGTTGCCTTCTCCGTTACAATATTACTTTGCCCCTTTGTACACTTTGTCACTTCTATTTATTTAGAACCGATACCTTTTAAGGATTACAAGAAACACTTTAGGGTAATTGAAATTTAACTGTTTACTTTAATAGTAGCTTTACGGTGCCGTCCTTTAGAGCGGCTTCAAAATCGTTTTGTACACTTAAATGAAATTGAAACAACCGATACAACATTTAATTTTCAATTTACAATATCTAACATGGGCATAATAATATAATTAAAAATAATAAGTATTGAAGAATTGCTATCGTCTCCTTTAACTTCAGCTACAGGAGGATCGTTGTCAGCTCCTGTTTAGGCTAAAAGTATTTATAAGCCAAAAATAAAAGTTTTATAAGCCTGACAACAACACATTATTCTTTCCTGTGTTACATATACCTTCCACTTTTTTCTCCCCTACCCCTCTAGATTAAGTACTCTAGATTAAGTCCACTCATTGATAAATTTTAGTTCACAATTTCAATGATGGCAGTTGCGTGGTTCATGAAGGTATAACTGTGAAAAAAGAAGTATCCTCCTAAATATCGTACAAACAGTGCTTTGGTGTGTCCTTTTGATCCTATATATCCCCCATTATTATTGCCTCTTTTTTATAACCTACTTGGGAAGATGCTTTGAAAATTAAATAAACGAATGTTTGGAAATTAATCAAAGCTGTGGTAACAGCTACATCTCATTTGTCTAAATTGGAAGTTAATCAAGTTAAAAAATCTGAATTTAAATTCTTATTCTTACTTATTCATATACATTTTAGTAGCAGTTGTATTATTTAGTGATATCTGGTTATCTTTACAATTTCGTCATTAATCCTGCAGAGAATACCAAGGGAACTGATCCGTTCATCACAATCGGAGAACGTGAAAATTTTGCTAAAGAAGTATTATTGGCTACAATTACTGCTCGAATTCCCTCTCCGCCCACCGCCCTTATCAAAGTATGAGTACCAAACAAAAAGGATGCTCGTTATACCCACCTTCATTTCCAACAGACGTAAAACTTTTATTAGTGAATAAGTAAATTACGTTTCCATCCCATTCCAGAGTTACTTCTAAGAGCTTATTTCGATTCGTATTCGTTACTTTTTATACGAGGCTCATTTGTAATACTCTATTTTGTTCGGTTTAATTAAGAGACTCGCTAATATTTTTCCCTCGAAGGTGCAAATAGTAATTCGCTACACGTTCAGAAAACCAAAAAGCTCTTTATTTTGTAATATATACGTCTAATTCAAATTGAAGTCTCTGTGTTAAATTTCTGTTAAATTTGGAGCTTGTTACTAAAGCGTAATCATTTTTGCTGTAATGTTAGTTTGAACTAACTTATGCTGGGAAATTCGATTTTGTTGCTTCATTAGATACTGTCAGTTTTTTATTGTCACGTTGTCTTTACATTTACTCCTTACAACTTTTTTCCGCTTTCTAAGTTACTTCTGATAATTTATCATTAATACTTAGCCTAAATATAGAAGTCTAGATATTACTCTTTAAAAGTTTTCTGTAAAAATCTGTTGTAAGTCTATAGAACTGTTCCGGAGATTAACACCGACATATAACAAACATTTTCATTTCATTTTCATATGTAGATTAACAACCGTCTCAAATTAGAACGCAAAGCTAAAATGAATTTACGAAAGGTCTTGAAGGGAGTAAATATCGATGTTTATTTATTAAGGTTGGCAATATTTATCGATTACTAACCGAATTATAAAACGACCTCTGAACCCGCTCAGTGTTAACGTACTAAATATTAAATAGGACAAAAGGGAAATAATAAGTGGTATTTCCACCGTATGTGGCAGTAAGTCTGAGATCTACTGGTTTGTAGCGTGACGATAGTAAGAGACCGAACGGGATAACGCTTATGCTTTGAAGGATGGATATATTTAAATTGGCTACAATATACAATAATATTCAAATGACTTGGAAAAAATGCCGTTATTTGAAAGCCATCTCGGCGTATGCTGCTGTATATACCGTTAGGTACATCTATAATATAAAAATGAATCGCTGAATGTGTTGCTAAGCGCAAATCTCGAGAGCAAGTGAACCGATTTCGCTAATTCTTCTTTTAAAATATTCCTTGAAGTACGAGGATGGTACTTACGGGGAGAGAATTTAAAAAAATTGCCTGAAAACGTTTAAAAACAACACTTTTCTATACTTCCATACAAACGATTTGTATTAATAGTTAAAAGTCAATTTGAACTTTAATGCTATAGCATAAAGTTTAAGTGAGAGGTTCCGGGAAGGCAAAACAATTGAGTGACGTTAGTATCGTATAAATATTAATGTCAATATTTGTCAATATTTATACGATGGTAACATTTAATATTATATAGCGTCCCGAATAGCAGAATGAGTGTAACTAAAAAATAATTAAAAATCGACTGTTAGACGGTACGAAGTTCGCCGGATCATCTAGTATAATATAATTATTGTTAATAAATATGAAGTGGTGGTAAGAAAGATCTATTTGCAATATTTATAATTCGTTCTACTGTTCAATACAGTTTTGTATAATACAATTTATCGTTGTAACTCGATGACTATTGGCTCGGTAGCTCGTCAATTGTAGAGTCGTTGCACATAGATTCGTTTCTTTGTAACTCGTTCCTTGTAGCTTGTTGTATATAAATCACTACGTATCGCTTCTCTTATGTGACTGTCCTGATTACGCTCTATTCTCTAAACTGTTTTAAAGAGTTCCTTCACGCTCTTTGCGCTCCCCGTCGCTGCGATCAGCCAATAAGCGCGCTCTGCGTGTGCGTTCGTACGTTCTACATCTGCATCGGCCGGACCGAGACCTCTTGAGATGCGTTTGTCAGAATACATTTACACAAATGGCTCACATACTCACATGTTTCCGCATTCCTTCGTATAGGTACCAGGCTATATTTCTTATACACCCTCTTGTGTAGTGTGCACCGTGACTTGTATTGCATCCGTTTGACGTTAACATTCTTTTACAAAACTTATTCTTAATACATTATAATTGCGGATGATTCTTACAACTATCAAATTATACTATACGATCTCCACACGACTCGTTATCCGCAATAATAATGTATGGTTATACGATAATTTAGAAATTATTTAGATTTCGTACCTACGATAAAGAGCTATGAAGGTTTGAGTTATATTTCATTATTATTTATCAACGCGTTCCTCCATCCGAAGCTGATTTATCACGAACACCGCGACAAACAGCCTCGTAAACGAGAGATATCGATATTAAAACACAAGCGCTGGCGTTTTCTCAACAAATTATTCATACTCGAGCGCCCAATCGATTATAAGAGATGATGGATACGTTTACAGGGCTTTATCGGGTTCAGGTGCACTAACACCACCTGAATTTAATATGAGAATATATTTTAACGACGTTATTATACTTAGTTTTATAAGAATTTATTATTCCCATGGATTATACTCTCTTTGTTTGCATCGCCGGAACAAATTTCCGGAATAGAAGATGTTAGAATAACAACTGAGATATAATCTGAATATTTAATCTATAAATGAAATTGTTATCATTCTGATAACTAGAAGATCATTGTAGTTGTGTTTTAGACGAGATATTGTTACTAGCAACTGCCTACGACTTTACTCGCATTTAATTACAATATAAGATTTGATAACATTAGAACATAACTTGGCGACTTTTTCTTCTTTTCTAAAAGGTACAAGTAAAGCTGCTAATTAAAAAAAGCCTGAGATCACTAATGGAGTATTTTGGTGATTGCTCTGGGAACAGTGACTCTAGAAATGGATAGATAAACTTTAAAAAAGTGAAATTCGAAATACATACCACAGCCTTAATAAAGCAACGAGAGTAGCTCTTGCAAATGAATTCTTACTACAAGTATTTGTAAATGTTTTATTGGTCTACATCTCATTCGCTTCTTACTGGGTAATATAAATTAACTTTTCCGGTTGCCCATAAAAAAAATGTTTTTCGAATTTTAAAATCATTCGTCACTTAAAAATACATTTATGCTTGTTAATATAGTATAACGCGTAAAACGCTTATATAACAAATAATAATTTGAACACATATATTTGGAGACAATATATTATATAATAAAAAAAGTGCCTGATCACGCGACAAGATATACTTCCAATGCTGCTGGCATTCAAGATACGTGTGCTGAGTTGCAGGTTTTAAGGTGGTAGAGCTACGCTGAAGCTATTACTGGTTTCAGCATGAATGGGTCGGCTCGTCCGGGGTAGTACCACCCTCTCACAGAAAACCGACGTGAAGTAACAGTGCTTGCACTGTTGCGTTTCGTTCGGTCAGTGAGAGTGCCGGAGGCCCACATATTTAAAAGGCCGGCAACGCACTTGCGACTCCCCTGGTGTGGCTAGTGTCTATGGAAGGCGGTGATCACTTACCATCAGGTGACCCACCTGTCCGTTTGCCCCCTATGATATAAAAAAAAAAAAAAAAAAAAAAAACACTCTATTATTTGGGGTCTTGTTATTTCATATATTAAAGAGACAAGACGGCCTACTCTTTCACTCCGCTGTTCTTTCCCGCTTTTATAATTTCCCTTTTTTTCAGCGTTCTGTCTTTGTATACATAACACTAAAATGTTTCTTCAAGTCTCTATAGAGAAGTTTCAATAGTTTACATTATCGCTTATAGTCTAAATTTGCCATTCTGGAGCTGATATTTAGCCATTTAAGCTATAATTCTGCCATAAAGATGTACGGTACCGTCCCTTGCAGAAGCGTCTTTATCCAGACGTAAGTTGTTTAAAATGTGATAATATCGCAATACTGCTGCCAACTTTAGTATCCCTCTGAAAAATATTCAAATACCTGCAACTCAATATTAAGAAAATAGATTACATTTTATGAAGCAAATTGTTTTAATAAAGTTATACGCTATAACGCCGTTATATTTGAACGAAGCATAAAGGCTTTCCATAAAGCAAGCAAATGAATCAGTCAGGTCGAGGCACGTAGCCGACTATTGCACCCCTAAGCTATATTAGGTGGTCTCACACAGAGTTAATAGCCAATTTGTATCGTAAAGCAGCAATTCAACCGCAGATAGACTGCCGCAGTATTCAATATATTGGACGTGCCGGTATGCGGCTTGTGATTAAAATAATTAATAACGTCTGTTATTACCGGAATAATTACTTAGACGAAGAATGGTGATAGCAGCAGTGGTAGATAAATACAAGAATAATATGTTAGCGTAGTGTGAGCATGTTATGAAAAGATTGTAAAGCCAGTAACTAAAAGAATCGTTAGTATAGAAGATAATGGAGTAGAGAAAGACTGAATTAGATATGGAGTAGAACTGTCTAAGGAATTATATGTATATATAAAAGAGTAAGTAATGAAATGCCATGGAATGGGGAAACATCTTGAGCTGAAGCTACTTAGCGTAGAATAAAAGTAAAAAGAAGGGTAACATCTGACATTACTGATATTGGAAAGTCGAAAATCTGGACAATGTCCAAGCTTATAAAGTATAAAATTTGCAGAGCAAACTTATTGCGCAGAATGTCTAAAAGGAAATCCATTAAAATGTCAAGCATTTGATGTGTCACGTATCGGCGTTCAAAGGATATTCACTGCAAAAAGCACCCGTAGGTGTATTCAGGCTGCTGCAATTTGGACTACATCATTATTTAACATCAGATAAGATTCGGGTCAAATAGTATAATCTATAAATGATGTAAAAAAAAAACACTTTTTAGTTGCGAGCCGCTGTACCGCTTATTGAAAAATAAGAATGGCATAAGGTTTTCTTTATGGAATATTTGGTATTAGTGCGTTTTATAGATAAATTCCCAAATTGTTTTACGTAGTCAATACAGTTTTATAACTGTAACGCGAATAGTCAAAGATACAATTACTATACAGTAAGTACGTCTTAGTCAAAACAACATTACCTGGAAATTTATCATCCACGTCACGTTTCCACTGCCAGCCGCGTTTCAGTTTTAAAATATACCCCGGGTGAAATAAATCTTAAGCGTACTTCAACGACGTGTTAAAACGAAGGTTGATTAGCCTCAGGCTTACACATCGAGAATAAAATAATGTTAATAGAAACATGGAAAATAGAGAGTTTGAGATGCCGTTCGCATCTGTGATGAAGAACCCTGTTTGTGGGGTTGTAAGTGATTTGTAACTTAAAGGCTATCATATTTTTTGTAGGTGGTAGAGCTACGCTGAAGCTATTACTGGTTTCAGCATGAATGGGTCGGCTCGCCCGGGGTAGTACCACCCTCTCACAGAAAACCGACGTGAAGTAACAGTGCTTGCACTGCTGCGTTTCGTTCGGCTAGTGAGAGCGCCGGAGGCCCGCCCACATATATTAAAAGGCCGGCAACGCACTTGCGACTCCCCTGGTGTTGTTAGTGTCTATGGACGGCGGTGATCACTTACCATCAGGTGCCCCACCTGTTCGTTTGCCCCCTATAATATATAAAAAAAAAAAAACATAGGATCGACTCTTGCATGCTGGAAACCGATTACTGCTGATTTTTCTCATTTTTTTAATGTACTGGTAATTATAATTAAGCTTAATTATTTTTATTACAATTACTCTGATTCAATTTCACTTTGACACAAAGTTTGCTTTTAAAAGTTGAGGGAAGGCATTTCCATGAGACTTTAGTTCTGTGTTTGCCAAAGTATGTGGTAATTATTACGTGGACCATTTCTCAAGCGTCTATACTTGGTCATGAGCGTTTCCAATCACTGTAATCAAATCTCAATTGGTATACAGAAGAATATAGATAATACATTAATAAACGATTCACAAGTACAACTAAAGGTCGTAGAATATATTGCGTTTACAAAATGACTTAAATATTCACACGACTAAAACGAGACGACAGCGTTCGGTAAGCCATCGATCTTTCACGTTTTGGCTCCGCTGAGCGCTCTCAAGGCCAATATACACTGTTTGGAAAATGTTCAACGATAATCTATTAGGGGTTGAAATATCGAGTCGGGAATAAAGTGCCCGTGTCGCTGCCGTGCAAAGTTGGGTAGTCGCCACCGGCGCTCGTTCGCGGTCGCATATTGCTACAGTTTTGGCATCGCTGAACTATCTCGTAACGTCATAAGTTTTGGATACCAACGCACGTTGTCACCTAATATATAAGCTCCACTACAGATACTTTCCTGAAAAGAAAATAAGATAATAATATAAGGTGCATTTTGGTCACATTTGAAAACATTATACTCTTGTAGCGTAAAACAACACACCCACAAAACCCATATCTTTCATTATTTACTTGGTCTTACCATCGTAGGTGGTAGAGCTACGCTGAAGCTATTACTGGTTTCAGAATGAATGGGTCGGCTCGCGCGGGATAGTACCACCCTCTCACAGAAAGCCGACGTGAAGTAACAGTGCGTCTGCACTGTTGCGTTTCGTTCGGTCAGTGAGAGCGCCGGAGGCCCACATATATTAAAAGGCTGGCAAGCGCACTTGCGACTCCCCTGGTGTTGCTAGAGTCTATGGACGGCGGTGATCACTTACCATCAGATGGCCCACCAGTTCGTTTGCCCCCTATTATATAAAAAAAAATCGAATGTCATAAAATTAGTTATTTATATATATAATCACAAGATATAAATGAATCAATATTAACTTGAACTAGTGGGTCTACAAGGGATCGAAGAAAATGATCCTCAAAAGAGGATAAAAATAGAAAACGACTTCTGATGTTTATATTACCTATGGGAAATCACTTCGATGCAGTATTAGGAGCTCATGAAATCAAGCGACATTGTCATCAAGTTGTCCACGAGTATACGTCGCTTAGAAAAGTTACCTTTAAAAAGTTTTAAATATATATATTTGTTTACATTTTTTTTATTTCCAAAATTAGGGTTACCATATGGTTAAGAGTATAAATATATTATACTATATAATTCGTTTGCTTATTTTTTAATGAAAACTATTTTAACTCCATTGTGATATAAAACTAGATAAACTAAAAAGCGACATTAAACAAAGACAAACATACGTACATATATCTATAGGATTTAACGTACGAGAGAATGGGATAAAATACATTATACAATGTTTGTTATACTCGCGGTCTCCTCATTGTACCTAATACGTGCTCTGGTCCGAGCGTTGTACGTGTACGTACATGTACGCCTACGTATTACGATGCTTGGGAAAAGGCGTCATAACCAGCGTGGCTTATTGTTGAAGAGTAGTCGTTTTTATGAACATTTATCATTTTTTCAAGTTTTCACTACTACCGCGTGTGACTTGGAAACATATATTTTTTTCTTTGTTTTTAATTTTTGTTTTAAAGACTCGGCAGGAGCAGTGTTTGCATACCTCGTCGACCGATGTAGATACCAATCTCTATAATTAACTTATTTATTGAATCGTATGGCTAATTAGTCTATATTTAATTCTTTCGGCAATTTTAGGGCGTCGTCGGAAGAGGTTATCCGGGAAACTTTGTATCTTCCAAGTGGACATTCTCCTATGATATCTTGAAGTGATTGTCTTTCCGTTCCGCAGTCACAACGCGATGTATCAACCCATCCGCACTGTTATTTAAATTTAGCATACCTGCCCGGGTCTAATCCGCAACTTCGTAATAAAGGTATAGCATTGCGATAGGGTTTTTTTTTCTAATGGCATTCAAGGTGGTAGAACTACGCTGAAACTATTACTGGTTTCAGAATGAATGAGTCGGCTCGCCCGGGGTAGTACCACCCTCTCACAGAAAACCGACGTGAAGTAACAGTGCTTGCACTGTTGCGTTTCGTTCGGTCAGTGAGAGCGCCGGAGGCCTACATATTAAAAAGGCCGGCAACGCACTTGCGACTCCCCTGTCTATGGACGGCGGTGATCACTTACCATCAGGTGACCCACCTATTCGTTTGCCCCCTATAATATATATAAAAAAAAACTAGCTGTGTAATAACTGAATTTACCTTATAGTAACTATTTTAAAAAATATAGCTGAACTGAGTTTTGTGAAATTTAAATAAATTAACATTTAGCACTTACTCATTTTGTCGAGTAAATGAAAAAAAAAAACAAGATATAAATCTTTGACTTATTTTGGACTTGTATAAAAAAGATCCCCCAATATTACATTTCTAATAAATGTCTAGACGTCTTCAAAATTTGTATACCTAATAATAAATCTCTCTGACACAATATTTGTGATACTCTATTTGTGTTTGGTTTATTGGGAATAATATTTTTGGTAATAGATAGTCGGAACAAATGGGTACAGGCTACAATTGGGACGTATTAAGGAATGTTTGGGACCGTGACCCCCCAAACATGTTTAAAATGTACATATGCAATACTTGAACGTCAAGCACTTATGAATATAAATAAAATAATGTAATCGGTCCATCTAGTGGGGGCCGGTCCTACGCTGCGCTATACGGGAAGCCGTTGATCATAGGCGGCACAGACTCGTACGCTGTGGAGAACGTGTGGTTAGACATATTTCCAATAGTGGACGTCTATAGGGCTGAGAGATGATAAATAAAAAACTAAGCCCTTTAGAAATTATCAATTTTCCCCAAGTTCAACGAATATACTTAAAATAGAATAAGCAAATAGTTATGCAGATATACCTGATTTTTTTAAAAACATTATTACTGAAAGTTATTATGACATTGATGATGACGATGGCTCAGTGGAGGCGCATACGGACACCACGTCGATTGACGTAGGTTTGTTTTAGGTAATGTAGGCCTGAGCGTATAGTGAATTTAAAGTTAGATATGAATCCATAGCACCATATTTTCAATGCCCGCCTTGCTATCTACCACTCCCATTTGAAAATATGTGACCAAACATCCGTTAGTGTATTTCAGCTTCTTCTTCTTTTACTTGAGAGTCAGTCTCCGTTTAAATTTAGCGTACTACCATTTTAGGCTACATTGTCATTTAATATTAGGTACGTTTCTAATCAAATGCTAAAACCTACAAAGCATATAAAGAAAGAGAGAACAGCTATTAAACGTTAAAACACGAACAGAAAAAAGTATCAGTTATGACCTTGTTAAAATAAATACCACATGCCTTTATTTAGTTCAGCCCAACAAAGCGACGACAATTTACATGGTGGTGAGCGAAGTTCATTTAAAAAAAAAACATAAATGCAAGTTTACAAATCTTTTCACGGCTGGGCATACACTGACTGAAAGAAAAACTAAAATATATACTATGAGGTGATTGTCACCAATGTGCGCTAAAACTGAACACCGAAAGAGATCGGCTCGATCTACTACTACAAATTATCATAACGAACACTTTCATTTGGGCCCACGTTTCCGATTACGTACCTGGAGACTGGAATAGCCGTAGTAAATCAAACAAGTCGGTCAGATCTGCCATTTCCCTGGCCTCGGCGAACAATTAATATGTGTTTCATAGGTGAACTGGCACTCATGTTAACCACTTATTTACCTCATTTATTCCAAATAAAGGACAAAAATTATTTATTATTCTATTGTTTGTTGTTTTTTATATATTCACTAGTCGGTATCCCCGACTTGGTTGTATCTTTTATACTTCATAGGACTTAACCGTTTGACCAGAATTCATACAACATTAAATGACGATGTGGTCTAAAATGGTAAACGCGTTAAATCTAGTACTAGGTCTCAAGTGCAGCTGCTGGAACAAATCTACAGGTGCTTAGCGACAGATGTTCAACCTGAGTGTGATAGCTAGTTAGACGGACTTAG
The DNA here is from genome assembly GCA_035772565.1 of Antheraea assamensis. NCBI lineage: Eukaryota > Metazoa > Arthropoda > Insecta > Lepidoptera > Saturniidae > Antheraea > Antheraea assamensis. Next base: position 177,726 of record JAQQSE010000085.1, read on the forward strand.
AAAAAGCTCTGTCACCACCCTTTAGTTTCACCACGATGTTTTCCTTCACCGAAAGCTCCCACTTAGTTGCAAGGATTCGAACTCACATCGATTTCCATTCGTTCTTCCATTGTAACTACAGATGCTGTTTTAGGTTAATTATGGGCTTGCTTCAATTTTTCCAAATTAATGTTACGTTCATAGGTAAATTAAATGCGATAATAGATATTTATTTTGTATTCAACAGACTAAAATAAAGTGGACTTACTTTCACATAGCTACACTGCAGTCAATTTTAGCCCTATGATGATGTAGTCGTGGTCTTCTTGATTATCACTTACTTTTTACTCTCCGTATTCCCTCCGATTTTACGAAGAGAGCCCTGTCGGTGCACTGCGACGCGCTTCGTATACCTTTAATAAATGAGGATAGAAAACTCTGGAAGGCGAACGTCTTTACTCAAACGATTGGGTAAAGTTCGAGACGGGCTACTTTTAGAACGTCATTGTTTTCCATCTGGACGGTCAATAATTCATCCTTTATTTGTCAATATTTTGTCATTACCGTTGAACCTCTATAAGCTTTTCACAGATTTTAAGTTACTGCTGTAAATATTGAGGATTGCTTCTCAGTAATGGAAAAGCTTTATGTATGATATGTAGCCTAGATAATACTCCTAAATATCCCCTTTAGAGATTAGCTCCTAGCAAACAACAGACATTTTAATTTTATATATATGAATACGAGTATATTTCAAGAGAAAATGCTTTATTATAAAGTTATCGGAAAAAAGAACATAAATGTCAAAATACGACTGAAATATAACTAAATATGTATTACAGCCGTCTGAGTTCTTTCCAAACCAGTTTCATGAAAGTTTATTTATTCAATGGTTCATAAAAGAAATACTGCTGGAAAAAATAATATTACAGAAAAATCAGAAGTAAGTTACTATTATTAAGAACCGCCCCAAATCGAACGTAAAAGTATTTGAAAAAGAAAATGTTTAGTTTTTTCAACAGAAATACGTTTTTTTTTAATTCAGAAAGAACTATTTGGTACCTATGTATTAACATTTTCATTTCCATAGTTCTATTGAAGCCTGTATATCATAAGTATAAATGGTAATAACGACTATGGTATATTAATAATGAATTATATCGTCTTAATTAAGTTGTATAAGTTTAATAGTATTATTAAACTTTCGGGTAAATTAAGACACTATTGCAACTCGTAATAATAAAATAGATATTCGTTGTTCGTATCGTTACTTTGAGTGCGAAATGCATATCGTTTTTTTTCACGCGTATTGATTGTTATATAACACTAGCTTGCTCACACGTTGTAATGATAACGGTTGTACGTTGTTATTGCAAGTATTCATAAAGAAGAACGTATAATTAAAAGCAGAATAAAGGTGAACATTAGAATCCGATTAACACATATAAAATCATTGAACAGAGAAGTTTGCTTTTCATTTAAAATTCTTTATGACAAAGGTAATGACTTCGCTTATAGAGACATGTCGATTATTATTTGTCTCATTTTTAATCATTTATGTCTACCATCCCAATACATTCTTGACAATTTACCATAATGTATGTTCGCAAAAACTTTGAAAAGCTGGATATCGTAAAAAACCGGCATGATCTAAATACTAGAAACTGTGACAAACTGGTCGTCCCATGTTTCCGACTCAGTAAAACCAGTAACAGTTTCTTAGGTAATAGCGTTAGGTTTTATAACAAAGTCCCAAAGCATATTACCGATTTGCCGGCGGTATAAGTTTAAGCGCAATGTCAAGGGGTTTTGGTGTCAAAGGACTATTATAGAGTGGATCAATAGGTGAACGATGGTGATGTCTTGAATTGACTCCTCTCCGTACATCTACTAAAATCTATTGTAACGTGTAATGTATTTTAAATATACATCTATATATGTTGGAAAGATAAACTCGATTGAGATACCGATTCTTCTCGATGACTGAATTGTTTTCTGAACCGGTGGTAATTTTGACGTTCATGGGGAGGCCTTCTTAGGGCCTAAATTGAATACAATATTTTTGATTTAGTAACCGACATGATTCCTGACACCTTCGGCAGTGTTGAAGATGGTCTCGTGTAGCCATAGCGATGTCATCTTTACACAGTTGTATTAGATGCTGTTATTACAATACTATAAGGAAAACACAAAAGCAGACAAACATTATTGATTACTTATATCAAAAATGAAAAAAATATATCGTCTGTACTTATTACGTACAATTTTTATATATTTTATTATAATATACTGTGTTTCTCTCTGCTTAAAATAAACACATACATATATACCTACCAAAAACAAGGGGTTGTTTATTTCTACACAATGCTTTATATGAAGTCCGCTTAGTATGACGTATTTGTCATTTCCCTTCGATGTCATTATAAACAGATACCACTGCAGTTAATAATTTGCTATCCATTGCTCAAAGTACCGGTATTAAGTATAACTAACAAGTTGACAATAGTTGATGTCATTGTCAAAATGGGCGAGTTTAATATATTAATTACGTCAAAGTGTGTGAAGTGTCAAATTTATTGTCAAAGTTACAGCTACTTATAATTTATTTGTGTATCTTTAAAACTGTTTAATGTGTCTACATTTTCCATTTTAATTATACCCATTAAATCCATAATTTACTAGGAAACGTCTTTAACCGACAAATAGAAATACAATAAATCACAACAGAAAAATAAAAACTGTCAACTTAGACAAGTATTAGGCAATGTTTAAATTTAAATAGTGTCTATCTCAACACAAGGGTAAGACGCTTTTATGTGATAATTTTTTTTTTAACAAGTGTGATTTAACGCGTATTTGTTCTTATTTGTAATAAAACGTATTATGTATCCTGGACTCGTTTAATACTTGGCACTTTGATCACTGATCGATCAACGAAACGTAGACAGACAGACGAGAGCAAAATACCTATTCCCAGGACTCGATTATGTTAAAGGTTAAGAAAAATGAAATCCAATATGTTTCGAGTTATTATATTATTTTGAAATAAACCCTCTCTTGATCTTATGAAGTCCATTTATTTTTATTTCTTTCAAATGTATTTCGTGTGTATCATACGAATATTTTATCAGATGTGATGTCGTCATCTGCGACGTAATAAAACTATTGAAATTTGAAAACCATAACGGAGTTATTTATATGATTATCGATTTCAACGAAGTAGAGTCTAGTTTTCCTTAGTATACTTTTATTATCTGTGTCCGTGACTTCGTTCATTGGAACTGCGGGAGAAAATCAGTTTTAAGAAATGCATGTTTTTTTTAATGAAGCTTTTTATAGATAGACAAGTTCGTGCGCGACCATCGTGGGTTGCGACAGACGTAAGCGAGGTGAGGTAGCACGTTGATTTCCCTTCCTGACTATATCATCCGCCCCGATCATATCTAGCGACTACCGTTAGCAGGGTGAGGTAGGTTTCACCGATCACCCCACACACTTGCACATACACACATGTAGGTACACATAGTGGTTGGGTTGTTTTTTTTTTATTTTTCATTTTGAACCCCTTTTTCGAACGGAGTTAGCTTATACTAACTTAGTAGTCTGATTCAAGATGCATGTATGAGTTCGTGAAACATACATGCTTGGTACACGTGTGTGTTTCACGAATTTATATATGTATAAAATAATAGTAAGCCTAAGCTTAGTTAGACTCGGGATATTCGGTGACAGTCTAAGCCGAGGGGCGCCGTGCGCCCTTGTGCTGGTTGCCTACATAAAATCGGGTGAGTGCCTTAAGCGCTCCCCTTGGTGGTCCGGTGAAGCTGTGGAGACGTTGCCGGGTTGACAGTGTAGCCAGTTCGAAAAAAAAAAGAGTGAGGTAGGAAGCCGTTCTCCTTCCCCAATGCATCACCAGCCTAAAGAACCTCAGTGACAGACGTTAGCGAGGTGAGGTAGCATTCCGTTTCCCTTCCCCACTACATAACCCGCCCCTGTTAACATTTAGAACACCTCGTCTCCGCCAACGTCCAGCTTCCGGCAGGACGGTCTCGCATGAATTACACTATTGTATCTAACGTCAAATGATGATGTGGTCTAACTCGGTAAATACGCTTAGTTTAGAAGAACTGACTCTGAACTGCAACTGCCGAAACACACCTCTACGACCTTGTCTGCATTAACATCTTCGTGTAACGGTTAACGATTTATCTAGCATACACCGAGATAGCTCTTAGAGGTAGAATATTTTTGACTTGACACTTAAAGGTATAGGTATAAGCTATATTACTCTAAAATTTCATTTTTTAAATGTAACTAAAATTCAAATTTGTAGGTGGTAGAGCTACGCTGAAACTATTGCTGGTTTCAGCATGAATGGGTCGGCTCGCCCGGGTTAGTACCACCCTCTCACAGAAAACCGACGTGAAGTAACAGTGGTTGTACTGTTGCGTTTCGTTCGGTCAGTAAGAACACCGGAGGCCCACATATATTAAAAGGCCGGCAACGCACTTGCGACTCCCCTGGTTTTGCTAGTGTCTATGGACGACAGTGATCACTTACCATCAGGTGACCCAAGGTGCAAGCACTGTTACTTCACGTCGGTTTTCTGTGAGAGGGTGGTACTACCCCGGGCGTCGGGTGAGCCGACCCATTCATGCTGAAACCAGCAATAGCTTCAGCGTAGCTCTACCACCTACAACTACCACCCTACCACCAACCCTACCACCCACCAAACCACCCAACTGACTACCCTGAATATAGTTGAACAGAACATATATCTATATAAATGTTATATTATATATATGTATACCTATGTATAAATACGTATTTTATATTATATGTGTAACATCGAGACAACTTCAGGATAAATAAATGTCAATTTTAGATTCCTATAATAATATTTTAACATTGTTTTGTATTAAGCTCTTGACTATATTACACGCAAGCCCGAACTTACGTCTATCAGACGGGCCAAAAATAAAAACTGAACGTGTCGGCTTAGTTTACTTTTATCCACTAAACTTAGCACATATATTATGTAATGTAATAAAACTAGCTAGAAAACAGATTTATGAATAAACGCTATATATAAAGAGACGCTGCCATTTTTTATAATATATAAAAATGTTTCTCGGAAACTATGCGCTCATTTTTTACGGTTCTGTGGTGTCTCAATCGCCGCCACTATTTATGTCCTGACCTTTAAGAAAAGGATTTTTTTTTTGGTATACTTTATAGGTAAACGTTTTGACCACAATCTCATCTGATATTAAATGATGATGTAGTCTAAGATGGTAAGTCACGCTTAAGCTACAGAGAGACTGGCTCTCAAGTGTAGCTGCCGGAACACACCAACAGGTGCTTGGTGACAGACTTTCAACTTGAGGGTGGTAGCTAGCCAGACGGACTTAGAAAAAGCCCTACCACCATGCTATGGTTTTATCACGATGTTTTCCTTCACCGAAAGCTCCGACTCAGTGGCTCGCATTCGAACCTACGTCCTTCGACGCTGTGTCCGAACACACTACCAACTGAGCCATCATCGCTTCAAAAAAAGTAACTGAGTCATCATCGCTTCAAAAAAAGTAACTGAGCCATCATCGCTTCAAAAAAAGTAACTGAGTCATCATCGCTTCTAAAGAAGTAACTGAGTCATCATCGCTTCAAAAAAAGTAACTGAGCCATCATCGCTTCAAAAAAAGTAACTGAACCATCATCGCTTCAAAAAAACTAACTGAGCCATAATCGCTTCAAAAAAAGTAACTGAGCCATCATCGCTTCAAAAAAAGTAACTGAGCCATCATCGCTTCAAAAAAACTAACTGAGCCATAATCGCTTCAAAAAAAGTAACTGAACCATCATCGCTTCAAAAAAACTAACTGAGCCATAATCGCTTCAAAAAAAGTAACTGAGCCATCATCGCTTCAAAAAAAGTAACTGAGCCATGATCGCTTCAAAAAAAAAGTATATTAAAAAGAAGATAAAACTGTTGAATTTGACTGTCATAGAAAATGTATTTTCGACATCAGATAATCGGTGCTTGCAGAGCTAATCAGTCGTAAATGTCATCCATACATGCTATTATCCCTTGATTCGCGAAGAAGTCCCTCACTAACCAGGTAATAATACGCATTCGATCCCAAAATATTTTTACTGCAGTGATCTACATACACATATCGTATTTGTTTATTTGCTAAAATGAACCAAGAACAGATAATACGCTGTGATAGCAATCCAATTTTCCTTGAAACCTTCAACTTAATATCCGACATAAGCCCCGTAAACATTATTACATTGTCAGCGAAAATAATTATCTCGCAAAAAGGAAAGAATTGGTTCTACGTAGAGAATAGAAATCCGGCTCATAACGAAGTATCCGAATGATAAATTATTTGCAAGCCTGACATCGTGGCCTAAGAAACTTGTCAAAAAATATTAATTACCTACCTACCTACTGTAGGGGGAGTGCTATGACGTCACTGTATCTTTGAGCGTTATTCATAAAGATAGGGAGAATTTATTGCTATTTTTTTTTGTTCATTTTCTCGGACGTTACTAAGTAGGATAGGATCTAGGGGTGTGTCCACTTACACCGACTTACATAAGTATATCACAATAATACCATTGCCTAAATCTTTCTTTTCGATTACGCTTGTAATCGAGACGAACAAAAGAAAGGTCATTCTCTATAAGTCTTATTTGTCTATATAAATAAAAACCCATTGTCGAATGTAGGCAAGCACATCACATCAGAACGGTTGCCCCTATTTGACTTGTTGTATTATGTTGTGCTTGTACCTGCCAGGACAAGGTTCTAATAAAGAAAATGTTTGAAAGAAAACGGTACAGAAGAGGGAAAACTTGGTTTAAAAATTTCCATCTAAAAATAAATCGTGAGTAAGCGAGACAGGAGATAGTAGGATGACTTTAAGCAATAGATACAGAATTAGCAGAGTGAAATTCAAATACTCGGTTGCCATTCTATTAATTACATTGTCGTACTGTAAAAGAAAGAGTGAGACTAATTTACTTCTTTAATATTATATGTATGCGAAGCTGTTTATTCTATGATTTTTTTACTAATATTTATTTAAAAAAAAAACAACATTGTTTAAATATTTTAATTGTTATTACCGATAAATGTCCGAAAGATTCTAATGTCTACACACACTTCAACCTTTATTGTTATGTATCGTCACACAAACAATTATCTTTTTGTTGCGCGTTATTTTAAAGCTGCAACATCATCTAAAGAATTCATTGCAATGAAATGCACTAAAATTATGTATTACTATACATTATATCCTCAATATAACTCTCATATTGTAAGGTATAACGATTAATACGATATTTGTCATAACAGCTTCATAAATAAAAAAAAGGAAAAAAAAAATTACATAATATCATAATCGAATGATAAAAATTATTACCATTAATCTATCCCTAGATATTTCTTTAAGCTTCTTTAAGGTACACACATTTACACACTTAAGGTACACAGTTGCGTGGTACATTATTTTAATTAATGTACTAAAATTTAGCCCATATTTGTACTAATGTATACGCCGAAAAAGTATTGTCTAGGGCTTTATTAAAATATGCGGAATTTTCTCTTTCTATGAACATAACATATTATAGAAAAAATATGGAAGGAGTTCTATAAATTGTAATGAAAGCACTGTTTTCATTAAAAATTACGGTGGACGTTACTTTGCAATTCCGTTGTTATAATTCCAAGAATTTTGACGACATTACTTCTGATGTTTTTAGATCTCTGCTTGCTTGCAGTATTTAAAGCGATAATGTTTTCAATGTATGCGTTCCTTTTTCCCAGGCGTCCATGACTCATCTATTTTACACAAGAAATAAATGTACCAGATTCTAATTAATATTTCTAACAAAAAACTTAAGTGTTAACAGTATTCGCATCAGCGATAATATAAATTATTTATTTCGCCTAAAATACCCTGGCTTTTATCAACGAATGGTTTTTTGCTAAATATCTCCATCCGATGATCAAAATGATGAGGACCCAAATCATGACATTCATATAAAGAAAATAATAACACTTTATGACACACCTTGTAAATATACGAAATCAAACGAGGTGGTAGAGCTACGCTGAAGCTATTACTGGTTTCAGCATGAATGGGTCGGCTCGCCCGGGGTAGTACCACCCTCTCACAGAAAACCGACGTGAAGTAACAGTGCTTGCACTGTTGCGTTTCGTTCGGTCAGTGAGAGCGCCGGAGACCCACATATGTTAAAAGGCCGGCAACGCACTTGCGACTCCCCTGGTGTTGCTAGTATCTATGGACGGCGGTGATCACTTACCATCAGGTGACCCATCTGTTCGTTTGCCCCCTATAATATAAAAAAAAAACGACAACTTACAATATACGTGTACCCACACTTAGGCGGCCTTCTCGCTTAGAGCAATCTCCTATAGGCAAAACTTAGGAGGATCTGTTTTTCATTTATATATTCTCTATTGATTTTCATTAATTTATAAGTTTTTTTTACATACATTTTGTTAAAAACTAGGATATAACAATACATTTTATTGGTGAACCCTTATCGAATACAGAATTGACGAAGCCCGGCACTGCTCGTATAGATAAAGGGATTCCAACATAATTCCTGTTGTCCATCCCATAACAGGCGAGTGAATAAAGCTTCTTCTCTTTGTGAATGTGTTTACTGATATGTATTTATTTTGTGATTCACTTCCAATTATTTTCGGTTTTAACATCAAAAACACTTTCTGAAGAGTTTTTCGTTTAATTGATTTGGATTCAAGTTTCCATATAAATATTTATTGATTACTAATAATTTCAGTCCTTCGAAAATTCACTATTTATTTTTGTTTCTGCAAATTTTATTCTCTCACCCTTTTCTTACTTCCAATGCTACGAACATTAGTTCGAGGTTGAAGTTAAAGGACCAACATTTAGGCAAATAAAAATTGCATAATAAAAGAACAGTAGCAGAAGAAAATGAATTTATCATTTCTGTGATATTCTGATAATTTCTCCTATCAGTCAAGTTCTGAAAATCGTTATGCTTAGTTTTAACCAAATTCTATAGAGCTGGCTTGCAAAAATAAACATTTCGATTTTCGTAAATATAACTAGATCCCCGTCCCGACTTTGTACGAATAAAGTGAGACTGAATCTTCCCTTTATTCGACGGTCGAATTGACAAGGACGGGAGGAATAGGATAAATGCAGGGTGGATGAATTGGCGAAAGGTGTCTGGGGTGGTTTGTGACCCACGAATGCCGTTGAAACTTAAGGGGAAGGTGTATAAGTCTATAATCAGACCACTCGTGTTATATGGATCCGAGTGGCTGGACTACGAAAGAGACGGATGAGAAAAGATTACATGTGGCAGAAATGCGAATGTTAAGATGGATGTGTCGTGTAACAAGGATGGATAAGATTAAGAATGAGTATATCAGAGAAAGTTTGAAAATAGCACCAGTGACAGAGAAGTTGAGGAGTAATAGGTTAGCATGGTACGGGCATATTATGAGAAGAGATGAAAGTCATGTAACAAGAAAAGTTTTGAGTTTGAAAGTGGACGGATATATGAGTAGAGGAAGACCGAAAAAGGTGTGGATGGATAGTGTGGAAAAGGATATGTGTATAAAAAGTGTGAATACTGAGATGACATCTGACAAGGGAGAGTGGAAAAGGAAAACATGTTGTGCCGACCCTACTTAGCTGGGATAAGGGTAAGATGATGATGATATAATTGGTTGCTCAGATCTATGTATTTCTGTATGTCTAAACAAGAAATTTCACCCGCTTGTATGTAATCTACCATTTGTACAATGGATTACCTTTCAAAAAATCGGGAAATATGAAGCATGGAGAACAAGCGCAGAGTGATGATAATATTTAGGTTATGTAAGTAAGTAAGTAAGCTATTACTGGTTTCAGCATGAATGGTTAGGCTCGCCCGGGGTAGTACCACCCTCTCACAGAAAACCGACGTGAAGTAACAGTGGTTGCGTTTCGTTCGGTCATTGAGAGTGCCGGAGGCCCACATATTTAAAAGGCCGGCAACGCACTTACGACTACCCTGGTATCGCTAGCGTCTATGGACGGCGGTCATCACTTACAATTAGGTGACCCACCTATTCGTTTGCCCCCTATAATATATAAAAAAAAAAAATTAAAATGATGTACATACATTGTACGCTTCACTAACACAACATGTAGCCAAAACGAATTAGTTAATTTTAACATATGCGACGTCGCGCTACATTCGTCTTATTTGTTGAAATGACATGGGTATTTTAATAATGCTTATCAACCAAGGTGAGAGGAGTGGGAAAACATTTTTGAAATTATACTTCTTTTGGATCGTTTGTGACCAATGCTGTTAAAAATGAAAGTTCACGATGCGCGCGCACACTGACACCTAAAAGCGACACCATGAAGTTGGCTGGTAATTGGCTGTCAAATTTTCGTGACAACTGATAACCATATTCAAAGTAATTATTTAAATATATATGAATCTACAACACCTGTTTTATATCATTGGAGATAAAAAAATAGGAATACACAAATAAGTATACATGTGTTCGATTTTTAAATGATATATGGCGGTGAATGATACTTTTTTTGTATTAGTGTTTTTTTTTAATATTTTTAAATGGGTTTATAAATTTGAGGTTAACTGTCGGTATGAATTATTTTTATTTATTTATTTTATAAGTTATTATTATTATTTCATAAATAGTTTATTCTACGTATTTTGATGTCTTACTTGATTCTGTATAGAGATATATAGAAAATTCGTTTTAAAGTGTTTTAAGGTTAATTAGGTTATAATATTCTAATTAAATCGCTATCATATCCATTTAATGTCTATTTTTAAGCTAAAAAATTATAACTTCGTACGTGCGTACAAGTTAAGTACACTCAAATGTTTTTTTTTTTACCTGTCTACACTGTTTACCTTGCAAGGTCTCTACAGTTTCACCGGACTACTACAAATCGTTTTTTTTTTATTTACCTATACTCTACTGGCACAACTCATACCAATTAAGATAACTAAAAAACGTTCAGAGTCTTTGTAGTTAGAATTTCTTTTTAGCCTCCATTAGTAGAAAATACATCTTTAATTAACAAAGAGCAGACGGTATGTTAATTTATATCTAAGAAAAATTCACGACACGGACTATCAAAGATGCATTCGCTGGGAGCTCGAGAAACTTCGCAGTGAGATATTGAATGAAAAGCACTATGCAATTAGCCTCTCTTTACCTCTTTCAAAGTGTTAATTTCAAGAGATACTATTCTTAATTAGAGATAAATTATCCGTTGCCAACGATACGTTTTTCAAAGAGATATTTATTTCCCTCACCTCGCCCGCTTTTATGTTTATTTGGGAGCGCGTTTAAAATTTTCATAGTAATGCATTTATATATGCATATTAACTAATATTTCGTGAAAGCTATGTGATATACATTAACTCATCGTGGATCATGTTTCATTTTTTTTTTATACTAGTTCAGCAAAATGACTGCACAATACCTAATGGGAAGTCGATACGGTCCAAAAATAACGGTCACTGTTGGCGTTAAGTACCAACGGCAGTCGCTGTCATGATGCCGACCTGCAAAAGTGCTTCTTCACGCTTCGTTTGAAGTATTCGATATCGTAAGATATATCGATGGCAATTCTACATCTTCACAGTACGGCAGAGATAGGAAATTTCGAACTTCTTTGTTCTTACAAGTATAGCTTCTACCGTGTACCTATAGAGACGCGTCCCTGCATGCGTAGTTCTCTAGTAGAAAGAAGAGTATGAGATGAGATTACACAACTCTTCTCAACACTCGCTATGATACAGACGATAAAATATGCTCAATTTCCTTAATTGTGATTGGTTATCATTATAATGTCGTTGTTGATTTTTGGTTTTACTTCTGTTAAATTTCAACGTTATTGCTTAACCCCTATGGTAAAGTAATGGTAACCTAGATGACACTCTAAAAGTCTTCTAATAATCGAGAAAGTTTTATCAAAATCGGTTCAGCCGTTTCGAAGTTTAACCCGTAAACAATAGACCCAGAAATCTTATTCATATGTATGGCTTTGTTGAAGTATGAAACATATATAGAATTCCTTCGCCATCATTCGGTAATAACATTAATTCGGATTTAATTTACGTAGTGTTTAAAAAGTAAAACCCTTGTATTTATTGTTGCAAAACCGTTTGTACTTGATATTGTTTCAGCAAACGGTATTGACCGAGCGCAGACGGCGCGAACACTGCATTAACGCAAACAATAGCCTCAGGCGGACCGGGTTTTATTCTACAACCAACCGCCTGTACTTCATTTAAGAGTACGTTCGGGCGCCCATGATTAATTTTGGCTCGGGACATTTTTAATAAACAGTGCTTCTGACATGATTAGCCGAATCTTCGAGTTCATTCGCGTTAACTACAGAGATAATTCTAAGTTTTTTTTTTTCTTCAACAAAACTTTTTAAATCTTACAACGAGCCTTTCATAATATTTATAAAAAACTGAACCAAATTGAATACCGTAAATAACTAATATATTTTAACATCTTTATTCGACTTTCTTAGTATTAGATTTACAGTACTGTTAATTTGTAAAGTAATATTTATTCTATACAATTATGTACTTCATTATATCGGTTAATATTTAATGTATTAATATTATAAATACGAGAGTTTGTTTGTTAATAACGCTTTCACGCATTAACTACTCGACTGATCGTCATAACATTTTGTATACATATTGTCAGGGATGCAGAAAATGACACTAGGGTACCTTTTACTGAGGAATAAAGTAATTTTTAAATCCATATTAAAGCGAACGAAGACGCGAGCAAACACGCTGGAATTTAATTAGTTAGGTAAAATACTGCAAGAGAACGAATGTATTGATAGTCACTTTGTGTCGACTTAATTTAGTTTTTGCCCTATCACTTACTAGCTTTTACTCGCGGCTCCGTTTGCGTTAAAAAGCATATAATATAAATATGTTCAGTTGTATTTAAGCTATAAACAAACATTCAATCAGAAAGACCTTCATCACAATACATCATTACGTTTGTCGTAATTGACTTCATAAATTGTACAAAGAGAAATTCCGACACAAATATTAAATAGATACAATATAAAACAGTTACAAACGTAGCTTTATTGAGAACTAGCTGTTGCTCGCGGCTTCACTGGCGTTAATGTGGATTTGGCGTTAGTGTATTACTTGGAAACGATACTATTTTCTGGATGAAAGGTAGGCACCATATCTTCTTGTCTGTACCTTTGACAACGCGTATGCAAAATTTTATAATAATCCGTCTAGTAGTTAAGACATGAAAGCCTAACAAATAAAGAAACACACTATCCAATTAATATATTAGAAAGGGTTTTGAAGTAATTCTTATAATAAAATTTACTTAACAAGATTTTAATGTATTACAACATTTTAAAATAGTTTGTGCATTATCTCACAAGTCCACGAACGGTGGTCGACCTACACGGAATGTACAGTCCCGGCAACATCACGCGGTCCGCGGTGAACATTTTAAAATTAATTACAAAGTTGTTAAATGCAGCCACAATAACACACGAAAACAGATTTCATACATTACCATTGTTTTAGTTCGTAAACTACTTAATTCCTGGATATTATACAAAGGAACGTCCATCTACAATGTCTGAATGTTAGCATGCATATAACTGGAAAACTACTGAACCTGTTTACATGATCTTTCTTTTAAATCACAGCTATATCCTTTGGTCATGTTTTTCATATATGTTTTATTGTAAAAGGTATTATATGGAACAAGCTATTAGGTTAAAAGTGAATAATATGGATATATAATAATGACCAGTATATTCTATTTAAATATTGTATTCATATTATAAAAGAAAAGTTTATGAAGATAGCTGGACTGTTTGTTACTCTTACAGGCAACAATTATTTAACAGATTTTTCTTCTTCTTCTCTATTTTTTGGCTCCGTCACGCTTTGTGCACTAGCCAGCGTCAAGTAACAAGATTTTGCCAAGTAAGTGTCTTGTGATTATTATAATGTTCTAACAAGATGGTGGTTTCCTTGTTAGAACTTTCCATGGAGTTTTGGTGGTATCTCAGAATGCATGCTCCGTGGTATTATTTCCCATCCACTTCACTTGTGTATACTAACCGAACTACATTACGTAAAACACCACCAATATTACAAAATATAGAGTCTAATAACACAAGATTATGAATAAAATATAAAAACCACTACATGACAGACTAAGATCCCGCCAAAAACTCCCTAACAGATTTTTATGGAACTTTACTGTAAAGCTTGCTACACACGCAACGATTTACAGTAAAGCTTGCTACACACATCGTAGTCGTATCGTAGTTAACGATCGATAAATACTGCGCAAATCAGTTTGCACAGACTAATCGCTACGATATATCGCTACGTGTGTAGCGAGCTTAACACAGCCTGCGTACACTAAATAACACATAGAGTAAAATGTATAATGAAAATTCTTTTTATTGACCATAATATGACGACAAGTGTTAAGTGAATTGAAAAATCAAATTCTGCTTAAAGCGTTAAGAATTACACGACAGTTCTATATAGTACCGTCGTTTATATAAATATATAAAGGCAAATGAAGTTGCGAAGGGATTCTAGTATTACTTAAACCATTAAATATTATTAAACATTGCAATACAGAAGACATTTTGTTTTAAAAGAAATTACTAAAAAAACAACAATTTTATTTTATTCTAAACTCTTAGGCAAAGTTACAGCTAAACAAAAAAAAAAGTATTTAGACATGAATGAAGGACATTTATAAGTCTCCGTATGTAGCTATAAGAAAATATCAATATTATAAAACAAAGTCGTCCGCCGCGTCTGTCTGTCCGTCTGGATGTTCGCGATAAACTCAAAAACTACTCAACGGATTGTAATACGGTCTTCACCATTGGATAGAGTAATTCACGAGGAAGGTTTAGGTATATAATTTGTCCCGGTTTTAAATGATAACTGTTGAAAGAATCGGGAAAAAATCAAGCCGCCTTAAGCGTTTCATGCACATAAGTAATTTTTTTTTTATTATAAGGGCAGGACAACGTCCGCCGGGCCTGCTAGTAGAGTATAAGGAAGTAAATAAATAAAAGAATTTAGAAGACATTCTATCTATACCGTATATCTAACTTTTATAGTAACCGCGATATGTAAAAAACATCACTGTTATCAATCGAATTAAATCACAAAACTAAGTTAAAATAACTCGTGTACATTTTAAAATTGTCTAGTAGAGTATTCTCAAAGCTAAAGTAGCTACAATAACCTATAGAAAAAGAGGACAAAAATAATAAACATATAGAAGAAACCGAACATGATATTATATATCACAAAATAATTGGATACAAGTCTTGAAAACGTACAAATAAATTTAATGAAGCCATGTGAGGTAGTATAGATTCAATTTAAACCTATAAGTAATGAAACAACGTAGTGAAAGAATTTATACGTAGTAAATACAATAAAACAAAGTCAAATAAAATCTGTGGTAGTACTCTTACTACTGTGTGATTATAGTCTGCTTGTAGATTTATTCCTGTTTTACCTTTCTGTATTCGCTAAGATATGCAGTATATAATTAACCATCTTCTACCACACTATTGTTCGCTTATATATCCGATAAAGGTATTGTAGGAAGAAGGAGGAAACTTCAAGGCGAACTATTTTTAAAACTTGCTTGTTCGTTTACAATATTCGGAGAGATAAAGATGTATACACGCATCGATGAGTCACCACGCTGCTTTATTTGTTACTACTGAATTTATACGCGCTGTTCATAAAGAATTTAGATTTTCCCAAAAACTTCTAAAGTGTTCGAAAATAGCACCTTTTGCTATAAAGGTCGTATTACCAGTAATAACGAGAACATCACTGGGGAAATATTTAAAAATATTACTAAGTAACTAGCTACAATGAAATATATTGACGTGTTTAATAATTGCAAGTTTCCAAAGACGTCTTTTGAACCAAAAAAAAAAAATATATAAAACTCTATTGAAAAGAAATACAATTTTCAATAAGAAAATTACTCCCACCGTTCTTAGTAATGCTATATATAGACTTCAGTAAAATTATAATCGAAATGTACCTACCCCGTTAATAAATCATATATAATAAGAGAGAGATAACCTCTGGGTTAGGAGTAGATTCAAGTTTAATTGATCAATTAAAACTTATGCCAACAGTTGCAGATAGCTTTTCAAGTGGCCTGAAGTGCCCTCACTGCACAGTTCACGCTTCTCCCTTTGGGACTAGATAAATTTAACAGTTCAGATGTAACACGAGCATCACGAGCTGGCATTGTACCTTAAATAGGTACACCGAACTGGGATCGATTATTACTTTTGAACTCAGGTTGAACTTGATTTTGTTTAGTCGTCAACGTAATGTGTTTTGAGTACCTATATTAACATCTGATTCTTTGATATGTTCCTGTGCTTTAATGAATGACTTTTTTTTCATATTATGGGGGGCAAACGAACAGGGGGGTCACCTGATGGTAAGTGATCACCACCGCCCATAGATATTAGCAACACCAGGGGAGTCGCAAGTGCGTTGCCGACCTTTTAAATATGTGGGCCTCTGGCGCTCCCACTGACCGAACGAAACGCAACAGTGCAACCACTGTTACTTCACGTCGATTTTCTGTGAGAGGGTGGTACTACCCCGGGTGAGCCGACCCATTCATGCTGAAACCAGTAATAGCTCCAGCGTAGCTCTACCACCTACAAAACTTTTTAACATGAGAGATGTATTTTTTTATACTTTATAGGCTTAACGATTTACCATAATCTCATCTAATGTGAAATGACGATGCGGTCTAAGATGGTAAACGTGCTAAAGGTTAAGGAGGCTGGATCTTACGTGCAAGCGACGGTACATACCAACATGGTGCTTGGCGACAGATATTCAACTTGAGGATGGTACCTAGCCAGACAACCTTACAAAAAGCCGTAGGACCATGCAAAAAGCTCAACCACCAAGCTTTAGGTTATTTTTAATTATAAGAGAGTCGTATTTAAGTACGACATTTGTAAATAAACAAAGGAAAGTTTTAATAATACCACTGGAAAATTTATTTCAAAGAATTCAATTAATCAGTCGGCTTCCAGTCATTTGATTACACTTCGATATAGCCGTTACTGCTAACTATAGAAAAAGCGAAATTGCGCTTTATTTTCCAATACGAGTTCCGTTGTGATACCAAAACAGTACGAATTACCCAAAAAATCAACCACATTTATGGGATAGTTACCACATGTAAACGCATGATGCGTTTATGGTATGACCCTTTCTGTTATGGAAATATTGTACAAAACAAACGCAAAGAAATTCAAGAACAATAAATTGAAAGCCATAGTGGCAACAGATTTATTTCAAGCTACGACAGAACCTGAAAAGTTATAGAAGAGTGACTTTGACGGGTTTGCCTTGTGTATGATTGTCTTAATCTAAGCGGAAACAAGCAACATACCAAGTAGTTTGATATACATCGACTAGTCCCCAACGTTATACGTCTAAGCATCTCTCTATGCCGGGTCTTACAGCCATGCTTAATATGTTTAGTAATAACATTGAGTTATATATACCTAGATATAACTTTTGTGTGCAAAAAAATGTTGGCGCAATCCCGCCGGCAAGAAGGGACGTGGCAAAAAATATATAGGTCGCGCGACATGGGGCAGAAAAAATGTATCCCGGCACCATGCCACCGGCTCGAACGGATTAGTACCTGCAATGCAGAAACATATGTGTCGGGTAGCAAAAATTATACCGACACCATCTTGCTACTACAAGTGGTCTCAATCCGGTCGATGCAGGTCACATATGCAACGCGCAGTACTTACGTGGAGAGCGCTCGTTGGTGGATTGCAGCTACGAAGCAGGATTATAAGGAGTGCAGATGGACTCATAGAAGGGCAACTGTCTTGCCTAACTAGGCAACAGAGTTCGACAGAGATAATACGCAACAATTCTAAAAGTAATCTATAACAAGCTACAAGAACAAGTTACAAATACCAAATCTGGAGACAAACGAGTCTAAGAGCGACATGTCTACTAGCACCGGGTCTGCTAGTGTCGAGTCATGTCAACTATATTGTACAACAGAAAAAAATATAATATTGTGAAAAGAGATATCTCACAAACGCCTCATTTTATTCGCAATAATAGCTCTAATGTTGTTGAAGACACTAATTGTCTTAAATGGACAAACCTATTAAGTGCGCAACTTCCTTCGAGGCGATTAAATTAGACCACGAAAATAATAACATCACTTTTTTTGCAAGTCCTACGGCCCTCTTAGCTTGGACACACACGCATGAAAGTAATTTTGATGACAGCCAGTCAATTTGGGGACCTTTAATAATATGAAGTCGCCCTAAAGCGACGGAGGTCCGACATTCTTATAATTGATGTCCAGATAAGGGCCTAAGGGAAATCTTTACTGTAACGAATTGACTTATGTTTACGGATGTACTCCACAATTAATGCTTCGCGTTATTTATTAATATTTTGATAGAGTAAATATTAGTTTCGCTATAGCTTTATAGGTTAACATTTGGGCGTCGGTAAGAAGAATGAATACCGATAACCAACCACAATACTGTCACTATTAACATGGCTCGCATGTTTTTATTTCTTCATCGGCAGCACTTTTCATTTTCCCATGGCGTAATATAATATGTAGTGGTGATGCTTCCACTATCAAATTCTTCATATATTTTATCTTTGTATTCATATTTCCAAATAATTTTTATGTTCCTCTCTTCCCGCAAAATTGATAATATGGAATCAAAGTCTGCTGGAATCGACTCGTAATCTATTGATACATTGAACAGCTGGACTTCATTTTGAAGAAACACAACTTAGTTCAACACTTTTCTTTATGGATTAGTACTTGCCCCAAAATATACGATTACGCCATTATCATTCAAGCGAGAAGGCTACCGATAAAAATAATACGAAACAAAACAATTGCTTGGCGGTTTGAAACGGCTTTTACACATTATCGGACCACTACTAAAATTTTATATATAAATCGTACGCATCTGAATGTTTAAATAGTCGTGGTGATGGAATGATTTAACTGGTGGGATATCAATTTGACGTTCGCAGGTTCGTAAATCACCATCTGCCAACGAATTTTTCAGAATTACAACACATTTACTAGTTTAGTTGGTAACACTATTGACTGACGTGAAAGAAAACATTGTGAGGAAACCTGAACCTAAGAAATGTTTTTGTAATATTACTGTATAGGGGAATATATAGAACTAGATTACTCGGAATTAGAAATCGCCAATACGTCATGGGCTGGTGTGATTATGCCCATACCTTTCATCGGAAAGAGGCTTATGGCGCTGAGGTGGGTCTCTTACAGGCTGATGTGATGATCAGAATGTTAAGTCCATGGTAACTGAAGAACTTCCAGCTCGCCTCTCATTTACACCAAATATTTCTTACGACGACTGAGTGTGGTGAAAGATGTACTGAAAAAAAACAGCTCCCAACAGAATATATCTTTTGTTTCAAAACTGACTACCACTGTCGTAGTGAAAAGCTTTGTGGTGAGTGGAGAAGGCACTGAGCCGAAAGACAACTAAAACATCGGACCTATTTTTTTTTTAAGAGTGGAAATCCTTCATATATACCCTCACACTGCCGGGGGACGGCGTGAGGGTTATGCCAGACTCCTACTGACTAAAACCCCTCTGCCGCTCAGCGCGTATGTGGACCACGGTGCGGGTTCACGGTGAGCATATGCCACTACCCTGGTCACGTAAAAATCAAATCACAACCGGGGCTCGAACTCATGGCTTCTTCGCCCAATAATAGGACTTAATACGATTGCGCTACGAGCCCGTTAAAACATCGGTCCTAAGGCAGCCGAAACTCAACTTGGCAGATGAAATATAAACAATGTTGTAGTTATATACAAAATCGTTGAATCCACACACAGAAAGTAATTCTCAAATAGAATAACTTTAACACGAATCAGCACCAAAGCGTTTCGAGTTCCGGGAAGTTTTAAATCTGACTTTGTTAAGTTAAAGTAACGGCGACAATAAGAACTAAACTCATTAGAGGAAGTTTTTCAGTAGAACGGCACCGGTGTTGAGGTGTTATTTATTAAAACCTATTTAATACTAAGTGAATTTTAATGTAACATGACGTAATTTTGAAGCGATGATGACTGAATTGATAGTGTTTCTGAACACACGTCGAAGAATGTAGGTTCGAATCCAAGCAACTGAGTTAGAGCTTTCAGTAAAAGAAAACATCATGATGAAACCATGGCATGGTGGTAGGGCTTTGTCTAAGTCCGTCTGGCTAGCTACCGCCCTCAAATTGAAAATCTGTCACCAAGCACCTGTTAGTGTGTTCCGGCAGCTGCACTTGAGAGTCAGTCTCCCTCTAGGTTAAGCGTGACTTGCCATCTTAGACCACATCATCATTTAATATCAGATGAGATTGTGGTCAAAACGTTTATCCATAAAGTATAAAATAAATATATATATGATGCCACTGTGTTATCGAATTTAAACTAGAACTTTCTATCCAATATAAGATGGATGAACAACATTTTGCGCTTGGTGTGAGGTATAAGAACTAATTGGAAATAATCATTCCAAAAATTTCCATCAAAAAACAGCAGTGTTTTACACTAACTAGCTAGTACAGCGGCGAATTATACATATATGAGTTCGTGAAATATACATGTGTACCAAACATGTATGTTTCACGATCCCGTACATGTATTTTGTATCTGTCTATTGTATTCTAAACTATTACAGTTCGAAAAAGGGGAAAAAAAGAAATAAAACAGCCCACCACTATGTCTACCTACAAGTGTCTGTGTGCACGTGTGTGGGGTGATCGGTGTTGAGTTGTAGACGAGTGTTTGATCAATCAGTGTTACTCTGTTCGTGCAAACAGGCTACTCGAGGGCTCCATTCCGGAGGATTGGACCTCGGCTAGAGCAGTTGCCGAGGGAGGCCTAGGTATGTGGTTTTCTGTCACCGAAAGCTCCGGCTCATTTATAAGGATGCGAAACTACGTCGAACGACACAGTATCTGAACACACTAACCACTGAGCTATCACAGCTTTGCGTGATCACACACATACGAAACCATTCAAGCTGGAAATCTGATTTATAAAAAAACTACACGAATGAGAAAAAATGTTAAAATGATATTCTAAATTTTATCCTAAAAAAAAAAAATTGGTCACGTAAAAGCTGAAACGTAAGCAATGCTAAATTATACAATTACTGTTTGTTGTTGTTTTTTTATTTTTCATTTGTCTAGACCAGATGCTATTCAAAAAATATTGCTGTCTAGACATGGCAAAACGAATCTGATTGGTCCGGTATAGATGAAACTTCAAGAGACTGTAAAAAAAAAAATTTTGGATCTTTAAATAAAAAATCTTACTTACTTCTATTAACATTATATTTATATGTGAAAACATCACACTATAGGGCAAAATGTCCCTTCCTTAGTGATTGCATAGACTTAAATATCTTTTATAGAGGTATATATAAATAGGTGAGGACTTTTGTTAAGTACCTCTTTCTTCTGTTTGTCCACAGCAGTATTTCTCGTATATTTAATAGTTATTGATGAGCTCTCGTGTTACCAATAAAAAATCTAAAACTGTTTTTCTTCTATATCATAGACAAATCGAAGCTTTAACCTGTAAGTCCCTATTCGTTATACCTCACGCTCCTCACGTCTAAAATATACAAAATTTATGCAAAATTCAAGACAGTTTTTATCATATCAATACATATTATAAAACAAAGTCGTCCGACGAGTCTGTCTGTCTGTCTGGATCCTAATGCGGTCTCCACGAATAGATAGAGTAATTCACGGGGAAGGTTTAGATATATAATTGTCAAGGTTTTTAATGATAATTGTTGAAATAATCCGGAACAAGTCCAGCCGCCTGAAGCCTTTCATGCACATATGTATATATATTTTTTATTATCAGGGTAGGACAACGTCCGCCGGGATTGCTAGTAGAAAATAAAGTAAGGAATACAGATATTTATGTATTATTGGTTATTTTATTATTACTACGATATTGAAATTCCTGAGCATTTTTATTGATTATCCAACTTGATCATGACTGTACAGCAGTTCCATAATGTTTCCTAATGTACAAAATTTCATAACAATCGATCGAGTAGTTAAAATATGAAAGCACTAGAGGCCCGCTCCAGTTTCGCACGGGTATAAAATATATAGCCTATGTCATTCACTGAAAAAATGATTAAAATCGATCCCGTAGTTTTGATTTATTCATTACCGCCCGTGGCCTGCACGCGTTAAATTTGGAGTAACCTCAAAAATAACAGTATTTCTCCACTATTTAATTTATGTTATTATACATATAAACCTTCCTCTTCAATCACTCTATCTATTTAAAAAGAAACCGCATCGAAATCCGTTGCGTAGTTTTAAAGATTTAAGCATACATAAGGATATAGGGACAGAGACAGCGACTTTGTTTTATACTATGTAGTGATAACAGACAAGCCTATTCACATTTATAACGTTAGTTAGGTATTCATACAACTACCAAATGCATACTTTTTTTTAAATCCCAAACAATGTATAACACTTAATACAATTTACATCATACATTTCGTGATTGCCACACGATTGTTATCTGTATACGAAATTCAACATACGCAACGGCCATGTATTTTAATAACCCGGCCGCCAGTTGACGCCCGTCCAAACGGCTAGTGACGTCATAAGCCTGTAAGTGTGTCTCCAGACCGAACAAATTGTAGCTATTCTAACCTCATTCGGCCCTAAAGAGGACTATCTCAGCAACAAATCTTTCGAAACCCCCCTATATTTTTCCTTTTTTAATGGCAAACACTTGTTCTTAACGGATCGTTGGAATAGGAGTTGTTTTTTTTTCTCTTTTTTATATAAGTATTTTCAACGAGTCAGCACTATTTTTTTTTTCGCTTTGTCATGGGCCTTTGTTTTGATATATAACAAACATTTTCTAGATATAAGCCGCATATATAAGCTGCTGTTTGTGAATGATTCGACAGAATTAGTACAATTACATTAGACAGATTAACATTTGTTAATGATAGCCGTCATCATAAAGCTACCATAACGAGAGGCACAATAGCCAACGATACTTAGTGACAGAGAAGTTGAGGAGTAATACGAGTAGGTTAGCATGGTACGGGCATATTATGAGAAGAGATGAAAGTCATATAACAAGAAAACTTTTGAGTTTGAAAGTGGACGGATATAGAGGTAGAGGAAGACCGAAAAAGGTGTGGATGAATTGTGTGGAAAATGATATGTGTATAAAAGGTGTGAATACTGAGATGACTTTTGACAGGGGAGAGTGGAAAAGGAAAACATGTTGTGCCGACCCTACTTAGCTGGGATAAGGGTAAGATGATGATGATGATGATGATATTGAAAGTGTAAACGTTATTATATGGTTGGTTCGTCCTAAAACAGACCTCAATGTTAAAACGGAAGGTAACAATGCGACAGAAATAAAGAAAGCAAACATTTCTCACATCATTTAAAAAGTGAATAACTAGGGAAAAGTAATGTACATACGTCGCTCGGAGAATCCAATAAGCGACGGTACGCAGACATTAAAATATTGAAAGGAGAACGACGAAGTTTCTAATAAAAAAACCTGCCATTTGTTAAAATGAGAAACGGTTCACTCCGCGCGTCCTGTCGCTCTGAATCGAAGTTACTTAGGAACTAACAAACTTAGGTATGTCGCGACTTGTTACCGAGAAGTTTCGAGACGGTAAAAAAATTTGCCTTTCAAAAATTCAGGACTGACGAAATCTTTGGTGCTATTTTAGCGCTAGTGCTAATGGGAAAAAAAACGAGAAAAAACCTTCTATTTACAGTTAGATAATGTAATGAAGCAAAATGGTAACCTAACATCAATTCTCTTAATATTGTTGAAGATCACCCTATTGCATTCCATCTCACTCACTCACTTATTTTTACAAGGACGTGTTTTTAACCGAAAGATTCCATTTCTTGGCAGAACAAACACAACAAAAATAAGTATAGCCGTACTGAAATGATACGCTTATACACGTATTCTGCAATTGATTTTTATTTATATAGATATAACACTCGGATATGTTCGTAATTCTTTTCTGCTACAATGGCTTGAACGATTTTGATGATTTTTCTTTTCATTATCATTGGATTCGGTATGTGACGCTATTAGCAACTATTAGCGAGATGCAACTTTTTTCACGACCAAATTATATTATTATACTAGCGGCCCGCTCCGGCTTCACACGGGTATAAAATATATAGCCTATGTCATTCACTGAAAAAATGATTAAAATCGATCCAATAGTTTTGATTTATTCATTACCGCCCGTGGCCCGCACGCGTTAAATTTGAAGTAACCTCAAAAATAACAGTATTTCTCCACTATTTAATTTATGTTATTATACATATTAACCTTCCTTTTCAATCACTCTATCTATTAAAAAAAAACCGCATCAAAATCCGTTGCGCAGTTTTAAAGATTTAAGAATTCATAGGGATATAGGGACAGAGAAAGCGACTTTGTTTTATACTATGTAGTGATATATTTTTTTATACTCTCAGCTTTTTTGTATATATTCATGGGGTTATTAAAGTCTGTAACATCTTCTGCCTGGCGGGTCCGCAAATTCTTAATAAATGTTTTTATAAAAATAGGCTGCAAGTTCACTTTTGCAACTAGTCCTCCACCAAACCAACCAACCAACCAGTTTCAACAAACGATCCTTATTATTGACGGTTATTACTGGTATTATGAAATGAGTAATCACTACCGAGTCTCGTAATAACTTTAGCGCTCTGACAAATTGGTCCTTTTGTTAAAACTTTTCTGTATGTTTTTGTGACATCTAAGAATTTATATATCAATGCTTCAGATCCACTTTACTACTGCACAATAACCAATATTAGAATATACAAGATCAAATAAGGAAATTGTATGAATATATATCTATATAAACAAAATGATGAAGATCTATCCTTGTGCGCGCAACCCTAAAAACTACTGGAGAGATCAATTGTATTTTTATTATCACTTCTTAGACAAGTGCCTAAGGACCAAGTAGTCCTTGTCTAAAACAATATCACGAAATCTTAATTTAATATAAAATTATTAAAATTTTAACACAGCGATGTGCTTGATGGCCCTGAGAAGGCTTTATTAAAATTTATCATTACTTCTTAGTATCTATAAAAGCAGCTTAATCCATATAACAACAGACACTCCAATTTTATTTATACGTATAAATTGAAGAGTAACATACAATCGGAATATATTTAGTCAGATATTTTTGCAAACATAAATTAAACTGAATCGCATACGACATAATTCTTTATACGAGTTAAAGGTCGACATGGACCAAGCGATTTCCTTCACAACACATAAAAAAAAAAAACAAACAGGCTTATCGCAAACAAGAGAGGGTAACCTCGACCGCAGTATAATAAATCTGATATCTAACTGGCAATATTTCACAGCAACCGAGAATACAGTCTTCGCGGGCCTTGTTTATACGGGAACTGTTTTTGCAGGAAGAAAAATATTCCCCTTGAACATTAAACTGTTCAGGTTCGATGGAACTGTATCCGGGATCGAAAAGCTAAGTGATTCTTGAATTTCAGTATAACTCGTAGCGGTCGCCGCAATACTTCGTCCGCGGCAACAAACTTGCGGTAAACAGCGCCAGTTTCGAATCTTCAACCATTTGTAACTGTCTCGGTGTATGGTTTAAATAAATCTGTTCGCTTACTCCACTGTCATGTCTTGTAATGAAACTGGGAATAAGTCTAGACTAGGTTGAGTTTGATGTAAGCAAAAGTTTTGTAATGTATTTATCTATGATAATATTTCGCAAAGAAAGCTTAAAAAATAAACTTGAAACTAATTTCAAATACTAAAATCTATAGATGGCAATAATAACTATATATTAGTAATTAATTGCACTGTTCTGCTATTCTATGTGTACCATCTGCATGATAGGTGACTATCACGGACCTCTATTGTGTTATTTATTTAGTTAGGTGAAGGTAAAAAAGTTCAGTACTTTTTTTACTCTACTTATTTGTTATCGTGACTCCGAGTGTGAGCAATCTTGTGTCCCTTTCACAACTATTGATTGGTGCGTAATGCTTGTTTACTTATACTGTTGCGATAATATCAGGTGACAATTGGCATTGTGCATTAAGGGATGATTAAAGGCAGAATTAAATGGTGACAATACATTGTAGTTAGATCTAAGTGAGGGATCACCCTGCGAACACCATACACCAGGAGTAACAGCTTTTATAGTGGCACGCTAAAGCATGTAGCGTTCTGGGATCAACCGATGTATACAGTACAATCAAGCAGGATTACGTTGTCTGTACGCGTCTGCTTCGTTACCACCACACGCTAATGATACCTGACCACCAATAGATTGTGGATCGCTAGATATAATTACGCCGTGTTTACCTTCAGACACAGTGTATCATTTTGTCATGCAGTAATAAAGAAAAAAATCACAGAAGCGAAGTCAGAGGCACCAAATAGTAAATAAATAAAAGAAATCTCCTTACATGTTTTTCGTTCGTTAGCGTGGAATTTTGTGGAAAGTTTTCAATCACGCCGAGGAGACGCGGCGCGGTGCGGCGAGCCTCAGACGCGGTAATTCCACCTGTCTCCAACCTGAACGCAGTTTAATAAGTATCTAAGTGTTACACAGAAATTCCGATGAATTTGTTGAGTTTCTTACAGTATTTTTAAACACACAGCATGATATTACGTCGAGCATTTTCATCGATTAAAAATTAACATTCCATTTATAATATTTGGCTTTAGGTTTTTGAGGTCAGTTTATCAATTACTAAACGTATGTAAGCGCATCACTTCAAAACTGCTAGTTATATATTATTCATTTTTATCTGTCTAA
The DNA here is from genome assembly GCA_035772565.1 of Antheraea assamensis. NCBI lineage: Eukaryota > Metazoa > Arthropoda > Insecta > Lepidoptera > Saturniidae > Antheraea > Antheraea assamensis. The sequence continues at coordinate 204,776 of JAQQSE010000085.1, forward strand.
TTTACAGGCGTGTAAAAACACAAAAGAACAAACAATTAATTGAGTATATAGATTTATTCGTACGATTATTTGATAGGTCTAAATAAGTTAGATTTATGAGAAAAGTCTATCCTAATTAACATTATAAATTCTAAAGTGAGTTTATTTATTTGCCTGTTACTTTCTCACCTAAATTACTCAACCAATCATTATGAGTTTTCCGATCACATTTTAATGGGTACAAACAAGGAAATAGGGTAACTTTCAGAGAGGAAATATACAGTTCTTCAAGAATAGATCAAAGTTATATGAATGTTATAGAAATCGCGAGAAAAAGCTAGTTTTAATATAAAACTTAATGATATTAAAATATGAGATATGTTAGGCAAGCAGAACCTAGGTTTTTGTTAGTGAAAAAAATTCTCAGAATCTAATCAATAGTTCCTTAAATTATCTCGTACAAACCGACAGACAGCAATAAAATCGGCATTTCAAGATATTCATTTCGAAATAGAATGATAGTGGCACAATTCGTCATATCATCATACTGAATTACTAGAAATTAAAAAAAAATCAAACAATTATACATCTAAAGGTTTGGATCAAATCTATATTAATACGACCAAGGCCGTAAACTATAGCTATTTTAATATAATGTCGTTTACTGGCTCATAAAAGAAACAACAATTTCAGATTTTTCTATATCAATGACCACCTTCACTTCTCCATTATCAAAGTTTTTTTTACAATAATACAAAAAAATATTTATTAAATTACATCACAATCAATCTCAAATAAAAATCAGATATTTAAAGTTTATTAATAGTAAAAACATAATGATTTCTGATTGACGTAATAATCACCCTGTATATTTATCTTCGACCGAGCGAAAATATAAAGGCATCTAGTTCCAGTAAAGATTTTATTAATTCCATAAAAAAAAGAAAAATCCGCTTTTTAAGGATTACAGCGCAGATTGTTTTTTGATTAGAATTATTCTCGTTTTGATCTTTCATTCTACATTCACGAATGGTCTAAGTCTAGACGCAGGTAATCAGTTACGACTACAAACTCATTCTTTCGCCACTGAAATATTAATGTTCGTCTCATCACAATTCGTAGCGCAGATTAGCCCCAATTACGTTTCTGCTAACAATGAGAGATATGTTTCGCTTCGAAATGTTTTTCTCGTTCATTTGGAATCCTTCTTCGTAATAGTTTATTATATTCTACATCACCGCTGTACGACTACCCTTCCCAATCCTTCCTGTCCTTGTATTATAAACGCTAGAGTGGGTTTGGTTCTTTGTCACGCTTTCACGTCTTAAGAGGAAACGCGGTTTGCGACAAATTTATAAAATAGGTATTAACAGAAGATATGCTATCTTAATCTCCTGAAATATTAAATGGAACGCGAAAGAGACAGATAGACAAAATATGATTTTGTATTCCCTTAATTTGTTTTTCAATAGTGAACCCATTTTAATACTTTTTTTCGACACCAATTTAAGAATGGCTATGGCTTTGCGTATTCGTGTAATTTGTTTGTCGGATTTCTGAAAATGGCGATATAATTGGCAAATTTTAATACTGTTACTAGGCTGACAGATTTTATAAAATGTAGACTATGGGAAAAAATAAAAAGGTCGAGGCGGTCTTAAGGACTGCCTACAGAAGTGAAAACTCAAAACAATTAAAAAGCTGTGTTCATTTTTATATTTTAATCTATTATATATAATATATTTTAATCGCTAAATGTGTTGCTAAGCGCAAATCTCGAGAGCAACGAAACCGATTTCGCTAATTCTTTTTTTAGAATATTCTTTGAAGTACGAAGACGGTACTTAAAGAGAGGAAATTGTTTAAAATTCCCTAAAAACGCCTAAAAAGTCTAAAAACAACACTTTTTTATACTCCCATACAAACGATTCGTAATAATACTTAAATGTCAATATGAACTTTAATACCATACCATAAAGTTTAAGGCTGAGTTGCACCAAAATCGTGGTAATTGTAATTGTTAAAGTTAACTTTAACAATGACAAGGCTTGCTAACAGTTACATTTGCCAAAACGAGTTGCACCATCAAACATTTTGTAATTGTTAAAGTTATTAGGGTTGCTACTTCAATAAACCAATTAGTCCCTAAAATCGAAAAGGGTAACATATTTTACTTGGCAAGACTTTCTTATAAGTGTCACCAAGTGTAACTATTGTTATTCTGTGACTGTCAACAGATTTTTGATGACAGATTTCAGATGTCAACGACAAAACGTTAGCGTTTGTCGTCCTGTGGACATTTTCAAATTGACATTAACAATAACGGTAACCGGCCAACATGGAGCGGTAATAGATAACGTTAAATCGTGACGTCATTTTAACCATTGTCAATTGGTGCAACCTATTTTTTGCCCAACAGTAACTTTAACCGAATTTTTAACTTTAACATTAACTGGTGCAACCGAGCCTAAGTGTTAGTGAAGAGGTTCCGGGAAGGCAAAACATTGAGTGACGTTAGTATCGTATAAATATTAATGTCAATATTTGTCAATATTTATACGATGGCAACATTTAACATAATATAGCGTCTCGAATAGCAAAATAAGTATTAAAAAAATAATAATTAAAAAATCGACTGTTAGGCAGTACGAAGTTCGCCGGGGTTAGCTAGTATATAATATATTTATAATTTTACACATATCATTTATAATCATGTTTTTTTTAAATTAGTGAAAATATAACGTTAAGGCTGAGTTGCACCAAAATCGTGGTTATTGTAATTGTTAAAGTTAACTTTAACAATGACAAGACTTGCTAACAGTTACATTTGCCAAAACGAGTTGCACCATCAAACATTTTGTAATTGTTAAAGTTATTAGGGTTGCTACTTCAATAAGCCAATTAGTCCCTAAAATCGAAAAGGGTAATATATTTTACTTGGCAGGACTTTGTTATAAGTGTCACCAAGTGTCACTATTGTTATTCTGTGACTGTCAACAGATTTTTGATGACAGATTTCAGATGTCAACGACAAAACGTTAGCGTTTGTCGTCCTGTGGACATTTTCCAATTCTAGGAAATTAAACTTTTTTCTTTCTAAGACGCAAATTATCTTCAAATATATTGATTTCGTCATCGGAAGAACTATTTTCAGTTTCCCACAGGATTTCTCTTAGCAACGACATGATATTATAAAGTTTTTTCTAGTGAACATGACAACCGATTCAAAAATTGACATTAACAATAACGGTAACCGGCCAACATGGAGCGGTAATAGTTAACGTTAAATCGTGACGTCATTTTAACCATTGTCAATTGGTGCAACCTATTTTTTGCCTAACAGTAACTTTAACCGAATTTTTAACTTTAACATTAACTGGTGCAACCGAGCCTAAATGTCGTAAGTTAGTTTGATAAAATCTTTGACAGCCATTTGACATTTGACAGCTATGTTGGCGCGCGTTGCATAAGCTGTTACAAATACAGTACAGAGTAACAAACATTCGGTCACAACATTACATACATACATGACAATGTATGTCGTGTCATCCTTCAATAATAATATACCTATACTAGTAGGTTACTATTTGATACCAAATAATTTCATAAACAAATTTTTGAAAATGACCGTTATCTTTGACTGACAGTAATGTAATTCAAAATTGTGTTTAGGTAATAATATCGGATTAGGTATCAACACATTACCGATTCGATAGACAATAATAACTTTAAGTACCATATCTGATAGGTTTTACTGTCTCAATAGGCTATTATAGGTTAGATCGTTATGTGAACGATAATGACGTCTCGAAATGAGCCTTTCGCTCTGTACATCTGCTAAAATAATAATACACGACTGGGAAATAAATACATTGTAAGAAAAAAGAGACGGTTCCGATCGAATCTGTTACCGGCACATTTCGATGTTCTAGAATGTTTTTTCAAACCAATGGTAATGTCTCAACGTTTATAATTACCATAAATTGAATAAAGTGTTTTTCATATTGATTTTAGACTATTGTATATATACTAAAACTATAAATTCTGTCTGTAAATGTGTTTACAAAAATATATTAACTTTTTGAACACGAAAAAATAATATTAAACTCGTAATATTTTTTCATTTATTACACATTACATTTGAAATTTTCCAATACAATTTCTTTTTTACTAACACATCCACCGAATAAAGATTTAATTTATTAAAATTGTAGAATTTTGTAAAGTTTAAATGGACAACTTTAACTCCCCAGACGCTATAAAACTAACAAAAACTCATTTTCATAACGGCCCGTTGTTTCGAAAAAGCTGCGAATCATCCCAGACTGTTAGTGGTATGCACCGTCAATTACATGACCATACACGACGCCTCACGATATAAAAGTGGTCCGCGAAATATGTTTTCTAATCCTCCCTATAAAATAACGACAGTGAACGATCAGTTCCCCTTTCGACTCTTGAAATAGAGCGTATTCGTTGCCATGCCCGTGTATCCAAAGATAATGCTACAGTGGTCTGGCGGTGAATTTCGCACCGACACACTCGCCGCGACTCACCTCGGCAACGGCTCAAGGCTAGGTTCGAGGCCCCGGAGTGGAGCCCTCGAGCACGCTGCTAGCCTGATACAGTGATACTAAAAATTTTCAGTCACTAGCTTAACACATACAACACAAATTACCTCCACATGCGTGCTGTGCTACACACAGATAAGTACACATATGGTGAAAGGGTTTTATTTTATTGCCTTTACTTTTCGAACTCAGCTTAGTTTATCCAAGTTGACAGATACAAAATACATGTTTGAGTTCGGGAGACACAAATACTGGTACACATTTGTGCCTCTTTAATTCTTATATGTATGGTTATCTTAACTTAGCAAGATTCGCGTTATTGCATTCAAGACAACAGACCAATTCTACATTCGGCCACTTTGGCATCCTTGAGCTTGGTGTCAAAGCGACTGAGCGCCGTACGCGCTCGCTCTATTAGTCCGGTAAATATGTAAAGGTCCATAGCGTTAATCAGTTGGATAAAAAATCTATTAATGTTCATGTAATGATATACCTTTATATGATTTTAAATGCGTTTATATTTAAAAGAGCCAATACAACCATTGCTATAAGCTACATAAGTCAACAATGCGAAAGATTATTTATGTATATTTTTGTAGAAAGCGAACCACGTTTAGCTTGTTTAGTAATAAGTATATAAATATAAGTTATAGGTTATATTACAATTACAGAAATAATAATGTTTTTTTTTTTTTTTTTTTTTTATATTATAGGGGGCAAACGAACAGGTGGGTCACCTGATGATAAGTGATCACCGCCGTCCATAGACACTAGCAACACCAGGGGAGTCGCAAGTGCGTTGCCAGCCTTTTAATATATGTGGGCCTCCGGCGCTCTCACTGACCGAACGAAACGCAACAGTGCAAGCACTGTTACTTCACGTCAGTTTTCTGTGAGAGGGTGGTACTGCCCCGGGCGAGCCGACCCATTCATGCTGAAACCAGTAATAGCTTCAGCGTAGCTCTACCACCTAAAAAATATATAATATAATATAAAATATAGGTAGTTGTAGGTATAAGTTGTTGTGTACAAAAATATTGGCGCCGACAAAAAGGGAAGCGGTAAAAAACATACAGTCTGTGCGAAACGTATCCCGGCGCCATCCCTCTTTGTCGAGGGATATATGTCCAGCCGACGCAGCTCACACATGAAATGTGCGACAAATACACGGACCGCGCTCACTGGGGAATAACAATCACGAGGCGAATTGCTAAGGACCGTGGACTGCTTCATAGAATGACAATTATATAACAGAATTAGACAGAAATAATTCGAGAGACCAGTTTGAGAAAGGAAATACGCAACAATTCTACAAGTAATCTAAAAGAAGCCGCAAGGAACGAATTATTTATAACAAATCTATAAGCAACAAGTTACCGAACCTACTTCATCGAGCCATTCGAACATAAAACTATGTTGTACAATAGAACCAATTTATAACATTGCGAATGGAGCTACCTTACAAATACCTCCTTTTATTCACAATACATACGAGTACATTATGATTAGATAGGAAGATGAAATCATTTTTGTACAAACTATCAGCCTGTATCGGCTTGGCCTCAATTGTGACCAAATTCCCCACAAATATTTATCTATACATATAAATAAAACTGGAGTGTCTGTTTGTTGATTGGATATGAACGTATACACGATACTGATAACAAAAATACAATTTTTAAAATTTTTGCTTGTCTGTCTGTCTGTATGTTCCGGGTAATCTCCGAAACGGTTGGACCGATTTTGACAGAAACTTCATTGACGGATAGTTAAAATTACAGCGGGTGACATAGGCTACTTTATTTTACTTCGTCTGTAGTACTATCTCCAAAACGATTGAACGATTTTTCACGGAACTTTCACTAACAGATAGCTGATCTTATAAAAAGTAATTTACAATTATAAAAAAACGCATGTGGAGCTGCGGGCAACAGCTAGTTTAAAATATAACGTTTCGAAGTATATATTGGTAGACATGATTCGTTACGGCTTAATAATTACCTTATTAAAAAAAAAAAAAAACAAAAAGTATGATGTTAATATTATATCAGAATAATTTGTCATTTGTTAGATTTCCCAAAATATTCCACGAAGTTACAATACACTTCAACGCATAGTATGAGAAATATTTTCCTAAATATTAGAGACATATTTACTTACCACAAAATAATATACATTAAATATCGATATATGAGAAAAACGATTTTCCCAAAAATCGATACGCTTATAAAATTAAATTTCATACCAGTGAAAGGTAATTTAGCAATATTCCGAGCGACGTTATCGATTCTACATAAAGTAATGCGTCATTAACGTTAACGTAACTGTTACCGGCATTAGCATGCTATCGCCGTCGGGTCGTTAACCAGACTTTAAGGATATTACCGAGCATCAATATGATGCACTGTAATATCAACTGCTTTTGTAACCTCATAACTAGATTATCACAGAAGGCATTTAACAACTATATACACTCACAGACTTTTCTTTGTGATTTTACATATAAAGTAAGATATCTAACTACTTGGTTTTTTTTATATATATATATACTAGCTGATACCCGCAGCTTCGCACGCGTTTTTTAAATTGTATTAAAGCAATATAAAATAGTGAGAAGACGTATAATTACAGAAATGCTCTTTTAAAAAAAATTGTAAGTACGACACGCACTCCATCTACTTGAACATATCACGTACATTTTGTAAATACTAACTTACTATAGAATCCCCTCAGTGCTCACTTACACTGAGTAAGAAAGTAATTAAAATTTCAAGTTATACAATTTCTCTTAAAGATGTTATATATATAATATTAACATAATTAAGTTTTTGCGATCATACAAAAAGTAATTGCTCCTCTATTCGCCAATAAATTCTATAATGGAACTGTTAAGGTAATACGTGTCTGGTCTAATATTGAAAAACTTCTTCTATCTACATGTTAATTATAATGTTGAATTATAAACAAAGAGTTGATGTTTAATTTTCTAATTAAAAATACAGAAACAATTGAAGTCTTTAAATTTTGCATTAATATACATCCAGATTTCAAGACTCTATATCTATCTGTAAGCAGTTTTTTTATAATTACAAATTAAAATTATTATATTTGGGCTACTGCCCATCATTTTTTTTTATTGCCCACCCTTAATTACTTATAATGTCCTTCTGTATGGGAATAGTCCTTATTAACTCCCAGTTTTCCAAAGTTAATCGTGAGGTAGGTACAGTATAATTTATTATTGCTAGAGTATAGAACGTCATATTCTTCTTATAATATCTCTGTAAGTAAGGGGGCAATCAAAGAAAAATTATGAATTCTCCCTCAATTTTACTTTCTCCCCCAAATTTTATCCCTTCGAAATTGACTTTTAAAAGTAGTAGAAAATGGGCAAAAGATGTAAAGAGTAAAAGTAAAAGATGGGCATATGTGAGCAAATAAATTAGATTTAAATGCATCATTACAAAATTGTTAACCATTCATTTTTTCTTTTCCCCCAAGTTTTACTCCTTAGAATTTGACTTTTACAAAAAGTAAAAGATGGGCAAACGTGGCTAAAAGATATAGATTCAAATGCATCGTTCCAACATTCTCAAACCCTCAAGTTTTCTTTCCCCCTTCCACTTGCCGCCCCCTACAAATTGAATTGTCAGAAAAGTAGAAGATGGGCAACCGTGGGTAAACGACACATTTCAAGAATCCACCTTGATATTTAAATTTTTTTGAATGCTGGCCTACGCATTTTAAATCTTCGTAGCTTTTTTATAGAGTTGTGCAAAAAAATTAAAAGGTGGCCAAAAATGGGAAATCTATGGGCAAACTCGTGAAGTCGTGGGTGACAGCTAGTCTAAAATAAAATAACCTAAGTTAATTCTTATAACTTCAATTATTTGTTAGTGAAAGTCATGTGAAAATTGGTCCAATCGTTTCAGATATTCTACACGGATGAAATCGCGAGTAACAGCTAGTTGAAAATAAAATAGCTCTAGTTAGTGCTCATTACTTTAGTTGTATGTAAGTGAAAGTGTCCTTAAAATTGGTTGAATTGTTTTGGAGAGCCCACATTGGACAGGAGAAAATCGCAAGTAACAGTCTAAAATAAAATAGCCTAAGTTACTCTTTATAAGATCAACTACGTGCCTGTAAAATTCACATAAACATCGTTCTATCTGTTTTCGGGATTACTTTGTGGGCACAGTTACAGATAATAGCTAGTTTAAAGGTGGTAGAGATACGCTGAAGCTATTACTGGTTTCAGCGTGAATGGGTCGGCTCGCCCGGGGTAGTACCACCCTCTCACAGAAAGCCGACGTGAAGTAACAGTGCTTGCACTGTTGCGTTTCGTTCGGTCAGTGAGAGCGCCGGAGGCCCACATATTTAAAAGGCCGGCAACGCACTTGTGACTCCCCTCGTGTTGCTAGTGTCTATGGACGGTGGTGATCACTTACCATCAGGTGACCCACCTGTTCGTTTGCCCCCTATAATATAAAAAAAAATTAACCTAAGTCAGTTCTTATAAAGTCAGTTATATGCCAGTAAAAGTCCCGTTAAGGTCGGTTAAAGCGCTTTGGATATATCACTGCGGGCAAAGGCGTAAGTAACAGCTACTTGAAAATAAAATAGCCTAAATTACTTCTTATGGGGTCAGCTATCTGACGGTGAAGGTCCTGAAAAAATCGGTATTGCCGTTTCAGGTATTCCTATATATAATAAGATCAGCTATGTGTCTGTAAAAGTCACGTGAAAATTGGTTTTGCCGTTTCGGATATTCCACTGTAGGCAAAGTTGTGAATAATAGCTAGTCTAAAATATAGCTTGCAATTTTAGCTCTTTGTCAGTAAAATTTCCGTCAAGGTGAGTCCAGCCATTTCGGAGATTAACCGGAACAAACAGACATATAGACTGACAATAAATTAAAAAATTTGATTTTTACTATAAGTAGTTTATACACTTTCATATTCGGTCAGTAAAAAGTAGGTATTTTAATATTATTATTTATAGACACTTTTTTTTTATTATATCTATAGATTGCAAATCAAAAATTCGAAATAATACTGACTTAATATGTCATTTTTAAATTAAAACTTACTAATTCAATGAACACAAAATAAATAGGGGTGTGCGAATATGCGAGTTAACGAATTAATCGATATCAAATCGAGCCGAATTATACGATGCGAAATCCGAATTCAACACACGTATAATTCGAACTCTTCGGATTATTCAAATAATTTATACGTTAAATAAGCATTAACTATAGAATGTTACGAACTAATCAGCAACACCATTATAGTCTACACCAGCCATGGAGTGCATTAAAAATTACTGTATTTCTAGCCAAAAACTGGCGGAAAAACGTAAATTACAAATTCAAGAAATTAAATGTTATTTATTTTTAAATGAAAATGCTTTTTTTTCAACGCATCTGACTATCTTCTTTATAAACTATAATCGATTTTTTTATTTATAAATGACCACTCAAAATATATCAATATAGTAAAAGCTATATATTTGTACCTTATTAGTTGTTAATGAATTTTGAGTGATAAAATTTAAAACATTTTTTTATGTATGTAGTATAAAATAAGAGCACAAAATTCTAGAAACCTGTTAAAATATGAAATTATAAAATTATTGTAATTTCTTTAAAAGAAAATATTTCGGCTATTTCTATCAAAATTTTGTTAAAATTGAAATGCTATAAAATTACTTAGATTTAAGGGAGAAAGTATATTTTTAATAAATATTTTCACTAATAGAAATGTATTATTGTAGAAATGAATTACATAGTAAATTAAAGTTATTTTTCAAAGGCAATTTTGATGTTTAAATAATAGTTTTTTAAACGTTATAATTTTTTTAATTTCAATTATTAAAGAAGTGTAAAATGTTGTAATTTTTCCTATAACTATTAGTGTAATAATTCTACCTTACTTTAAAAATATAGGAATAGTTCGAAATTTAACATCATTATTCGATTCGACCGATTGGAGCATTATTTGCACACCCCTAAAAATATACTTATTGCCACGGGAATAATATTATTGGTTACTATAACAACGGTCGCCTAATGTCAGGGATTGTCGGAGAATATGTAATTGTCAGTCAGTCGTATTTCGCTTATATTTATATAGATTTCAACCAATTTACTCAAAACCTTGACAAATTATATACCAGAACCTTCCCCGTGAATTACTCTATCTATTGGTGAACACCGCATTACAATCCGTTTAGTAGTTTTTGAGTTTATCGCGAACATCCAGACAGACAGACAGACGCGGCGGGCGACTTTGTTTTATATATAAGATTATAGGGGGCAAACGAACAGGTACCGGTCACCTGATGGTAAGTGATCACCGCCGTCCATAGACACTAGCGACACCGGGGGAGTCGCAAGTGCGTTGCCGGCCTTTTAAATATGTGGGCCTCCGGCACTCTCACTGACCGAACGAAGCGCAACAGTGCAAGCACTGTTACTACACGTCGGTTTTCTGTGAGAGGGTGGTACTACCCCGGGCGAGACGACCCATTCATGCTGAAACCAGTAATAGCTTCAGCGTAGCTCTACCACCTACAAGACCCTATGTATGCTTAAATCTTTAAAACTACGCAACGGATTTTGATGCGTCTTTTTTTAAATAGATAGAGTGATTGAAGAGGAAGGTTTACGTCTATATGTATAATAACATAAATTAAATAGTGGAGAAATACTGTTATTTTTGAGCTTACTCCAAATTTAACGCCTGCCCATGGCCCCATGGACAGTAATGAATAAATCAAAACTACTGGATCGATTTAAATCATTTTTTCAGTGAATAACATAGTCTAGATATTTTATACCCGTGCGAAGCCGGAGCGGGCCGCTAGTTATATATATATGTACAAGAAAACAAAATTAATAACAACAAAGTTGTTATGAAACTATATACAACAGACTTTCAGTGTCACTGTATCAAAGTTTTAGTAACCAATTAATGAATGTAACAGAAAGCAATGAGACTATTCTTTTAAACTTTAGTATCTTTGTTTTAAAACGGTCATCTTTAAAAATATTAGACGAAGCTTCATGAGGTTTTCACATTTAAATTAAAGGTAACTTGGGGTAATATATTAGTTTTTTTACATCAAAATTGGCTTATGCAAAAGAAATTGTTGATTTAAAATTTTCTAACTTCACTCAGTTTAGTACACTACGAAGAAAAATCGGAAAATGGCGCTTCATTCACTAATCTCCAGACGCTACGTGATGCAAAGGTATCATCGACCTTAGTGTCGGTTATTTTTGCATAGTCCATACACAACGTAGCTATTTCTCACGTTAGCAAAACAAAAAACGTTTTTATACAAAAATTCCCAACTATAAAATCCTTCAAATTTTTATACAAATATGCGTACATGTCATTTATAAGTATTCATTGTTACCCTCCAAACTATTAATATAATCGACATTGTTGTTTTTTTCTTATATTTTCAACTGGTTTTAATATTAAACTTTCCAATAAATATATGTGAAACTGCAACGAAATTACCTCAGTCCAGTCCTCTGTCGTAGTAACTTGTTTCCCGTATAGATCGGCAACCGTTCGGAAAACGCGACAGTAGGTTGAAAAGGACAAAGGGATCAATTGACCGTAACTCAGTGAACTATATAGACATCGATAAACGAAACATATTTTTCATTTGACGATTGGAGAATTTTTATTTTAATATAATTTGTTTTATTCATTGAAGAATTAAGAAGAGAGTAGATATAATTGTCTATATATATCAAGCAATTTTTCTTAAGTACATATTAACTAAACTAACAAGATTTTGCCAAGCAAGTATCTTGTGATAATTATAATGTTCTAACAAAATGGTGCTTTCCTTATTAGAACTTTACCCGTGGAGTTTTGGCGGCATCTCAGAATGCATGCTCCTTGGTATTATTACCCATCCACTTCACTTGTGCATAATAACCGAACTATATTACGTAAAACACTGCCAATATTACAAAATATAGAGTCTAATAACACAAGATTATGAATAAAATATAAAAACCACTACATGACAGACTAAGATCCCGCCAAAAACCCATACAAGCTTTATTGACGTGGTAATTAACACCGTGTCCTTCTTCTACAAGATGGCGTCTTTCAAAATCTTCTTTGTTTCATGACGAGCAACGTCACTATCACGTAAAAGGTCACATGATTTCTTTATACTATTGCAATACGTCATGCGTGTCGAAGCAGTCGGCTACTTGTCGCGCTATAACATAACCTCAAAATTAAAAGCGTAGAAAAACGTTCGCATACTCTTGTCACTTCAATAATAAGTTGAAATTAGTATTATTTAATGTGTGTAAAAACCGCGAGCTCAATTATCTTGTAGCAAAACTTCATGGCTATGTACCTACGCAGATATGGGAGGAGCATTAAAGAATAAAGAAAAAATAGGAGATTAATTTGGTACCAGTACAATTAGTAACAGAACGAGTTTTCGATTTTATATTCATAACCACTGTGACTGAAGCATCTTTGAATTCAATTCTCTATACATTATACTTCACGTTAATTACGTCTACAATATACAATATCTATATAATACTCAATATAACTATTAATATGTATATACTCGTATATGTAATGAAAAGTCTCTACTCCTCATTATAATCGTATTTCGACAGTTGGACGATTATAATTATTGGAACTTCTGTTTTGCTTATTCGTTGCTTCAAACCAGTACGATTCCATATTTAAATTTCGTTTAGGATTTTGTTTTATACAAATCAACTTCCATCGATGTAACTGAACTTTTTATGAAATTATACGTAGGTTGGTACTCTTCGCGAGCACTTTACCCGCCGTTGCTTAAATGTACAAGTATACACACTACGTACGCAGTGAAATGTAATTACCTCTAGGTTATAAGTAATGTTGTTTTTCAACTTGCAAACAACCGTGACGCGGTATGCGAACCGAATTAAATTCACACATAACATACATTTATTTATACTCGTTACTGCTAATAACTTAAATTATGAAAACGTATAATTAATAAAATATAATAACGTATATAATAAAAAATATTTTATTTCGAACGCTTTATTTATGTTAGGCTACAATTAAGATGAGACAAATCATGTTGCCAACAGACAGACTTATCATATATGTCGGTATTATCTATAATAATATCACTACATATTATAAAACAAAGTCGTCCACCGCGTCTGTCTGTCTGTCTGTCTGGATGTTCGCGATATACTCAAAAACTACTGAATACGGTCATCACCAATAGATAGAGTAATTCACGGAGAAGGTTTAGATATATACTTTGTCAAGGTTTTTTTCTTGTAAATTGGTTGAAATATAATGATAATTGCTGAAAGTTTCGGAAAAAGTCAAGCCGCCTTAAGCGTTTCATGCACATAAGTGTATATTTTTTTAATTATCAGGGCAGGACAACGTCCAGCGGGCCTGCTAGTCTATCATAATAATAATCTTTATTCGTAAACCCGTTACATTGGTACACATAAAAGGGGCTGCCGCTGACTTTAGTGTAGACTGTGTTGTAGGAGACAGTTACAAATATTGGGAAACAAGCTTAGATTTACATAGAGTATAATAAATTTTAATCTTTTCTTCTAATCTTCTTATAGAAAAATTCAAATCTAGGAAAGAAAGGGAATGGTTTTGTTGTTCAAACAAAATATAACTTTAAAATAAACTTGATGAAAAAAGTCCAACAACGACAGTCCCCATTCAGCCACATATTACATCTCTAGACCTCTCCACCTATACACCGCTAGACTAGCACTGCAGTGATTCATTTACCTCGGTAGGGTGTGTATTTATTTTGGAAAATATCTACCAACATAATAAATTCTACCTTTCATTCTTCAAGCCTCGTTCGAAAATATTGAGAAATATTAAAAACATAATAACCAAGTTGAAAACAATTTTACATTTCTCTATAGACACAGAAGCTTCGAAATTTCCACAAGCGAGGGAAAACTATTTATTTTTCAATTGAACTTACCGTATGACCGGGGAAACTTGAACGTTCTCTCATAAACGTCAAACGTCTGCGAGTCGAATAAAACAATTTGGTTGAAGTTGGTGCGGTGCGCTTCCTGCAAGTTATCCGGTAGTCACGGATGGAACTGTCTAGTTTTATAAATTGCTGAATGTAGGGACTCACACATGCATGTTTACAAAGTGCACGCTATAGATATGTGTCAAGTGTCACTCATCATTTTGCCTTTCCACAGTCCACAGTCCGTGTGTAACCAGGTACACGAATGTACGTGTACAGATGAGTAAGCTAATCGTTCCTAAATAATATGATATAAAATGGTGTATTATTATATTGTAAAGAAACAAGAATAGACAATATGAAATATAAAAGGGACTTTTATTAATCACCTCAAGTAGACACGACACAAACCTAAACTGAACAACAGTCTTCGCATCTCAACACCTCGGAGGAGGCTATTTAATTCGATGCTGCAAAATTTATTATATTTTAGGGAGTTAGTACAACTGATTTCTTTTATACTTTATAAATTTTATCGTTACACTACAATGCTATCTGATTTTATATGACGACTGTGGTCCAAGAGGGGTCAATAATTATATATAACTAACATGTACAAATAATAGATATGTAGTCCGATGAAACTGTAGAGGCCTGACCAGGTAAACAGAGTAGTCAATTCGAAAAAAAAAAAATTGTAATGGATGACAACCAAAACACAACTCTAAAACAGGCACCATTAATACTTAATATACTTTTGTTATAATTAATTGTCACTACACTTCTCTACTCTTCTTTTATGACGGGAACATTTCCTATGCGATTCACTCCTATCATCTACAGATGAGTAGCTGCGAACATTCTAGACACTATGTTATATTAAAATCTATTGCGTCTGTCTGGTATTTGGTTTGTTCCGGCAGCTCCACTCGAGAGTCAGCCCCACTCTAGAGTTACCGTGTACATCTTAGACCACGTCGTTACTTAACATTAACATGACTCTACTCGTCATAACTTCAAGCTCCTTATGTCTACTAATCTAGAATATTTGTATACCTATTCTTTGCCAAAATAAAAAAAAAACCTTTAATAATACTGACACTTCAAAAAAATAATCATGATCAAACTTGGAACCATGAATGACCACACATATCTAACCTTCCTGTAACCGCGTGTCGATCTGATGAAACCGAAGTACATGTACGCGCGAACGTTCACGCTATACTTATTTGAAATAGGCCATGAACTATGCAGTTCCTGAGGAACACAAATCGCCAGCGTTTTGCATTAAAAACAATGAGTTCAACATATGGCGTCGGTCTCGCAGACCTAGTCGCGGGTGTAGAAAGGTTAATTGAATTGATAAATATATAATTTCGAAATAGCAAGTAAATTCGCTTACAATTTTTTTAAACAATGAATTAAAGCCTCACCTTTCGCTCCTCATTCCCGTATTATTGATCCATTTTGTCCTCCCAAGAGCGTTCTGCAGGCAGGCCATTAGCTAGCGTATCAACCCTAATAAATTCAATCCAGTTTAAGTAAGGAAACCGTCTAGCGACCATTCCAGACGATATTATCAAAGAGTCGTAAAGTCACTTGTAACAAAATCCGGAATAGTGCTAGACATCATTTGAACATTATCTAACTTGTTTGCTGTAAAAATAAAATAGTGCGTGGTGTCAAAAAAGCAAAAGATTTAATTTTTAAATGCACAGCGACATTCTATTTTCCTCTCATCACATTGTAAAGGCTACATATACTACGGTTACTACGAATATTAAAGGCTTGTTGACTGGATTCCTACATTTATTCAAAGTCCTAATACAATTAACACTTAATTCTTTTTCTCTTAATTTTTCGTAGATAATTAAATTTTCTCGAAAAATTAGTTTTACTTTATATAATACGCTTATTCGTTACTGAGTATTAACCTCTAATAGTAAGAAATTCTGTGTTATGATAAAAGAGAAATCGGAGAAAGTGTTTTTATATTGTAGGTGGTAGAGCTACGCTGAAGCTATTACTGGTTTCAACATGAATGGGTAGGCTCGCCCGGGGTAGTACCACCCTCTCACAGAAAGCCGACGTGAAGTAACAGTGCTCGCACTGTTGCGTTTCGTTCGGTCAGTGAGAGCGCCGGAAGCCCACATATTTAAAAGGCCGGCAACGCACTTGCGACTGCTCTGGTGTTGCTAGTGTCTATGGACGGCGGTGATCACTTACCATCAGGTGACCCACCTATTCGTTTGCCCCTTATAATATTAAAAAAAAAAGAAAAAATATTGTCTAATTAAAAAAAATAGTCATTCTATTTGACTCACACTAATACACACAGATATTTAACACACAGTCAAGACACTGACAATGAACGTCGCCAGAGATGAGTCAGTCACGCACGTGCATCGCACCTGCGACCTGTCGGCGTTATAGTAGGAATTACCAGCCTACGACAAAAGGTATCATCACTACATAGTATAAAACAAAGTCGCTTTCTCTGTCCCTATATCCCTATGTATGCTTAAATCTTTAAAACTACGCAACGGATATTGATGCGGTTTTTTTTAATAGATAGAGTTATTGAAGAGGGAGGTTTATATGTATAATGACATAAATTAAATAGTGCAGAAATACTGTTATTTTTTAGGTTACTCCAAATTTAAAGAGTGCGGTCCACGGGCAGTAATGAATAAATCAAAACTACTGGATCGATTTTAATCATTTTTTCAGTGAATGACATAGGCTATATATTTTATACCCGTGCGAAGCCGTAGCGGGCCGCTAGTAATAAGTATACTACACGTGCTTGACGGAAGTTATTTGCCATAGATGACTTTATCCCTTGCTCTATAGGAGAATGTGTGTACATCGCTTCGCGTACCATGTTTGTGGCTACTGTTAATTACAATATAAAATAATGCTCAGTACCAAGAATTGATACCGATCGAATGGCTTCATATTTGTCATTAAACAACCATAGACAAAATCCAATACAACATTAACTGGAAATATTCAAACGATCTGTAACTTAAGGAACGATACGACTAAACGACTCGCAGTTACCCACCCTATCCACCCCGGCATCGCATTAATTGGACACGTACATTGTTTGCAATACCTTTTACAAATAACCTATTACTTTTTAATGATAAATAAGTAAACGATGGCTTTTTATACACATTACTTCGCTGTATCTCGTAATGTTTAGTTAACGTTAGGGAAGTAAGCACCCGAAAAATATTATTCCACGAGTCAGTTACAAGATATCGACTTTTTTATACTCTCTGTAAATACTAGTAGTCCGATAACGATCGAATTTAGACGATAATAGGAGGTACAAACTATGTTTTTCATCGCCCGAAAATAAATATACAATTATCTGTAGGTCACTATTGTACAAATACTGTTATATATACCTAGACGTAAAATGCGTGAAGTATGACAAATAAAGGCATATAAACAAACACTTCGACTCTTATTGGTAACATTAAAGCTAATCAATAGTTTCTATGCAAAAAAAAAAAGATAAAATCTGTTGAAAAATGGAAGAGAGAAAAACATGCTGAAAATGTCCTTTCTGTGCCCCTGATAATGTGTACGCAAACTTTGATAACGATTGATTGAGTGAAAGCGTGACAAAAAAAACACACACACACACACGCGGACGCGCACGCACACACACACACGCACACACACAAATTCGTATTACAATATTAGTAATATAATCCGATACAGTTCAAAAGAACTAAGCGCACCACACACAGGCTGATACAAACAACGAATTCTGTTTTTTTTTCTTCTATTTATGAATTATATTCTTCCAATAATTAGATTAGTAAGGCACTTCCACGATTATAATTATAACATAGAATATTTAAGTAGCTTATACTATGAAAGATTCGAAACACACTTTTATGAAATAAAGAAAAACATAGTTTCCAATTTGGATAACAAAGCCTTCATAAATATATCAGTTCCTCTTATCGTCTCAAGTCGTGTCATATTCATAAATATTTGTTTATCCGAAACTTTCCCGTTCTTGTAGCACTGCCAAAGTTATTTAAGCTCACAATTCAGTTAATATATTGAGCAACATTGCCAACCAATTCTAGTAGGGGTTTTCACATGATTCACCTTTTTCGAGTGAAAATTTCCTTAGGCGCATTGAACTAAACACTAAAATGATCCGTCACGATCGTGTTGGTGATGTCTGATCGGGCTTACTCGGCTGTTTTCGACATCAAGCGCGCTCGGATGGATCGGTGACGCATTGAATCGTATATACTGGGCTTCAATCGTTATCAGTAACGTTCATTGTTTTACAAAGATTTCATCGAAATAGTCACTTTTTATTATTAAATAAATGGATGGATGGATATGGTTGTAGAGGAATCTTGTAACAACTCGAGCCTAGGTTTGTCCCTCGGTGTGGAGCCCTCGAGTATGTTACTCGCGCGAATACAGTGACTCACGCTTGTTGTTCATTTACATAGATCACCCCACACACGTACACACCTAGGTACACATAGTGGTGGGCTGTTTTTTTGCCCTTTTCGGCCTGAAATAGGTCACACAACATAGTAGTCAGATACAAAATACACATAATATACATTCGTGAAACATGCATGGTCACACATGCACTTTTCACGAACTCATATGTGTATGAAATGGATAAATAGCTAAGCTTAGCTTAGTCAGATCGGGAAATTCGTCGACAGTTCAAGCCGAGGCGCACCGAGTGCCCTTGCGCTGATCGCCTGAACAAATCGGGTGAGTGCCTTCAGCGCTCCCCTTAGTAGTCCGGTGGAACTGTAGCGGCCTTGCCAGGCTAACAGTGTAGGGCAGTTCGAAAAAAAAAAGGGTTGTAGAGGAAGCCTACTTTGTTTTCAAGCGGAATTTTTTTAGTGAAGGTACGCTTATTAGCCCTCATATCTTATAGAATTACATTAAAAATTACGCTCGATGTAAATTGCAGCTTGTATAAACTCGAACGTTTCCAAATGGTACGTAAACATATTAGCGTGTCGGTCAAATTACCCCAATTAACATAAGTAAACTAATAGCGGATTAGTTTGAATTTTAGTCGCCTGTTTACGACACTCTTTGTCAGTTTGTCCCTCCGTGTAATCTGCGTGTAATGTCCGTATCTATTCAGGTTAATCTCGCATAATTATTTAGGTGCTATTTCGAGTATCGATATTATAACGTTATTGAATTATTCTATGTGATCACTTACGACTAAGATTGAAAAATCCAGTTTAATTGAATTATAAATTTAAAACTTTTTGTACTTTGTAATAGTTTTAAATTATTTGATATATTGATCTTTTACAGTAGAAAAAAATTAAAACTCAAGTAATATCATGAAGACTATATTTATTTAATCGAAAGATATAATACATATGTAGTAGAAAATAATATGAAATATATACGAGATATCCTATCATTTATGTTTATTTCTTTTTGACGTTGACTTTTCCAAGGAAGGAAGAATATATATTATTTACAAGCAGTAGTCCGGTGAAACTGTAGAGGACTTGCCAGGCTAACAGTGTAGGTCAGTTCGAAAAAAAAAAGATATACATATATACATAAATTATTTTATTTCCTCCCTATTCCCAGTATAATTAAGACACGTTTGCCTTTCAATAGTTCCTAGAAATTTCTCGAAATGTGCATTATTTATACTAACCATTTCAATGTCGCTCCTCAAAATATGACTACTAGTAGCTTAATAATGTTTACTCGAGAGCGAGTTGTCTAAATTTAGCATATTCTTCTACTGCAATTAAGACAAGCCTGTCCTCCGGCAGTTAATTGTACGCAATTTGCTACAATTTCATCTCAACCTTCCACGACCGCCTGGAATTAAGAAATAGTGTCGGGCCATTAAGTTTTTGTGAGTTATTTCTTGGTTGGAATTCAGAATAAATTTGCTAAAAGATTTAATTGCAGTACACGTCTTGTCGGAGAGTCTCGTTTGAGCAGCGGCCGAGTGCGCACGCGCCCGCTCGCAGCTCTGACGGTCCGTTTAGTTCGGCAACTCGCGCGCAGTTGTCGGATATTTTCGTGTGTGTCCGGAAGTTTAATGTGTTCGAGCGGCTACTGTCGATCGTACGCTCTTTTCAGAGCGACGGTGCACCTCCATTAGTGCACCATTTAAACCGCACTTTTCGGTGCGAAGCCGTGCACACTGTTTGCAGTGCGTCGAGCCGCCGTGCTACGCGTCGTGCCTCGTGCTGCGCTTCGAGAGTCGTGCAGCGCGTCGTGTGCCGTGCAGAGCGTCGTTCTTCGCGCCGAGCCGTGTGCAGTTTTTGAAGAGAAGATTCGCGTTCGCGTCGCGTCGCGTTTTCCCTTTGGCCCGGACACGGATTGTCCGTTAGATTTGAATTAGGCGCACCCCCCTGCCCCTCAGGCAGGGAGGTTAGTCATGTCTACCCCCGCGACCCCGCGTGCCCATCCGGCCCTTCCGGCCGTTGATGATACCGTCCACCTCGAAGAACTGTTGCGCTTCCACATGTTCGTCGAAAAGGAAGACCCGAATCTCGTCACGGAATACAATAGACTCCGGAAAGTCTACGCGCGCAACCCTCCCGGTAAGATACCGCGTTGTTTCTCCGCGAACCCTTTCGCGAATCTCCCGGACGACCCGTTCACGAGGCTCTCGGAATTCGATTCCGATGACGACTCGGACATGGACTACGATACAGTCCCCGCGACCGCGCCCGCGACCGTGCCTGCGCCCGCGACCGTGCCTGCGCCCGCGACCGTGCCTGCGCCCGCGACCACGCCCGCCGATGACGACGGTTTCACAACCGTCACGCGCCGCGGTAAACGCCCACGCGCCGCGATTCAGACCGATAGCGACTCTGCTGCGGGACGTCCGACCCCAAAGCAGCCCAATATAGGTGGCGCTCGGGTGCCCCGAGCCTCTCCCACGCCCTCTGCCGCGAATTCGGCTCGAGCCTCGGCTGCGGAACCCGCGGTCGCGGCTAAGAAGCCACGCCTACCGCCTCCCGTCACCTTCCGTGACAAAGCTCGATGGGTAGAGATTTCTGAAGACCTTAAGTCGAAGGAAATCGTCTACAAGTCTGCCGTCAACACTGTTGCCGGCATTTCTATTCGTGTCTCGACCCCCGATGAGCATCGCGAGCTCACCAAATACTTCAGGGAGCGTAAGCTCCCTTTCTTCACCCACGCGCTCGAGGAAGAGCGCCGCCTCCGTGTCGTCATTCGGGGAGTTCCCTCTGAGCTCACCGAATACGACATCTGCGATTGCCTGAACGGTCAGGACTTCCCAGTCCGGAGCGTGCAGCGCATGCGCCACCCCCGTACGAAGGCCCCCTTCAACTTGGTGTTGGTCACTCTGGACCGCTCCTTGGAAGGCAAGGCTATTTTCAGCCTCAACTCAGTTTGCGGCCTGTCCCCTGTCTACGTCGAGCTTCCTCGCAAGTCCCAGGTACCCTCGCAGTGTCACAACTGCCAGGTGTACGGTCATTCCGCCCGACACTGCCACCTGCGTCCCAGGTGTGTCAAGTGTCTCGGGGATCATTCCACTAAGGAGTGCCCCCGCACTCCCGAATCCGTCGAGCCTCCGAGCTGCGTCCTCTGCGAGCAAACGGGTCATACCGCGAACTATCGCGGGTGTCCCCGTGCGCCTCGCTCGACCTATCACCGTCGCGGCGGTCGTGCGACCCGGTCCAGGGCACACGGCCCGCCGACTCGGACGAATCGGCCTCCGCCTCCGCCCATGCAAAGCCAGAAGGCTTTCCCCGAACTGCCGGGCACCTCCAGTGCGCCGGCAGCATCCGCTACTCCGCCGAGCGCGCTCTCCTGGCGCGTAAGGCCTTCCCCGCCAGCTCCCTCGGCTCCTAAAGCCAAGCCCCAGCCCCCGAAGGCTCTGTCCACTCCTGCGCCACCTATCGCGGTTTCAGCATCGACCTCCGGTATAGACTGGATAGCTCGCTTACTCTTGGTACACGATGTACAAGAGATAATCGCATTTAACGCGTTAGTTAATAGTACGTCTGAGCTCGGGCTCTTAAACGCTATCTCCGCTTTCCCGGCCGTCGCGACCACGGTACAGCAATTAACCCGCGCCGCGCATAAATAAATTCGCGTAAATCAAAATATCAGATCGAACCCGCGTGTTCATACATAATAGACCGATATATTAGGATTTGTTACGTAATTATTTAGTTAAATCGGCACCGTGCCGTTGTACTTTATTTTTTAGCTCGATTCCCTCTCAAAAGATGCGTGTTTGCGCCCACGCCCGCGACTCTCTCTGCTCACGCCTCCGTGAGCGGGGGGGTGAAGATTCGATCCCGCACACTCGTCGCGATTTTTCTTGTAACAGCTCGAGCCTAGGTAGTCCCTCGGTGTGGAGCCCTCGAGTATGTTACTCGCGCGAATACAGTGGTTTACACATGTTCTACACTTACACGATCACCCCACACTCTTGCACATCTAGGCACTCAGTGGTGGGCTGTTTTTTTGCCCTTTTCGGACTGAAATAGGTCACGTAACACAGTAGTCAGATACCAAATACACATATACATTCGTGAAACATGCATGGTCACACATGCATTTTTCACGAATTCATATATGAGTATTGTATGGATAGATAGCTTAGCTAGCTTAGTTAGTTCGGGAATCCGGCGACAGCTCAAGCCGAGGTGCACCGAGTGCCCTTGAGATGTTTCGCCTAAAAACAATCGGGTGAGTGCCCTAAGCGCTCCCCTTAGTAGTCCGGTGGAACTGTGAAGGCGGAATAAGCCGGCAGTGTAGGTCAGTTCGAAAAAAAAAAAAAAAAAAAAAAACACGTCTTGTCTTATATTAAGTTTATAATGACTGTTAACGTTGTTTGACCAAAATTACTGGAGATATTATTTCAGCGTGGTGCCTAGGACATCACGATCATGTTTAACTGGTTCTCTTGGAGTTTTTGGCGGGATCTTGGTCTGTCATGTAGTGGCTTTTATATTTTACTCGTAATCTTGTGTTATTAGACTCTATATTTTGTAATATTGGTGGAGTTTTACGTAATATAGTTCGGTTATTATGCACAAGGGAAGTGGATGGGAAATAATACCATGGAGCATGCATTCTGAGATGCCGCCAAAACTCCATGGAAAGTTCTAACAAGGAAACCACCATCTTGTTAGAACATTATAATTACCACATGACACTTACTTGGTAAAATCTTGTTACCTGACGCTGGCTAGTGCAAAAAGCGTGACGGAGCCAAAAAATAAAGAAGAAGAAAAACTGGTTCTCTATCGTCATAAGGAGTAACACAAGCCATAGCCGCGTCGCGTTCAGGAATCAGACGATGTATATTAAAAAAGTTATTTATTTATCAAACAAATTAGCAGTACATCGGATAACACTAACAAGTTCTAAAGACTTACAGAAGTTGAGATTTTGTTTCAGTCTGCAACTACGAAAACCTCTGGAAAGAGTTTTTCCCGAACGCGACATATCAAAGTATGAAGTATTATTTTTCCCTAAAATATTATTAACATTTCTGAGTAATTTACCTTCTGTCCACTAGCCGTAGGATTGCCCGAGTCGCACTTTAGCGTAGTGTTTCCATCTACATCACGATTAGTAATGGAACAGTATATTGTAGTATCTGTACTCTCCTTGTCCAGTTTCTCCATTTTAGCGTAAGTCACACCGGCCGGTATGAGCAGATAGTAAGAAGCCCCGAATGCATCTTCACCACTAGGTCACTTTTAATTATACTGCAGTATATATTTAATTCAAATTTATATAATAAAATGATAACCAAAATATTTAATTTCTAGGCAGATATTCTTTCCAACGTCTGATCCAGCATAAGGCTTAAATTATTAGACTCCTTGACAATTTGCGAGAACCTTGAAAATTGTGAAATCATGTTGGTAGGCCTTTTTTAACCGACTTCAAAAAAGGAGGTTATCATTCGTCTGTTTTTTTTTTTATGTTTGTTACCTCATAACTTTGGATTGAGTAAACCGATTTTGATGATTTTTTTTTTATTTGAAAGCCGGTGCTTCCCTTGTGGCCCCATTTAGATATATTATTATTTAGCGCATATACTAATATTTTTCATTTAATTTGATTAATGTAATAGTTTAGTTATTTTTTGGTTTTTAGTGCCTTCTTGTTTCCTTAGTGTTTCTTGTTATTTTAGTCGGTTTTTTTTTGTAAAACTTTTATTATCTAAGTCCGCATGGCTAGCTACCAACCTCAAGTTGAAAATCTGTCGCCAAGCACCTGTTGGTGTGTTCCGGCAGTTGCACTTGAGAGCCAGTCTTCCTCTAGGTTTAACGTGACTACCGTCTTAGACCACATTGTCATTTAACATCTGATGAGATTGTGGTCAAAGGCTAACCTATAAAGTGCAAAAAAAAACTTGTGTACATTGCTAGACTCCAGGAATAAGGGCGTAGCCATTAAATCACTTGATGATTTTTGTTTTTGAACTGACCACACCGTTTACCTCGCAAGGCCTCTACAGTTTCACCGGACTACTAAGGGGAGCGCTTAAAGCACTCACCCGATTTTATATAGGCAACCAGCACATGGATGCACGGCGCGCATCGGCTTGGACTGTCACCAAATATCCCGAGTTTAATTAAACTAAGCTGAACTAAGCTAACTATTATTTCATACATATATAAATTCGTGAAACATGCACGTCTACCAAGCATGTATGTTTAACGAACTTATATTACTTGATAATCTCCTAAGTTACTCTGTAATCGATATCATAGTATTCAACAGTCCTTGATTAATAATTTTGCTCAGTTGAAAGATATTTCTTAGTTTTATGTTTATGTCCTTTCCAGTCATACAGTCTATTGATTGGAATCGAACCGTAACCAACTCATTCACCGTGCACGCTCTTCAGATACAATACTTTAATATAATAAAGAAGGAAGATGTAGAAGAACGAACGAGGTCACTAAATATGCTTTGCATCATTTGCTACCCCCATTATTTGACAAGACCGAGTTACGAAACTAAAATTGTAACCAAAGCTAAATCATTCTATGATATTCACATTTGCATTATTTTCAAGTTATGTATAGCTCATATATAATATCCATGAGGATACTATGGCACAACAAATACATCGACAGAAAACACATTAACCTACTTGCTAGAGTTAAGTTGGAAATTTACCCCAAAACAAAGGATAGTTTGAATTTTAATAGTTAAACGATGAGAACTGAAGTAAGAACACTCCAGTACTTGTACTTGCAACTTTTACCTAATTTAGTGCGGCGCAAGTTGGTAGCGGAACGTGGTTTTATATTATTCTGTACTACATATTTTCGTCCTTATCTATTTTACTGATTGTATACGAACGTATACACGATACTGGTAACAAAAATACAATTTTTATAATTTTTGTCTGTCTATATGTTCCAAGTAATTTTTTAAGACCGATTTGGATAGAAATTTCACTGATGGATAGTTAAAATTACAGCGGGTGACATAGGCTACTTTGTTTTAGACTAGCTGTCATCCGTGGCTTCGTCTGTAGTACTATCTACAAAACTATTGGACCTATTTTCATGGGAATTTCTCTGACAGATAGCTGATCTTATAAGAAGTAATTTACAATTATAAAAAAAAACGCATGCAGAGCTGCGGGCAACAACTAGTAAGTGAATAAGATGATAGAGCTCTGCAGTTGCGCACACATTACGAAAAAACTAATGGATGGATTTGGAACATAATTTTTAGTTTTACTTCTTAGTAAACTTAGTTATTATTAATACGATATTTTTCATTTAATATAAAGTCATTATAGTTTTCAGAAATATTAGTTCATGTAAATATTACGCGCTCAGCGATGTGCTTTTTCTTACCGTGAAGAGACGAATATACCATTATTTAGGAGGAAATTCGTTGGCGAAGTATACTTCTGTTTTAATTTTTTATTTCTTTTCTACATCAAATATATTAATAAATAACACAAACGAAGTGGTGGGTATCAGATAGTTTATTTATAAAAGTAATGCCTTTTAAATTAATAGTAACACTTTCATACCTACAAATTGAGTTACTTTATTAAATTGGATTCACGATAGAAAGAGATGCCAAAATCTAATCATTCTCAGAACTTATTAAAATATTATTTGACGAATGAGAATGTACATGGCTTTAAGAAAAAATTTGAAAATTACCTACAAGAATATCAATCATTTAAAAAATGTTGAAGTAAACAGTATATTGTCACGCATAAGTTGCATAGATGGCGTTAAAACAAATCTGAACGTGATGACAACATATACTTTCGAGTTTACTCCAAAACGCGTCGTCAGATGTTTCACATAAACAAAAAAAAGAAAACAAAACCCGTTCTCATATAGAGGACACGGAATAGGTTGTGAAAAAATAATAAACGCCCATAGAGTATAAATTTTTTGTAAGCCATCCCCGGCATAAATAATGCAAAGTAGATATAAAAACTGAAGGAGAGGCGTCGGTCCAGATAAAAACACGACAAGCTAACGAGAACCATCTGCGTTCTATCGATTCGACTTGCGATGGACGGATTTTGAGCTCTGATTTTTACGTGTTGTTATTTTTACGTGTATATATTTTTTATGCTGATCACACTACCAAGAAAGTATAATATGTATTTAAAGTGACTCCATTTTACATATTTATTTATGAAGGATTAATTATTGTACAACATATTACCCCACTTAATATTTGGTAGGTTTAAGAATCGTGTGTTGCCAATTAAATTTATAACGCTTCGATATAGAGAACAGATTTGAAGAGCGGCAATTAACGTAAGACCTAATTTTTTATTTTACAAATAATTTAGTTCAAATTTGGTCTCAATTATATAAAAATGACATAATAATGAGACATTATACTGGGATTTTGAAAGTAATCGTTTTTAATTTATGTTATAATCGTTCGCGCGATATCAATAATACACTTTTAAAAGAATTTCTATTAACGTTAAAGATTACATTTAGTTGATATATTACATCTAAAACTAATAGGTGTCTACAGTTCGAGATGTGAGATAATATAGCCTTCAAACTCGGATTCAATTTTAAGTGGTGGTTCTTACGATTCCATTCCGCATATTGTCGCCTTACGTTGCCGGTGGCCGTTGTGTTGCAAACATAACTTATGCCGCAACTTGGTTGTTTCCGTCTAGTGGGACGATATAACACTTATGTAAATGTCTATTGTGTAAGCGAAACTTTCCTGTATAGCTTTAAAACGCATACCATAATTTAGCTTTGTAATCAATTATGAGAAATAAAAAAACTTGTATGTAGTTTTAGCTAGCGTTAGCATCTGCACACGGTTTCGCACGCGTTTGAATACAGTAGTTATTATCGAATTGTTATTGAGGTTATACTTCCCTTGGCGCGTTAGGGAAAAATGATGAGAGTAAATTTTTACGATGCGCGGCGCGCACACCGTTTCGAAAAACCGACACCCTGAAGTTAGCTATAGTCAACATTTTATTCAAAAAAAGTATGTATGTATTAAATACCTTTTTTCTATTGTTAGTGTTGATTTCTCCTACAAACGTAACGAATAAGGCGAAAGATAACATTTTTGAAAAGATTTTTATCTTGTTACGCCAAAGAAGTATAACTTCTAACGCGTGTACATAAGTACCCACTACTTTTTTTTAATATTAATTTCGTGTGATTAAAATACGCAGATATGTTGTAATGTCTAGGACGATTACTGGTGGAATTTTATATGTTATCAATTTTAGAATAACATACTTCCCGTGTAAAGATACACGAAAGTTAATATGAAAATCGTTTGAAAATTATAATATACGTTTTAAATATCGCGTAGTATTTTTTTTTTATAAAATCTAAAATTAATGTCGATAATGTTTATTTTGTGTCACCTTTTAAATGACAAAGTTCCATATAAATCGGACGTCTCATCTTCTCACCTACAAGTATAATCAAAACAACCGTATTCTAAGCCTCAAAAATTCCTCAACCTCGACTCACCACAAGGAATCCTCAAAATCGGTATTCTTAGTTATGATTCGATCTTGTCTTGAGGTAATCTGGAGGATCCTCGAATGAGGTTGAGTCGAGATAAAACGTCATTGTATACGTCATTGAATCATAGATTATAGCGTACTTTTTGATATTTTCGTCTATGGTAAGTCGAAAGTTGGCAATTATCTGTTGTTTTTATTTTATCTACGGTGCGTCGCGTCGCATCCGTTCTTTTATTTACTTTTATTGTTTGTTGTGGTGTGGCATTAAAACAATTTGTTTCCTAAAACGATAGCGCCTCTAGAATTCTACATTATCATAAAATTCAATAGGGTTTTCTGCATCTCGTAAATACCGGAGTCGTAGGGATTATCATACGAATAATTGAAAAACAATTGGAAATCCATTAGAAAAACTATAATAATATCATAATCAACTTTTGTTGCCAACCGTGGACATATGAATACAATAAACATTACCAGAACAAATCAGAATATACGCTGAATTAAATCAAACAACTATTCCACGCCTCCGACCTCCATGGATTGGATCTCAGCAAAAAACTCCCTTCGCTCGCCAAAGACCTAAACAAACTTCAAAGCGTTACTTTGCAAAACGTACCTTCATTAAAATTCGTCCGTCAAAGAATAAACATGTCATTTGTGTCTTAGCCTAGCTTCGGTTTATATTTGCTCAGGACGTGTGGATATGGTAATGCCGTTTCGTTAAGTAGACACGCCTGCTTATACATTCCCTTTGGTGCTGATGGCTATTGAAATTCGAAAGGTTAGTTAAACGTTGATATTGGATTCCAATGGCTTTAGCATTTTTACCTACAATATATCTATACATCAATACATATAAATAAAATTGGAGTGTCTGTGTGTAATATCAAAATAACGACTTTTTACTGATTGGATATGAACGGATACACGATACTGATAACAAAAATACAATTTAAAAAAATTTTGTCTGCCTGTCTGTCTGTCTATCTGTCTGTCTGTCTGTATGTTTCGGGTAACTCCTAAACGGCGGGACAGATTTTGACAGAAACTTCACTGACGGATAGTTAAAATTACAGCGGGAGACATAGGCTACTTTATTTTAGGCTACCTGTCATCCGTGGCTTCGTCTGTAGGACTATCTCCAAAACGATTGGACCTACTTTCATGGGACTTTCACTGACAGATAGCTAACATTATAAAAAGTAATTAAAGCTTTTTTTATTTTGGACTAGCTTTTACCCGTGGCTTTGTTTGCAGTACTATATCCAAAACGTTTGAACCATTTTTCACGGAACATTCACTAACAGATAGCTAATCTTATAAGAAGTAATTTACAATTATAAAAAAACACGCATCCATAGTACATAATAAAAATACAGTTCCTTTGAGGCCTAATCATCACGTATCGCCATAGGACTATGGCCATTCGATGTGGAATTTCTCGTAGATAGTTTTAGGCCTTTTCTTTGGATTTTTCGGTTTTATTTTTTTGGATTCCATATACCCTTTGCTACTTTTTCCGACGAAGTGGGCGAGCATTAGTCAGTACTCCTATAATGCTAAATAAGAAATGATTAAATCATTGTTACTTCAAATGCACAGAGAGAACGAAACGCTTTTATAGCAAGTGTTTTGTATTCAACATCACACTCTAGTTGAGAATAGAGATGACGAGTTGCAGACTTGGCCGTGAGTTGTATGTTAATAAGACGAACTTTTTCAGTTCAGCTTTTCTAAGTTTCTAACAAGCTTTTATTATTACATTTTACATTTCAATCGTTTTTAACCAAATCAAAATATGTTCTCCGACTTTTATGGCTGTTATCTACTGTTTTACTGGACACAAAGTCTATCAGAGCCATGTTCTTTTTATTTCTATATCTGAAAATCTATCACCAAGCACCTATAGGTGTGTAAAACCAAATCGTAAAACGATTAAGAGTCTATTCTAATATAATTTGTACGGTAGTGGTTTTGCTCGACACTTGATTTCTTACCTCGAATAAGGATACCATCTTCGAACACAGCGTCCATATACGTAGGTTCGAATCCTTGCTTTGGAGTCGGAGCTTTCGCTCAAGCAAAAGATCGTGATGAAGCCATAACATAGTGACGGGGTCTTTTCTAAGTCTGCCTGGCTAGCTACAAACGGTAAGTTATAAATCTGTCACCAAGCATCTGTTGGTGCCTTCTGGTAGCTGCCAGTCCTTCTCTAGGCCCAGCATGTTAACCATGTTAGGCCACATCATCATTTAACATTAAATGAAATTGTGGTCATACACTTTTTTTTTATATTATAGGGGGCAAACGAACAAGTGGGTCACCTGATGGTAAGTGATCACCACCTTCCATAGACACTAGCAACACCAGAGGAGTCGCAAGTGCATTGCCGGCCTTTTAAAACTAAAGCCTATAAATTATGTTAAGAAAATTTTGCTGACTTAAGAAAAAATGGAAATCATTGTTTTAAAAGTCATAGCTCTTCTAAGCTCTATAATGAATGAAATAAGATTATATATTAGCATATGAATTTAGCAAAAGGAAAAACTATTTGCTTAATAATAGATTTTCGTAGGTGGTAGAGCTACGCTGAAACTATTACTGGTTTCAGAATGAATGGGTCGGCTCGCCCGGGGTAGTATCACCCTCTCACAGAAAACCGACGTGAAGTAACAGTGCGCCCGCACTGTTGCGTTTCGTTCGGTCAGTGAGAGCGCCGGAGGCCCACATATATTAAAAGGCCGGCAACGCACTTGCGACTCCCCTGGTATTGCTAGTGTCTATGGACGGCGGTGATCACTTACCATCAGGTGACCCACCTGTTCGTTTGCCCCCTATAATATAAAAAAAAAAATTCTTACATGACGACGTAGTTGATCTGCGTGTGTAATTTATAGAGTCTGAAGAAAAAAAATGTAAAGTCAGTGATATGTATGTTATATGTGAAAATCGTTTCAGGATTACTTTACTCCCTGAGGGGAGACAAACGAAAAGATATCATCATCGTTTTCCTCTAATATAAGGCCGTGTTTGATCTCGTCAAACAGTATTTGTTCAGGACGACAGTTGGAATCGGTAATGTGCGGCCGTGTTCGATCCCTAACCGTGAATATTGGAATGGGGAATAACGATTATTGTGATTTCATTATTAAAGGAAGTGTAATATTTTAACCACAATCTCATCTGATGTTAAATGATGATGTGGTCTAAGATGATAGTCACGCTAAGCCTAGAGGGAAACTGGCTCTCAAGTGCAGCTGCCGGAACACACCAACAGGCGCTTGGCGACAGATTTGCAACTTGAGGATGGTAGCTAGCCAGACGGACTTAGAAAAACCCCTACCACCGTGCTGTGGTTTCTGGTAGCTAGTCAGACGGACTTAGAAAAAGCCCCATCACCGTGCTGTGGTTTCATCACGATGTTTTCCTTCACCGAAAGCTCCGACTCAATTGCTAGGATTCGAACCTACGTCCTATAATAATAAAACAATTTAATATACTTTTGGTTACACTTAAAAATATTATACTGGCTGCTCGCCTCGTCTTTTCACATCAGTATTCAAACGAAGAACATGAGAACAAATCTTACTTTTACAGTAAGACCATGTATTGAAATAAAATTGCAACTGAACATCATCAGCCTGTAAGAGACCCACTGCACGGCTATAGGCTTTTTCCGAAAAAAGGTATTAACATAATCACCACGCCGACCCACGACCTATTGCCGATTTCAAATTCTAAGAAATCCATAGTTCTATATCATCCCACTTGCGGTGGTACCACAAGAACATTTCTCAGGTTCAGGTATCCTCACGATATTTTCCTTCACCATCAGCAGATAGTTGATTTTGGACAATGACATTGAAATAGACCTTGGATCGATATTCCACCGACCAAACGACTCGACCACCAGGACTTCAAGTCACTAGACCATCACGAAGTAAACAAGTGAACGTCAATCTGTCAATATATCACAAAATCTGCCCACAGTCTTTTGTCTCACTCAATTTTTCTATATAAAGATGTTTAAACCCAAATTTCCCACTTCCCTATTGGAGTTTTCAATTATTTTCATTCATACAAACCTTATTTATGTACAGTATAAGATTTTCCCGTTTCCAAATAAATCATTCAAGATCGTATAACTTCAGAAAGTTTAAAGTCAAACTTCATAGAATCGCGTCGTGAGATTGCAAACTCGAATTATTGAGATGGAATCAATCTGAAAGGCGATTGAAAGAAGCTGAGATCTTATTGGCCAGAACTCAAGGTCCCTCGGTAATGCTGAAACGTTTCTAGTGCCTATTATACGAGTTTTGAATGATCAATTTAACTTCACCCGCTGAAAGTTCTCGAACTTTGGTAAAAACTGGACGCGGTATGTTTGTCATTGGGAACTGCGAATGGAACCCGATCAGAGATATATATATAAAAATGTTATTCTTATAGTACCACCATATCATCAGCATCTTATCCTTATCCCACCTAAGTAGGGTCGGCACAACATGTTTTCCTTTTCCACTCTCCCCAGTCAGATGTCATATCAGTATTCACACTTTTTATAAGCATATTATTTTCACACAATCCATCCACACCTTTTTCGGTCTTCCTCTACTTCTATATCCGTCCACTTTCAAACTCGAAACTTTTCTTCGTTACATGACTTTCATCTCTTCTCATAATAGGCCCGTACCATGCTAACCTATTACTCCTCAACTTCTCTGTTGCTGGTGCTATTTTTAAACTTCCTCTGATATAGTATATTGTAGTACCACCATATGTGGGAAGATATAGCAGTATGGATGGATTTCTCAGAGTTTGAAATCGGCAATATATCGTGGGCTGGTGTGGTGATTATGTTAATACCTTCCTTTGGAAAGAGGCCTATAGTCCTGCAATGAGATTCTTACAGGCTGATGATGATGATGATGATGATGAATATATCTTGGTCTTTTTTACAAATGTCAAAAACTTATCTCCAAATTAATAAAGGTCTGCATGGAATACATTCTGTTTTAATATATATTTAGAGGCGTATAATTTAAACAGTAGGAATTATTAACTTTTATTATTTATAATGTTTTTTTTTTATTATTATTTTTATCTATAATTATTATGAATCATTTTAAATTTAATTTTAGTTCAGTTTTGTAAACTTCTTCTTGTTTTATACTCTGGTAACAAACAGATTGACATTTTAAGGAACTGTAGTTCTGTTAGTCCTAACAAATATTATAAGCACGAAAGTTAGTTTTTTTTGTTCGTCATTATTAAATTTCACATACAGGTAAAATAAAAAAATCAAAGACAAGGTACCTTCAGTCTTAAAAAAATATTCCGTTCCCGAGAGATACCATAAATGTATGTCAAAGCGAACGAAGCCGCGAGTTTAGTTAGTAGTATATAAAATAACGCACAATGCACCAGGAAGAGGCCCTAAAAAAATGCCCGTTAACATTATATCATTCCCATGAAATTTCTCAACAATACATCTCACTCATTCTTTTATATAGGATTCAATATATTTTACGACCTTATGAAAGGGATGGCGTTATCGATATATTACAAGCATAAAAACGATACACACAATTCATTACTTACCTCGCGAATTGTAATCGAAAAGCATTTTATTCGGTCCAAACCAATCTTTAACCCTTAATAACCTAGAGTTTCAATTTTGATACCAATCTTTTAAACCGAATGTTCACATTACTATTAGTTTTTTTTATAAGCTATATATATATAAATTATATAGCTATATTTATATAGCTATATTTACAAAGCTATTTTTCCCTTCATCTAGACCCTCAAGCAAACACAGTATATAAAATAATTCACTTTCGTAAATCAGGCTACTAAGGGTTAATACTAGTAATCATTTGATAAAGAAAATATGGAGAATGTATATTCTATTTAAAAATCAGTCGATTCCTAGCTCTACGTTCGCCGGTGAGACCCTCAGCCACGTCGGAGTTGGTTCTAACGAAGTCATTCAAGCGGCCGCCGCCGCATTGTGCCCCGCGAGTAAGATACGCCCTCTTAAATTGAATCGTAACTTTGCAATTAAAAGTTGCCTATTCGACGTCGGATCGTTAGTTTCAATAAATTAACATTTCGCAGGAATTCTAACACAATTCCAATTAACAAAGATGACATCAATTAATAAAAGGGTGAAGTGCGTTTTTATTTTAACTAATTGTTATACAAAAGAAGTAGACATTCTACTTTAAATTTATTTAAAAGCGACTTCCTATGATTATCTTTAAAGAATTATAATAACGGAGATATAGCAGCAGTACGTTGACTGTCGCTATTATTATGCGAGATTGCAGATTATATAATACTAGCGGCCCGCTCTGGCTACGCACGGGTATAAAATACATGGCCTATGTCATTCACTGAAAAAATGATTAAAATCGATCCATTAGTTTTGATTTATTCATTAATAACCTTGGCCCGCACGCGTTACATTTGGAGTAACCTCAAAAATAACAGTATTTCTCCACTATTTAATTTATATTATTATACATATAAACCTTCCTCTTTAATCACTCTATCTAATAAAAAAAAACGCATCAAAATCCGTTGCATAACTTTAAAGATTTAAGCATACATAGGGATATAGGGACAGAGAAAGCGACTTTGTTTTATACTATGTAGTGAAGGTTGCAAAGCGACTGAGGCATAAGCCGACCCCTTATTGTCACGTGCTGGAACAAGTCAATACCGCCGCGTACTTATATAGTGCAATAAGTATGGCGTGTCTGGTCGTCTATTGTATCCTTACTTATATTTCAGACTAGCTGTTGCCCGCAGCTCCGCATGCGTTTTTTTTTTATAATTGTGAATTACTTCTTATAAGATCAGCTATCTGTTAGTGAAAGTTCCGTGAAAAAATGACTTCAAACGTTTCGGAGATAGTACTGGTGAAACAAAGCCATAGAGTAAAGGCTAGTCCAAAATAAAAAAGGCTTTAATTACTTTTTATAACGGTAGCTATCTGTCAGTGAAAGTCCATGAAAAGAGTCCAATCGCTTAGGAGATAGTACTATAAACGAAGGCCCTGGAATGATAGCTAGTCTAAAAATAAAAGTAGCCTATGTCTCACCCGCTTGTAATTTAAACTAGCCGGCAGGGAAATTTCTGTCAAAATCTGGGTCCGCCGTTCGGGAGATTACCCGGACACATCCGAGACGGACAGACAACCAATTTTAAAAAATTGTATTTGGTATCAATATCGTTGATACGTTCATATACAATCAGTATAAAGTCCAATTTTATTTAAATGCTATAGATGTATAGATAAGTTGTTCCTGCGGCTGATGCCGTAATGTGATTTATCGAAGTCAGAAAATGTCTTGACATAGAAGACTTGTCACTCCAATATATATTTGTTCTTTGTAAGATCTACCTGATTCGATTCTAAAAATTCTTACAACAAAATAAAGTAACAGTCCTTAGTAACATAGCTAATATTTTACTGCTTTAAATATGATTATATAATTATGTAGTAACTTTTGCCCGCGGCTTCACTCTGTTATATATATCCCCCTATACACAACATTTAACAAATTGCGCTGTGTCAGCCCCCGGAGGAAGCAAGCTAATGTAGATGTCCTCCCAGAGCGGCACTCGCGGATTCACTGTTGCGCGGTTTTTTTTCTCTTTACTTTTATCGTTAATAATTATTCGAATTAAAATAAAATATCAATTATTAGAAAAAAAACCGCAGAAAACCGACGTGAAGTAACTGTGGTTGCACTGTTGCGTTTCGTTCGGTCAGTGAGAGCGCCGGAGGCCCACATATTTAAAAGGCCGGCAACGCACTTGCGACTCCCCTGGTGTGTAGTAGTAGTAGACATAGACATGGACGGCGGTAATCACTTACCATAAAGTGACCCACCTGTTCGTTTGCCCCCTATAACATAAAAAAAAAACTTAAAATACCATAGCTCGTGTATTATAGCAGCTTGCGTTATTGTAAATTTGATTTATACCTAGGAAACAGTACATTTTTTCAAGATAAAAGTACTCTATAGCCTTTTGTGTATATCTGAGAATGTGTACGCAAAATTTCATAAAAAATTAGTTTACTAGTTAAGGCGTGAAAGCGTAACGAACAAACTCACTTTCTTATTTATAATGTTAAAAAGGATTTATGGAACATTTTTAAGTTTATATAGTATCTAGTAACTTTTGTAATGTTAATTATAACGAAGTTTTTTGTCGTTTTATATATGAATGATAATTCACGGGAAAATGAGTTGCATTTATTAGTGATACAAACTTCTAAAAAACTTTAATGATTGGAGCTATACGCAAATGGATTCTAGTCATACCAATGTTTTCTCTATGTAAAACCTTAGCCAGATCTCATAAAAAAACATGTCGTCTCGAGCCTATTCAGATCAAATCAAATCAAATCAAAAATACTTTATTCAGTTTAGGCCCTGAGAAGGCGCTTATGAACGTCAAAGTTACCACCGGTTCGGAAAACAACCCAGTCATCGAGAAGAACCGGCAAGAAACTCGATCTGGTTTATCTTTTCATTGACATATTATAACTCACATTTTTAAAACATAGTTATAAATAATTACATTCGGTTTTGGTGTATGCACAGAGAGGGCGTCATTTCCAGACGTCACCGTCGTTCACATATTGATCCACCCTGTAATAGCCTTTAGATATTAAAACCTGCTTGACATGATGCTTGAAATTAGAATCCGGCAGATCGGTAACGTGTTTTGGAATTTTATTATAAAACCTAACACTATTACCTAAAAAACTGTTACCGGTCCTAGTGAGCTTAAAACATGGAATGACCAATTTGTTATTATTTCTTGTATTTAGATTATGTCGGTCCTTTACGAAATCTAGCTTGTCTAAGTTTTTGCGGATGTACATTAGATTTTCAAGTATGTATTGGGAGGGCAGAGTTAGGATACCGAACTCCTGGAACTTATCTTTTAATGATGAAACAATATCAAAAAGACATAAGATATTATACATTGACAAATCTTTCGCAATATAAATAAAAGGAGAAACCATCTTTATTTTGATAAATTTAATGTAATTATTCAGAATATGGAGCACGTCATACATTTGACATATAAAACCGTGTAATTATAACTTAAAACAAAGATACCGTATAATGACGATTCCAGGGCGCGGTCTAAATCAAGGCGCGAGGCCGGCAATGCATATGTTAATTGTCAACTGTCACGCTATTATTAAATTATAACATAAACACTACCCTTCCCACGCGGTATTGCGCGTTATATTTCAGCAGTACAATGTGCTTTTGCATCTATGGAAGCCGGATATTCTATACTCATCAGTACAGCTCAGCTTTTCAACTCCAATTGCAAAATAAATGCAAGAACACCGAAAATTAAGATTTTTACTCATTAAAAAATAACAAGTTATATTAAAATTATAAATCTAGAAAACTTCTCAAGTACAGCTGTCAGAAAACTGTGATAAATGTTCGTGACAGATTACCAATTTGAGATTAATAGCTTTAGTAGTATTCTCTAGTTTTATCAAGATATTTTCTTCCACCGAATGTTTAATCTTCGATGCGAATCTATGCTAATCGACAGCGTATCCAAGCACGCTTTATTCAGTTTAGACTCTGAGAATGTACAAAAAACTCGATGAGGTTTATCTTTTTAAAATAAATATTATATTTAAAATACATTATCGTTACAATCGTTTTTAGTGGATGAACAGAGAGGTATCAATTCCAGACATCACCGTCGTTCACATATTGACCCACTTAATAACAGCATGTTGACGCCGAAACTCACTTGACATGGCGCTTAAACTCACATCGATAATATGTCCCGGGACTTTGTTACAAAACCTAACCTAAAAACTGTTAGAAATTATATGTATTCTAGATTTTTCTTAATTTAACGTTTCTTTGTGATCGATTAAATTAAGATTAAATTATGAATAATCTAGAATTATCCATACAAATGTAATAGAAGTAGCGTTTAAAGTCCTTGAATTAAAATGAAATCAGACCAGAACATAGACGTGTCAGTTACAGCATTGAACTGTATGAGTGATGCAAATATTACTATAGAAGACCTATGTCCTTACCTTTCAACCAAAAATTACTGTTCCAAAGGGACAGGGGAAATCTATATTACTGTAAAAAGGTTTGGGAATAACTACTGCACTCGACGGAGTAGACGATAGGAGTAGAGAATGAGCGAAAAATATATAGTTGGATATTGTTAAGAATTATCAATACTAACTAATCTTGTCTGTAATAGACAAACTGCATTTTGGATAATGCACTTGAGAGCCTGTCTCCCTCTAGGATTAGCGTGACTACCATCTTAGACACATCAAATGATACTATGGTCACACGCTAACCTATAAAGCATAAAAAAATAGCATTCTTTCATCCATTGGAAAGTAACATTATCAGCAAATAACGTGGGCTGAATTTTATTTTTTTATCCACATTAACTTGAGCCAAGCCCCGACCAATAGCTAGTATGTAAAAACGGTGTACATACAATGTTGATAACTGATACAGTATTATGGAGAAGCATTTCTGTGCATGATAAGTATGTCTCAAAATGTATGAAATTTAGTTCACGGAACCTTTATTTCACACAATATTTCGATAGACACTTTAAAGTAAAAACTCATCCCTTTCCTTATCTCATCACTCCCTAGTACAGAAGGAAAGGAAAGCACGCTGTGAAAACCCTCCTCAAATGAGATAACGGCACGAAAATGATAACTTGATGACAGCGAACTTTCGAGATTCGAGTCGGATTCGTGTAAGTAGAGAAAGAAAACAATTTTAACGAAAAGTATTATGGTGGATAATACATAATACGCCCCTGATTATCAATAACAATATACTTGGAAATCTTTGTATTTCGACTGCTATATATATTACTTTTTTATACTTTATAGGTTAGCGTTTGGCCACCATCTCATTTGATGTTAAATGATGATGTAGTCTAAGATGGTAGCCACGCCTAGAGGGAGACTGGCTCTCAAGTGCAGCTGCTGGAACACACCAACAGGTGATTGGCGACAGATTTTCAACTTGAGGGTGGTAGCTAGCCAGACGGACTTAGAATAAGCCCTACCACCATGCTATGGTTTCATCACGATGTTTTCCTTCACCAAAAGCTCCCACTCAGTTGCTTGGATTCGAACCTAGGTCCTTCGACGCTATGTCCGGACACACTATCAACTGAGGAATAGTACCATTTCTGAGCCAAGCTTAGATACAACAGACTAGAATATTTATTTTAACTCTGAATACTTTAGACTAACGAATCTTATCTGTTAAAACTACGGAACACTCAATATATCTTATATTTCTTCCTGTGCTTATCCCACCTGAGTAGGGTCGGTACAGCACATTTCGTGATTCGAAACTTGGCTTAATGGTTTACGACCGGCCGCCTTCCTGAAGTCAATCCTCCTTCGGATCTCTCTATTTGTGTCAAGCCGACGATATATATACAGTTACTATTATAGCTTTTAAAACCTTCCACTGCTGCTTTACAACTCTAAGGATTTAAAATTCATATATTTTTATTTTAAACTAGCTGACCCGGCGAACTTTGTGCCGCCTAACCGTCTCTTTATTTTATTTTAATACTTATTCTGCTATTCGAGACGCCATATAATCTTAAATGTTACCATCGTATAAATATTGACATTTATATTTATACGTTACTAACGTCACTCAATTGTTTTTCCTTTCTGGAACCTCTTCACGAACACTTATGGTATGGTATTAAAGTTCAAATTGATTTTTAAGTATTATTAAGAATCGTTTGTATGGGAGTATAGAAAAGTGTTGTTTTTAGACATTTTCAGGCAATTTTTTATTTTTTTCTCTCCGTAATAACCATCCTCGTACTTCAAGGAATATTCTAAAAAAAGAATCTGCGAAATCGGTTCAGCTGTTCTCGAGATTTGCGCTCAGCAACACATTCAGCGATTCATTTTTATATTATAGATTTATTAGGGAAGTCATTATATATCTCATTTTTTTATTAGATCCATCGTTACATGATAAGAAATAAAGTGTACAACATACAACAACAAAATTAAGGCTAAATATAAATGTCTGAACTAAAACCTTAAATTACAATATAAAGAAATAAAAGCATTTAAGACTGGACAGCTCGGTACAGTTTCAAATAACTGAATTTACGATAAGCAGATGTATGTAAATTTAAGCTACTAGTTTTGAAATTGCAATAAATAAATATTGTTTGTATGAAAGTTTGAAGCCGATTTCTTTTTAAATCGACATGATGGTGGAGTATTGCTCCATATTTCAATGAACCCCTAAAAGCGGTAGTCCTATGTAGAGGTATCAGCAACGCATTGATTGTAGAGCACATGCATATATTAGGGCCTTTCTGATTTGATTATCCCAAAGAGTAATGTGGCCATGTGTAACTCTCTTCGACCGGTCACTTTTAAAACATCGGCCTCATTAAAAATGTGTCCACGACGGGGGATTAAAAAAAAATTAGCACAAGCATTCTGTACCCTCTAGATTGACATTTCACTTTCACAGACATTTTTGTAGAAAATTCAATACTCTGTAAAAATGCGTTCTTATTATTAATTTGTTAAAGTTAAAAGTTTAAAATTGAGTTGATGATACATTTTTATTATTTCTTTATTTTCAGTACAAAATTATTCGTTCAAAGGAAAATATCAATAAGATGAAAATCATTCACCAACTGGATTTTCAATCAACAAAAATTGATACACTGTTAATAGTAATAATAAATAAAACTCGTTTATTACTTCGATAATGAGGAAATTTACGATAGTAAAATAAAATATATTGTAGATCATTAATAAAACAAAAAAAAATTCAATTACTATTAAAAATTTAATTTTGTTAATAGTCACTCAAAATGCCATCACCCTATATTTGTGCTTAACGAAGGCGCTCTTTAAAAAGATAAATGCTCAAATTAGTTTCAATATAACATCTGACATTTAACTTATTCACTTCAAGAACTGCATAAAGCAACTATCGCCAGTATTATCGAAGTAGCAAACTTCGCAACGGGCCTTATCAAGCTTTATTTATATTCAAGACGGTCTCGCGAAGTTATCTCATTAAACGAACGGAGACACTCTGATATCAGCTGTAAGTCTAAGAAGTCATTATATGCTGAATATTTTACTCCTATTTTTATACGTCGTGGTAATTTAAATTCTTGTACTGAGGACTTTTTTTCCAACTGGCTAAAGATATTCTCCTGACGGGCGGGCCTTCGTAATTTCACCGGACAAATAGGGCGAGGGTTTATGGCGTTCAGCCGCTAAGAAATAAGCTTAACAGTGTCAATGTTACCGAACCTCGGCTTGGACGGCAACAACTTGAATGTTACTAATCTAATCATACATATAAAAATTAGTGAGGTATATATGTGTACCAGCGTGTCTTCCTCACGAACTCAATAATATATTTCGTATCTGTCAACTCTGCTAAATTATAAAATAACCAAGTTCGAAAAATGGGAGGAAAAAGTAAAACCCTTCTGCCATATCTACCTGTCTGTATGTGTGTGTCTACGTATATGTAGGTGATCTGTGTTACGTGTGTTAAGCTAACGAGTGACAATTTTCAGTGTCACTATATCGCGTTAGCAACGTATTCGACGGTTCTACTCCCGTGCGTTGAACCTAGCCTTACAGCCAAA
This sequence comes from Antheraea assamensis, assembly GCA_035772565.1. Taxonomy (NCBI): domain Eukaryota; kingdom Metazoa; phylum Arthropoda; class Insecta; order Lepidoptera; family Saturniidae; genus Antheraea; species Antheraea assamensis. The sequence goes on from JAQQSE010000085.1 coordinate 247,067, forward strand.
GAGGGTCGCGACGAGTGTGCGGGAGCGAAATTCACCGCTAGACCACAACGATCTGATCTCTGGTTACGCTGGCGTGAGCACGTACACGTTCTGTTTGAAGAGTTGGTTCTACTGATCGTTCATTGCTGTTATTTTATTGGAAAGATCGGAGTACATTGTACTGCAGATAAATCAAGACAAGTATAAGGCAAGCCGCTATATTACCCAATCCCTTGTCAATAATCCTTTGTAGGTGGTAGAGCTATGCTGAAGCTATTACTGCTTTCAGCATGAATGGGTCGGCTCGCCCGGGGTAGTACCACCCTCTCACAGAAAACCGACGTGAAGTAACAGTGCTTGCACTGTTGCGTTTCGTTCGGCCAGTGAGAGCGCCGGAGGCCCACATATATTAAAAGGCCGGCAACGCACTTGCGACTCCCCTGGTGTTGCTAGTGTCTATGGACGGCGGTGATTCACTTACCATCAGGTGACCTACGTGTTCGTTTGCCCCCTATAATATAAAAAAAAAAAACGTTATGATTGGTGGTCGTGACAAACTTATTAATTCATCTTTTATCTGTATTGTCCTCATAAGTAAGTGAAGTTGCATACAAAAATTCAGTACATCTGATAATATATCATAATTGTAGAATATCATTCAATAATGTTACTCATACGAAACGAAAATTATCAGAGATAAGAAATAAATGTTAAACTTTCATCCGATTACTTCTAATCACGATTGTTTTAAATAGCCAAGTAACAAATATATAAAACTTAAATTTAAATAACCTTTTATTTATAAGATTTCACATTTAGGCTAAGTGATAATTTTAATTCGTAATTTCTGATATACAAGCCTGTAAATATTCCATCCAAAGTTATTCTCGAAAGAAGGAACGGCAGAGGGACTAGTCGTGACGTCAGATATGTCAATCTCAAACACCTATAAAGCTAATTCTGTAGATACTTTATTTGAAGTTAAAATTACTTTTAGTCAATTTAAATAGTAACAAAATCGCTTTTCGCGTCTGTCTGTTCGCTCCTCTGGTTAATTGATACTACTGGTGGTTGTAATAAGGTTTGGTTTGGTATTAAACGAGTGGAAATTAAAAATACGTGTTATCAATTGCAAGTTTTATTGGCGACAATAAAAACATTATAAACACCAACTACGCAATGGATTTTGACAAGGAATTCATCATCGTTTAGGGAATTTCTTCCGGAAGATATGTATAAAAGTATGTACATAAAAGTACATAAGAATCAACGCACTATAATGAAGTCGTAAAAAATATCTATCGGGCGCTTAAATTGCTAAGGCTGACTTAAATCTTATGAAATTCATCAAAATACTGAACTATACAATGGCATATCTTAAAAAGGCCACAGATAATGTCATAATACGCTCTTTGTCTAAGGAGGACGCATTAATGTTTTCTTTTTTTTTTATATATTTTTAAAAATTAATAGATTATTTGCCAAGCTAATTTAAACAATATAGCAGTAGCTCTTATCTAGTGGAATATATACTTAGCGTTAAATAAAGTGTAGTGTGTAAAAAATAAGAGTTTATGTCTTTAAATCACTTCGGTACTTATGACGTTACATTGGCAAACTGCGCCCGTGCGAAGTAGAGGCGATTTGCTATTAAAATCATGAATAAAAGTTAAAATTTGTATTAATAATGCAGTCATAATGAGAAACAACTCTTGGCAAAATAATAATTTTTTTTTTTCGAACTGACCTACACTGCTAGCCTGTCAAGGCCTCTACAGTTCCACCGGACTACTAAGGGGAGCGCTTAAGGCACTCACCCGATTTGTTTAGGTGAACAGCGCAAGGGCACTCGGTGCGCCTCGGCCTGAACTGTCGCCGAATTTCCCGATCTGACTAAGCTAATCAAAATAATAAATATATAAACTGAGCCTGATACTTTTCGTGACCACACTCTTTCACTTTTACAGATCTGGGAATTTGCACGATTTATATATTATAATATATACCCCACCGCCCTCATTCTTTCCGGCTCCATTCTCGTATAGATCGGGTGCTTTTTCGAACTGACTACACTGTTGACCTGGCAAGGCCTCTACAGTTTCACCGGACTACAGAGATCGGGTCCTGCTGCATTTGGTCATCACAATGTTTATCACAAATAAACGTGCAATAGATAGATATCTTAGTACATTTTTTTCGTTTATTCAATTTACATCCAATATTATTGTAATGCTACTCCCATATCTGCGTGACGAACCTTCGACTACTTGTCGCGTTAAAATTAACATCAAAAATCATTCCGATAAAGGCACAGAATTCCCGTTCTAACACCTGTGTCTTTCCAATAACTTGAAATTAGCGTCCGATAAATTCCTTTGATATGCGCAAAAACCGCCGGCCCAGTTATCGTGCTGCGTGTATCGTCACGCAATCCGATAGTTCGTAACGCATAACGATAATATCTTCCCACATCTGCATTTTGCAACTCCCATACAATGATGTGCAAACGTTATTCTACGCCTTTATCAGAATTAATTTTGAGGTTATTTTTAGCGGCACAAGTGACCGAAGCTTCATCACGCAGATATGGGAGTAGCATAACAAAAACTGTCCAACCCCGAGCCCTACGATTATGTAGCAGATTTGTAATTACAAATTTCTTACACAATAATTAGATAAAATTAATTCTACCACTTTCACTGAATTAGATTTAGTTTACTAACATTGTTATATGCAATATAATCTTAATTAATTTACACACGGAAATGTTATCCGTTTATTTTTATTTTATTTTAGGCGTGTTTTGTTGGTGCCGACGACACATGACTCGCGTGTCGCACGAAGGGCCGCGTTCCTTCATGAAATGACAGAACGATGCGCAAATGACACGGGGTAAGAGCAATTACATTTAACTATACATTTTGGCGACCATTATAATGGGGCGTGTCTGGAATAGCATTTATAAAATTATTTAACTGTCTTATTCGTTTCTTAATTTCAAGCTAAGCAAATATCGTTATACTGCAGCCAATTTTAATAAGTTGAAACTACAGAGACGATAATATACCGATTTTTTGGCAGTCAACATCACTATGTCATTAAAGCCTGCCACCCCGAAATCATTCGATTTTTTGTCTATTAAGACAACTGATATAATAATGACTAATCTCGAAAGTTGAAATAGAACAAGACTCCAAAACAATAAATTATGATTGATTTTATCATATGAGTGGTAATAGAAATACCCCTGCTTTGAATGATTCCTCGTATTTGTACAACAGGAGGTCTATTACGTTGTTTTCATTGCGTTACTCTTATATTACTTTTATTAATTTGGAATATGGCTACACCTTGTGGTGTATTCCAAAAACAACAGTGGTCATCAAATAATATAAAATATATTCTCTTATTTTTAATATAATAGCCAGTTAGTGTTAACTCTTCTTGTGAAATGAATATACAAATCGAAATTAACTGAAATATAACAATCACGAAAATGAATAAAGTTAAGTTTCCGCCATCTATTAATTACTTGAGAAACTAAGTTCAAATTATTTGAATAAGATGTGTCAACTACTAACAACCACGCGCATAGATAATAAAATAAGTTAAGGTCAAATCATTATACAGTTGATCAGTATAAAGTACAATGATGTCAACCGGTAATTTCTTAACCGTACAAAATTTAAAAAATAGGAATCCCGTGAATCCAATCGTACCCCTTACAGGTGTCTTTATGCTTATATATACATTCTACATAAATAAGATATATTATTAGATTGTTCAATGTATGCAGTTCATCCGCTTAATTTAAACAGAATGAAATAATTTGCTTTATCCTTTCAATTAATTTAAACAACTTCGTTCGTTTTCATTGTTCAGTATGACATAGGCTATGTACAAGTTGACAATCTGTAAAAAGTATAAGCGAAGAATAATCGTAAATAATATATATTTTAAATATGTGTATTTAAAAAATTAAGAAATAATATGTTTACTACCTAATACACAATTTTGTTACAACGACGGTTAGTATAATAAAGACCATTAATAGTTTATTCAATAGTTAGCAACACTGATACAGTGAGCCATCGCCCCGCTAACGGTGTCATGGCGGTTTGACTTGTTGAAGGTTTTTTTTGCAATAACTCCATAGTTAATGTGCTTCTTAGCGATTTGATCTTTAATTTTATAAAATATAACAACGTGACACAAAACAGTTAATAATGCGCGAATACAAAATAGTGGTTTTAGGTAGCGGTGGTGTGGGAAAGTCCGCCCTGACAGTGCAATTTGTACAGGGCATCTTTGTCGAGAAATACGATCCCACCATCGAGGACAGCTATCGGAAACAAGTGGAAGTGGATGGGCAACAATGTATGCTCGAAATCCTCGACACTGCGGGCACGGAGCAGTTCACTGCTATGCGAGATTTATACATGAAGAACGGACAGGGGTTCGTATTAGTTTATTCAATCACAGCACAGTCTACATTCAACGACCTGCAGGACCTCCGGGAGCAGATCTTACGGGTGAAGGACAAGGATGACGTGCCCATGGTGCTCGTCGGGAACAAAACTGACCTGGAAGCGGAACGCGTGGTCGGCAAGGAACAAGGCCAGAACCTCGCGCGTCACTTCAACTGCGCCTTCATGGAGACTTCGGCCAAGGCGAAAATCCACGTGAACGATGTGTTCTATGACTTAGTGCGACAGATCAACAAGAAGTCCCCTAAGAAGGATGTGCCAAAAACTAAAAAATCGAAATGTATTATTTTTTAAGAGTGACGCCCTTGAAGGCTCCGATGCGTCTAGGTATAAAAAAATATTTAATAATTTGAAAGACTTCTCATACCCGGATTCGGCTCTTGATGGTTCCCAAAAAATAACTAGGTGGTGTGATGATGAGCGGTGTCGCTTGGTTATACTTGTAGTAGCATTTGGAGTATGTGCATTTGTTGAGCAGTGATAAGGTGAAATGTGTAGCACAAGTGAAAATAAAAATCCACTGAGCGTTCTAAATGTTATTCAGATTCCTTAATGTGCGATTGTGTAGTTGATATTTTCTTATTTTGGTCTATTTTGAATGTTACAAAATATATTGAGGATATATTTGGTATTTCTGTGTAAATTATGAATGCTACTATGGTCAGAAGTTGAAAAGGGTTATATGAATCTGCTATTATTAAAATTCTAATGTTGTATTCATTTCTGAGGCCATGAGTAGTGTGTCCTCACACCCACATATAATTTAGTCTTGAAATTAAGCCTACATAAAGTGTATTGTGATATGTCAAGACAGAGCATACACGTCTCATGGCCTCTTAAATATAATTTCAATTATGGTGACAGAATTCAATATAAAAATATGGAACTCTGTCATGGAATAACAATGTTAGGTTCAAACAGTGGTCTGTCAATTGGATTGAACAGGAAAACATTGCTGCGACATATTTGCTACTAAAATTTTCCTATGTTATCACTTATGATGTTGTTATACTATATGACCAAGTATGTTATTTTACTGTTGGTTTATTTTCAAGGGCATGTCATCCACTGCGTGAACCTAACATGAATAAGTTTCATTTTAGTAGTAATTATCGGTCTTAACTTCTGAACAGTTAGGATGTAAGCTACGTGATGCGGGCTCTGATGAGACCTGGAAATTTTACCAGCAGGCCCGTGTTAGACCAGTGTCTAATGTTTAATCACTGAGAGAACATTAAATTTTTTCAGATATATTATTATCTTGTTATATAATTCAAATATATTGGGAGTGAAATTAATTAATGCGACACAGTACTTGGAAACTCTCTTTCTACAAATTTTAGCGAGCCTTAGATGAATGCACTGTACAGACTGTTGTAGTTTTCGTTATGAGACCGATGGTTCTGGGGCACCGTGATGTACGGAGCAGGTATCATCACAGATTACAACTGTTATATAAATTGAAAATTAAAAAAAAAAAATCGTTATATTATAAATGAGATAGTCTACAACTACTGGCTCATATAAGTAAATGAATTATCAATCCTAAGTTTTGCTGCTAGAACTTTGTTAAAAGTAAATATTATATAGATATTCGAAATATTGTTACAGAATTGAGATATGTTTCTTCGGTTTCCCCAATTTTCTGTTATAATATAAGGATATATAAGCACAAGGATATTGGTAACAACTTTGATCTGAGTTGAATAATATTTTTTATATATATATATATATATATGTATAGGTATCATGCAAATCGTAAGAACTTGTATATTTTTAATCTATTCCAATCAATAATCGACATGTACAATAATTATTAATATCTTTTTTTTTTTTTCTTTTTGCAAATTTATCAATAAAACCAATTTTAAACATTACTGTTTTGGGGTATACTTTGTCCCCCCGTCCCCCCCGTGCGTGTACGCGCCCCCCATGTCAATTGAGGTCGGTATTTGAGTGCCTGCTGTTGCGGCCGGCTTGCTTGATGAGTCACATCCCATACCGGGCGCGTAGTACCCCCACGAACAACCAAATAAACAACATCAATTGAGTAAGGAATTTTAATGGATCCATAATTAAATGAAACTAACAGTTTAAAGAGTCGTATAACTATTTTATTGATTTCAGTGTCAAAAAAAAAATAATATTACAATAAAAACGTGCGTTTATACTTAGAACAATACTAAAATCTGTTACGAACATGTTATAAATGAGAGTGACGTGGCGGTCGTATGTCGGCATTCTAGTAACATAAGAATTGACACAGTCCAATGATAACAACGAACACAATATACCCATATATTTAACTTGATACTTATATGTACTGGATTCGATAACTTGACGTTCTCTAATCTATGATGCGAAAACAGGTGTCCGGTTACTATGAATTCGAATTAACTATATCGGACACTGCGACGACGTCCCATGACGTGTAACAAGGTCTATTATATCATAGATCGAGCACACAATGGAAACGTGCGTTTTGGGATTCGGAAAATGAAAATACACTTAATTGAAATTCAATTTGAAAATACGAGAATAGTGAATAATATAATCTACATACAATGGTGGGAGGCGAAAGTGTGCCGCGAACGACGGGTGACATGCAGATAACGACGGTGTTTAAACCATTTTTGTACATACTCGTACTTATCAAACGGCATGTGTCTGGTACCGTCGTATAGTACGTTTATCTATGCTGTGGGGTCAAATACTGTTGTTACTCCCATGACGCTTGCCAAGCTATATCGGAAGGAGTCGATAACGTGCAACGGCAACAACTTGCTTTTATCAGTCGAATATACTTTTTGATAAATACTCGTAAAGATACATCGATAAGAGGCAACGGCATTCCTACGTTATGACAACATACAAAGTTAGTTATAAACGACGTAAATTACAACTGGAAGGGGGGTATTCGATAAAATAGTAAGTTCTGTTTGTTAATGCATAAGTAATTAAATGTGGAAATTGTGATTTTAGCTTATGCCTTTTAATACAAGATATATGTGATGAAGAGATACTGCTAAAGCCTTATAATATTTAATAATTCATACTCTTATATAACTTTCTTATTTATTAATCATTTAGAGACCATAAAACCTTTTTTAAAACTATTTTCAACAGAGCGTACACGATGGAACCGAATCTCGGTACGAGTTCGCGCAACCGCAGAACTTCGTTTAACGGTTTTCCTATGACACTATACGACTATGTGGTATCGATGTGAACCAAATCAAACCTGATTAAAAGCATTTATAGTCTGGTACAACATTTACTGGCACCAGGGGTCTCGAAAGGGTTTAATGAAAGATTTTATGTTCCTATTTCAATTCGAGTTCAAAGTACCCAAATTCGTGTGTATGAAGCTGTGTGAGGGGTTGATTTTAAAGTATCGATTGTCTTTTGATACAAGGTCAATTATTATTTCTGAACGTCGTAACTTTTTCCTTCGACATACGTGGTCGATTATTATTTTTCGTAATTTTTCCCGCTATTTAGTGCAAGCTAGATCTGCGTATCATTGTATTAAAATTTGCAATAATCCACGTTGCCTGTGTAAATAACTATAATCGGTTATGTTATCCACAACTCGTGAAGGGGCGGATGAACTTGCGTGAGATAGCACTGGCAAAAATCAGCGTTATAATAGTAGAGACGCGCATGTTTACGAAAACAAAGTACGCTTAACATTACGAAATTTTAAATACTTTATTACTAGATTATTAGTTTGCATAGGATAACTTACAACTATAGACTAGAAATGACTAGATATATAAATAAACATTATATCCTCTATATACATAATGAGATTACAATTCTATTAAGGCTTTTAATCATGTAAAAACTACTAAACATAAAGGCATAGGACTATAACCATTCAATACGAGTTTTTTTTGTTGCTAGTTCTAGGCTACTTATATTTGGGTTGCCACTTAAAAAAAAAAGGTTATTTAATAAATAACGAAGCGGACGGGTATCAGTTAGTATCGTATATTTATGATACGTCATAAATTATATTGCACCTGTGCGAAGCCGGGACGGTTCGTTAGATTACATCTAATATACATTTTAGATATGAAAATGTATAATATTATGGCGTAGCTATTTTAAAATACATCAACGTTATTTACGCTTTGCAAGCAAGAACAAACCGCGTTGTATGTGGGCTTGTTGATATAAACATATATGGTGATATCCACGCGGAAGGTGTAAAACTAGAGTAGGTATCCAGTTTTGGAATTTATGCTAACACTGACCGATGTGGCCGAAGATGGTGACATTCCGAGTCTAGATTAACTGGTTCTCAGGTGCAGCTAAGAGAACACGTCTACAGGTGCACGGCGACAGATTTTTCAATAGAGATTAATATTTAAAAAAAGTCCCTACCAAAAGGACTATCACATCGTAGGATTTGGACCCACGTCCATCGGTGCTGCGTGGGAATACGCTATCACTAAGTCCATAATTACTTAAAAATTGGAATGTTTTGTTCCAAATAACTTCTTCCCTAAGAAAATGTATGCGTATTTATACAAATCTAATACCTAGGCCTAGTGGATCCGTCTTAATTCAATTTGGAATATTATATGTATCGGATTTTACAAATAATCATAGTTTCAAATGTAATTTCTTTGGAAAAATGGCAGATTTTCATTTTTGAAAACCAATTAAAACGCTGTAATAGTAATCACTCGGTGACAGAACTAATAATGTTCACAACACACACAATTTTAGTATAGAGAATGCTAGCGCTCCGCTACATCTCTGGGTCGCTAAATCTCCATTAGAAATATAACATTCAGTTTCCGTAATAGAATTGAATCAGATATTTAGGTGTTCACTATCTAGATTCTAATAAAAAAAAAACGCCGCTAGGTCTAACTTTAAAGACGAAACGTGTTATCTTACTTTGTATTCAATTTGTTCTAGACTGTTCCCCGGGGTCCAGGCACGGATAACGAATAAATTGGTGTTCCATCCGCTTTACCGGCTCAATATCAGGGCCACCAGCTCGTGAACATATATATATATATGGCTGTGTGTTACACAATCGAATTATATGCATACCGTTCGAACAGAACTCCCGTACAGTTGTTGACAATCGCAGTCTATCGCCTACGACAAAAATGTGGGAGTAACTGATAAAACGCGCGTTTTCTATGCAACTTATTCAAATGTTTATTATTTATATTGCTTCGAAATTTCTAGAATTTACTCGTAATTTTTTTTTTTTCAATTTCCATATATGGTATTGCTGGAATGTTGTGTCCATTTCGCGTAGAGATTTGATTCGAAGATTTACGAGATGCAATTTCATTACATATTGCGCTATAATTCGACACAACGGTAAAGGTCGTAATTGAGGCCTTATATCTCCGTAATTCGGGGCTCTAAGGATATTTTTACTAATTTATTAAAGTCTAGTGTCTTGTGTAATATATATTAAGTGTGACTATAAATTTTAATTCTTTTTCATTTCTATGCTGTAATTTACTTAAAGTTGTAATTTATTTTTAAGTTAAAGCTAAATTTTTACCTTTCAAAAATAGTCTTCGGATATGAAGGGATGAATTTGTAAAAAAAACAAGGTCGGAAAAGACTTACGGGTTTTTTTTAAATTTTATTTTAAAGTTAAACTTTGTCCACACCGTATGCGAGTGACAAAAACATACTGTCAGTTAAACAAAGCAACCCTAGGATACTGTAGGTGGGAGGCCTATAGTATAATCGACATTTTACCGGAGCCCGATGAAGTCAGGGTAATTTTCTTCATTCTGGCCCTGGGTTTTGCATGATAATAAGGATTTATTAGATTACGAATGCTCATAGAGTTTATTTTTCTATATAGGAATCAATCAAATATATTTAAAAAAAACGCCAAAAGGGTGAGAGGATAAATGCGAAGGTAATATTCGAACCTGTCGTAAAAGGACTAAACACGGCGGCTCTAGCTGAAAACTCATTAAAACTAAAACACACTATCGGCATGTCAAAAGGAGAAAAAAATACAATACTACCCCCCTTATAGCTAAAAAAAACCACAACGCGCAAAAATAGTATAAACATTACAAACGAAGATTGAAATCTGATTCATTAGCATAACAATAAAAAAAAAATATTCGTTTCCGGTTTACACGGTGTGACCTTAACCGGTGATTCAACAGTCCATGATTCTGCTGACTCATTGCTGTTATCAAACAAGATGATTCCGTTTTAATGACGAATTTTTACCCATTATTATGACTAATTCGATTATTAATTATTAAACAGAATAAAATAATCGGACTAATGACGTCATTCAATATGTTACCATAGACAAGTTTTTTTTTTTTCATTTTTTACCGCCAATACAATTATCTGTATAGATTCAATTTAAAATATTTATTAGAAAAACTCATTATATTGTGCAACACATATTTAAAATACAGTTTCCTTTGAGCCCCCATCACGACAAAACTACAGCATCTATTGATATAAGACCATTTGATGCCGAATTATTCGTAGATGATTCCCGTCTACTTATATTTCTTAAAAGCATATTTTAAAAATTAAATTTATTTTAAGGGAAGCGGCAGGGTATCAGCTGATATTGTATAATATAACATTACCTCCACATATCACCGATAGAAGATAGAAAGAATACAAAATAGAAGACATTACTAACAATATACAAAAAACTATAAAGCAATACCATAGAATAAGCTGCTGCATTCAATACATGAATTGTCTATTTCGATATTAGAATAACTCCTACAAGCTTAGAAAGGTATAGAAGGAGAAAATACGTACAAATCTTCTGATATAACACTGTTAGCCTGTAAGACTTCCATCGTAATAGGACAGACTAGACATATTATACGCAAATAGAATCTCTTTCAAATCTTACCTATGGTAATTGCTTCCATTTACAAAGGTCCATAAGATGGCAATGACCATAGGTTCTGACGATCACAGGGAGTTTTTACCATAAGACCAATGATCAAGTTTTTTTTTATCTTTACGATATGACCATAAATTACGTATTTGTTGTGGAAACCTCTTTGCGAATCTGTGAATGGCTTGCATTTTACAAGTTTCACAATTTACTCTAGAATGTTCGACATCATTCTAAACTGGAATAGTCAGCGCGCTTAGTCATTTATAATTAAAACGATAAGCCTGACCTTGCACCCGTGAATTAACACTATTCCCTTGTAATACAATTAACCGAGTCTACACTGTCTATACATATTTATGAAAAAATCCTGACATTTTTAAATAACTCAATTTTTTTTCCCTCATAACAAATATCAAAAAATTCTGAACAACTTAAGGGGTAATTATGTACTGATGTACGTCATTGTATGACGTAAATTAAATTTTATGTTTCTTAACGCATTTATTTGAATAAAAATCACAGTTTATATTAACTCACGCTATAGCCAAAGTATGGAGGGTAGAGGCGGCGAATTAAGATGGCGCCGCGATAGCAAGTGGAAAGTATTTAAAAATAGCGCCACAAATAATTAGAGTAGGATACTACTAGATTAAAGAAGGAAAGAGAGACTTCGTCTTTGTCACCGTGCATTTTACGAAAATGTAACTTGCATGTCGCCTCATAATAATTTAATGAAATGAAATTAAAAAATAATAGTTGATAAATTTTTCAACCCAGCACACACTTCACTCCGTTTATAACTGCTAAATTCATATCATTTCCTTTTCCTACACTAGAGCTATTTTGACGAGTCTTCGAACCATAATTTGCTGTTTACAGGTGGACACTTTTTCAACTGATCCCCCATACTAGATGATTCTCCTTACCTCTACCCTCCATAAGCCAAAGGGCGAGAGAGGGAAGTAGGTATATCAATTTCGATACACACTAATGCTACTCTCACACTGACGTGTATCGCCATGAAATTTCATCTATAGTTGCAATAAATGCAAGTGTGGGAAGACATTACCGTCAATACATTACAACCTGTTGGGCTGCGTAACGATAGACGTAACACTAAATGAAACGGCTGTGTTTTTTTAAACACATAAAAAACGTGTTATTGGAATGATGCAAGTCTGGGAAAGTGTATTCATGTAATCCTTTTTAGTGGTGACAAATTGCCGAAACACCGTGACACAAGTATGGGACACAAGCCAGATGTTTGGCAAATTAAAGCCATCACAGAGACTTTAGCAAAGAAGATTCCCGTAGTATTTTCTATAAAAAAACCCGAAAAGAGTAGCCTCGCTTTAGAAGTCTATGCATGCATAATTACTCTCCTACTCTAGGCTCGAACGTATGTACCTACTAACTTTGCATTACATATATAAAAACATGTTTCCACAAGAAACATCGACCAGCGTCAAAATTTTACGCTGTTTTTAAAAACAATGCATTAGTTTGTAAACAAGGACATGCTGAAAACATATGTTGCATTATTATATATCTATTTATTAGCTGTAAATAATAATAATAATAAAAATTTTACTAAATTCACAATCCGATTGTTTATGCTTTAACATAGATAATGTAATCAACGCGTTTAGTTAATATATCTTTAAAGCGCGAACAGTTTAAGTTGAAGTTAAAAAAAAAGGTATAAATAGTGACAGCCAACAGTCTTTGCACGTTAGCCAATTAGCCTTTCCGCTGTCGACGTTACTAATATTTCTAGTCTGAATATAGAACGTAATCTTAAGAACTACTGTTAAGATTCTGAATTTTCATTCACCAATCATTTATTGTTATTTAGTAATCTATACATATAATAAAAATGAAGTGTCTGTATGTAATATCAAAATAACGACTTTTTAGTGATCGGATATGAACGTATACACGATACTGATAACGAAAACACAATTTTTTTAATTTTTGTCTGTCTGTCTGTCTGTCTGTTTGTTTCGGGTAATCTCCGAAACGGCTGGACCGATTTTGACAGAAATTTCGCTGACGGATAGTTAAAATTACAGTGGGTGACATAGGCTACTTTATTTTAGACTAGCTGTCGTCCGTGGCTTCGCCTGTAGTACTATCTTCAAAAAGATTGAACCTATTTTCACGGGACTTTTACTGCCGTATAGCTAACGTTATAAAAAGTAATTAAAGCTTTTTTATTTTGAACTAGCTTTTACCCATGGCTTCGTTTGCAGTACTATCTCCAAAACGTTTGTACCATTTTTCACGAAACTTTCACTAAGAGACAGCTGATCTTATAAAAAGTAATTTACAATTATAAAAAAAAACGCATGCGGAGCGGCGGGCAACAGCTAGTATGCAATATGTAATTAAAGCGTACATTGTCGTAGGCATATATATACTAGTATAGTGCTTTTGATAGAATCCTAACTGTCAAATAATTCTAAAAGCCCACAAAACGCGAATGCATCCCCACTGATGCACTAAATCACTACATAGTATAAAACAAAGTCGTTTTCTCTGTCCCTATATCCCTATGTGTGCTTAAATCTTTAAAACTACGCGACGGATTTTGATGCGGTTTTTTTAATAGATAGAGTGATTGAAGAGGAAGGTTTATATGTATAATAACATACATTAAATAGTGGAGAAATACTGTTATTTTTGAGGTTACTCCAAATTTAACGCGTGCGGGCCACGGGCAGTAATGAATAAATCAAAACTACTGGATCGATTTTAATCATTTTTTCAGTGAATGACATAGGCTATATATTTTATACCCGTGCGAAGCCGGAACGGGCCACTAGTATATAATAATTTACATAAATATGACAAGTGATGTCATATTTAAGTCATGGGTACATTTACTGACTAACCACTGCAAGAGTATTCGAAATTACAACCAATTTTTCTAGATATAACAATAAGCCCAAAGAGATTGCTAACAATAGAGAGATGTGATTCATTTACTCTGCCTACACCAAAGAGGACAAGGTGTGATGATATAACAAATATCGTCAATACAACAAATATCAACGTGTAGTACACTTACCAGGGAATTGCACAATACTTTTAAAATATGCATTATAAAAGTTACCCTGAGGGACTTTACAATACAACGTCCCATCGCGAGTCTATATTAAGGCGGAAAAATTCTGGTTTTTTTTTTTTGTTTAATTATATATCTTGAAACGTGTCAAACGAACACGTTCTATTTGGAGGATTCGTAGCTATCGTTGAGAGGCGGAAGACTGTGGGTGAGTGTGCTGTCCAGCTTCCTCGCTTCATGCTCCAGGGTATAGGAATCCAAGGCGGGGTCCTGTTAAGAAAAATGTGTTGTTATTAGAAATTTAACCGCGAGAAAAAAACATAACTCTTATATCAGTAACATCATCCCCATACTGGAAATGTGGGCACCAAATGACAGATATGTAAAATTTACGCTGTAACCACTCAACTGATGATTCTTATGCAATTTTGCATACACATTTCACCTAGAAAAAAGTACTTTTTATTTATTATAGGGGGCAAACGAACAGGTTGGTCATCTGATGGTAAGTGATCACCGCCGTCCATAGGCACTAGCAACACCAGGGAAGTCGCAAGTGCGTTGCCGGCCTTTAACTAACCCCTTACCCTCGAAAAATAGAAATATCCCTCATTACATTAAAGCGAGCCGAGCCGCGGGTAAAGCTAGTAACGATATATTTGAGCGATTAATGTTTTTTGATTATTTTTTTTTAGTTTGTTTTTTTTTTATGCAAACCCTTGCTCCGCCGTACCCTTTTTTCAAATAGTGTTGAATATAATAAATCATTTTAGAATCTAGTGCAGCGTAAATACTTATTCAAGTGAGAAGGACAAGACATATTTTTTTTTCTTTTTTAATCTATGTTAATCATTCTGGATTTTTGCTGAGATTATAGCCTTGAGCGATTAATGTTAAGTTAAGGTAATTATAAGTATAAGTATGGTAATTTGTTAAAATTGACGAAATGAAAAAAAAAATCAAATAAGACACATAATTAAAGACAATTAAAATATAGGAGTTTGTAACCGAATATTATCACGCCCAGCATCGTAACAGGGAAATTAATGTATAATTTGGTAAACGTCTGTATAAAGGCAAGAAAGCGATTGCAAGTTCCTTCTTTTTTTTTTTTTAATTTCTTTCTTTTTAGCTATTCTTTTCTTTTGTAAGATATTTTTTTTTATTGTTTCTCGTCGTATAGATGAGAGGGTGTAGCGTGTTCTTTTTGAACAAACCCACGACAAAAATAAAGAGGAAAAAAAAAAATAACGTACATAGAATTACAGTGGTGAGGGTAGACATGACGTAATTTGAAAATATACTGCCGATTGTTAGAATTGATTATTAATTATTACAGCTAAAATTCTCGCATAATAGAATAATCACTCGTATTATTAATAAACAGAGCTACGTACGTTAAAGGTTTATTAGTAAAATGTATTATTATACGGAAAAACCGCATTATTAACGTCATATCTTAAAGTAGGTAAATGTATCACAGATGTGAATACATGGGAGGCGACGCGGCGAGACGGTAACAAAACGTAAACCCCGTTCCTCTTAATTGATATTTAACCGAATCGTCACATTGTTTATTATCCTTGTTGTATTTTTTTTTAATAACAATTTATTCGTTTGTTTGTCCGTGTTTTATTTAACGAATTAGAGCGTGATGTTGATGATGCTCTCGGTTGACTGTTCATTTCTATAGTTTCAAAGGCGGATTTTTTTTTTCAAATTAAAAACAACTTTATTCAATTTAGGTCCTGAGAAGACCCTTATGAATGTCAAAAACTACCCCACCGGTTTGGAGAAGCAGTCCCGTCATTGAGACGAACCGGCAAGAATAGTTTTTAGTGGTTGCACAGAGAAAGGTGTGTCTATTCCAGACATCACTATCGGTTCACGTATTGATCCACACTATAATAAGCCTTTAGACACTCAAACCCGTTTGACATGGCGCTTAAATTTACAGGCCATCAAATCGGGCATATGCTTTTTTTTAACCCTTGACACCTCAAACACAGATTTGATTTTTTTTTTTGTTTAAAACGCCATCTATCCGCTCATTATTCGTACTATATTATTAACCTTAAATATTTGATATTTTGAACATTTCAGCAAATTTATTATTATTTGAATTATATGTCTTCGTTTATTGACTTAAGTGTCAACTCTCGATAGCAACAAATTTTGGATATTTCACATCTGTCAGGTGACAATAACACTTTTTTTTTTATTTCTTTAATAAAAACTTTATTCGAACGTATAATATAACATATTTATAATGCCGATTATTTTAAATCTGCCCATAAATATATATTTGAGTCTTTCGCCGTTTTAAATTCGCAATTATATTTTCAAAAAATTAGTAATAAGCTGTTTTAGCCTGACACTGCCATAAAAGTATTTGAAAAATGCAATAATAAATTGAATTTATCCAAATAACAAATCGAGATAATGGGACATTGTGACATTAAATCAATATTTCTCGTTTGAAGTACCCCAGAAGATTTATATAACCGTGTTAATTTAATTCTGAACTTCATTTCAAACAAGCCCGTAATACAAATATTTTTTCATTTCTCAGGGTGAAATCTATGGAGCCGTACTCGGCCTTATTCTATTCTCATCCCAGCTTAAACTTTACTAAGTAGTCAATTACGCTAAGTTTATGCTTAGCTTCCACTCAATACCGCATCGAGACTATAAATTTAAATAATTATATAAATTGAAATGTTTAATATTCAAACGTTTAAAAAAATTGTTTGCAGGTAACATACGTTTCATAATTTATATGTTGCCTGTTGCGCAAGAAGTTCTATTTCAGAACTCTTATGCTAGTCCCATACCTGCGCGACGAAGCTTCAGTCACTTGTGCCGCTAAAAAGTAACCTCAAAATGAATTCCGATAAAGGCGTAGAATAACGTTTGCACGGCATTCTCATTTCAATAGTAACTCGAAGAAATTAGCGTCTCCAAGTTCCTTTGATGTGTGTAGAAACCGCGGCCCCAGTTATCCTGCTGCGTGTATCGTCACTCGTCACGCATAACGATAGTTCGTCACGCGTGACGATAATGTCTTCCCACGTCTGCATTTACTCTGACCATAGACAAAACTTCCTGCCGATACACGCAGGTATGGGAGTAGCATTAGGGTAACTAGTTTATGATCTAACATGTTACTTGCCGGATACTAAGTGCAAGCACCATGTCAAGCAGGTTTTAATGTCTAAAGGCTGTTACAGGATGGATCAATATGTGAACGACGGTGACGTCTGGAAATGACGCCCTCTCTGTGCATCCACCAAAACCGAATGTAATTATTTATAACTATGTTTTAAAAATGTGAGTTATAATATGTTAATGAAAAGATAAACCAGATCGAGTTTCTTGCCGGTTCTTCTCGATTATTAGGTTGTTTGTCCGAACCGGTGGTAACTTTGACGTTCATAAGCGCCTTCTCAGGGCCTAAACTGAATAAAGTATTTTTGCCCTTTTTTATTGTTATTAGAAATACTTGTCTACCTTCATACTGACTCATGATATGCTGTTAAATTGTGAACAATAATAATAACTTCATTTAAACAAAAGGCAGTGATGCAGAAGGTGTATCTTACGACATACCGCATTGCGCTACACATCAATGATTCCTAACCTCTGAACTAGGCTGAACCTGTATCTTAAGACTATAAAAACAGACTATAAATTGTCTGGAATCCTAAGAAAGACCTGGTATCACACATGTTAAAAGGAATAACCAAAGACCCGAAGTAAAAAAGTCAACCGAGAAAAAAGACAAACAATGGAAGCTTGTTTGACATTTCTACAATAAAAGTTCATGCCGATGACAATCAAATAATACTGCTAATTTAAAAAGTATAGAAATACCACTGTTACATTATTTATTTTGTAATTCTTTGTTTACTCGCATAATATACCTAAGTATTTGACAAGTCGTCGAATTTGATTACTTCAACTTGACTCAGCACAAGAAGTTACGTGAATGCTAAGCTTGCGGCTATAAATTTAAATTCTGGACTAAGGTCCGATTTCAGTTTATACATTACATCAGACTTATTCTTTATATAGCGATAGTGTTAAATATACGCCTGGTCCTCAAATTCGGGTGTAACTATGGACTCTTCCATTTTTGGCGTAAATTTGAGAACCTTTTCGACGATCAATTGTGGCGCCGGTTTGTCGTCAATTTATGATATGGAGTTTCGCGTGAATGTGTTATTTTATTTATTAACTCAATTTCTATTGTACACTATTATATTAATATACTATTACACTATTTACTATTAAATACTTATGTACACTATTATATTAATATACTTACTGTACACTATTATATTAATATACTTATTGTACACTATTATATTAATATACTTATTGTACACTATTATATTAATATACTTATTGTACACTATTATATTAATATACTTACTGTACACTATTATATTAATATACTTATTGTACACTATTATATTAATATACTTATTGTACACTATTATATTAATATACTTACTGTCCACTATAATTAATCTACTTATTGTACACTATTATATTAATATACTTACTGTACACTATTATATTAATATACTATTAGACATTTGAAATGATGTGATTAATGTAAAGGGCGGCTTTATTGCTAATATATATATATAACAGGGAGAAAAATCGGAGGTGTTACGAGTGTACACGTAATTTTTTTTAAAATAAATACGATATAAATGAAAATGCGTAATGTCAAACCGACAAATAGTAGTTTTCGAGAAAGTATTAAAAATAGGCATCGTCTGCGGTGATCTCAGTGAGACAGGTAGATGATGAGAACGATGCGGTGGTAGGTACCTGCGAGACGGTCCTGAGCGAGTCGCCGAGCGCGCTGCGCAGGCGCTGCACGTCGCGAGCCGCGCGCCCGCTGCGCGACACGTACGCTTGCCGGCGCCGCACCTCCGCCGCCAGCTGCGCGCGCGTCGCCGCCATCTGCACGCACCCACACACTCACACACGCTCTTACACGTACGAGCTTGCGCATTATTAATACCAGACAATATTAAAATACTGCCCCACATATATTAAAAGGCCGGCAACGCACTTGCGACTCCCCTAGTGTCGCTAGTGTCTATGGACGGCGGTGATCACTTACCATCAGGTGACTCACCTGTTCGTTTGCCCCCTATTATATATAAAAAAAAAATACTGTTATACGAATCTAAAATTGACATTTATTTGTCTCGATGTTATACGTTATAATATCTAAATTTATGTTCTGCATATATATATATATATATATATATATACATATATATATATATATATATATTAAAATATATTAAATAAAATATATTAAAAATAATGAAATATATAACGTAACACTTGATTATTTTACTTCATTCTTTTCCCCATATATATTATATTTAACAGTTTTTTTTAATTAATATTCCAATTTCTAAATACCATGATTTACACCGAATTTCAAGCGAAAATCATGAATTCCTCTTATAACAATTTTACATACGCTATGCTAAAGAACCTTTCATAGTAACAAAATGCGCAATTTTCTACGTACAATTACATACTTTGTATTGTATTAGATTTAACGTGTAACAGAATGAGATAGAATACATTATACAGTGTTTCTTTTATTCTCGGTCTCCACATTGTAACATTTCACAACTTGCCTTAGTCCACGCGTATTTTTAAACGTGTGTATGTTTTTGTTTCTATTGTATAATTTAGATGCTAAAAGGTGGTGACCTGGTTTTCAAGGCGCATGATCTGTTGACGATGACTCGCTTCTCGCGCCTCCAGCAGCCTCTCGGCGTGCAGCGCCGCCTGGCGGTACTGCTCTACGTCCTCTCGCGCGTGCGGCGAAGAAGACATCTCGCTGAGGTATCGACTGCGAGCCATCGACAACTCCGCATCCTGAACCCAATGATATCCACAGTACAGTTCAAACTAACCCACAGATCTCATCTGTTGTTTTGACATACTCACAATCGCTAAACATAATTAAAAAACTATATTTTACTCGCGGCTTCACTCGCGTTAATGTAGCTTTGATTTATTCCTCGGAAACAGTATATATTTTCATAAAAGGTACCCTGCATACTTTCCTGTATACCTGGCAAAGTGTATGTAAAATTTCATAATCTGTTGAATAGTTAAGACGTGAGAACGTAACAACCAAACTCAATTCGCATTTACAGCATTAATAAGTGTACTATGTATATATGTCAAGGTAGAATCGTACCATATTTATCAGTGGCGAAGAATCCATATAAACCGATTCCTATCGGCTTCCCCTTAAGAATTGGCATGATGACAGTAATCACGAATTACAAAAATAATCTTATTATCCCATAGAACCTTATGAATAGGTTACGAAAAAAATATTTATTTTTATATTCAAGTTGAAATTGATAATTTATTTAATAAAATAAAACTATAAAATCCAGCAATCGTCCATCTTATGTTGAACACCAATCAGAGTGAATTACGTCACGCTTCAGCAAACGTCACTTTGTACTAGGGTTGTTGATATTTTTGTTATATATATTATAGTATTATATTTTATTGAAGTATTAATGCACTGAGGAACAGCACACCACTTATAAACTTTATCGTTCATATTTATAACGCAAAATAACTAATTTGTTGCTTTGTTCACGTTAAGTTATAATCTATGACATAAAGTACTCTGTAGTTCACTCGTTATGTGCTCGCTGTTTATATTGTCAATATTATGACGTCATAAGCAGACGTCATGACACGGGCAAGTGTTTTGTCACGCATTTTAAATTTAAAATTACACTTGCGTTTATTTTATAAAAAATCTTTGTTTTCTCCAAAAACAATGTTTTTTTTAGAAATAGTATATATTCTAGAGTATTATAGGACAGTAATTGAAAATCAGTCATCATGCCAATTGGCATATAACGTAAGTACTTAGTGACATATTTAAGCCAAAGCTAATTAAAGATTTTCGATCGTCATGCACGTACTGTATTCGAAATATATTTGTCGCCTAGAAATGTATATTACCATCAAGTCAAAAACTAGGTCTTGTCGCCCTCTCATCTCACCACCCCATCTCTTTCATTTCCCTAGGAAGCGAACAAAGTTTGTCTCGATCAAATGTTTATTAATCCAAATATATCCGCCGATATATATATATATATATATAATTTCATATCTGCGATATCTTCGAACATGTTCATTGAAATTATGTGCTGTGATAAGTAACTTTAACCTATATTAAATATTTAAAGGAACTGAAATATTTAATTGGACAACAATTAACACTACGTACATCAAAATAGCGTTGGAAATAACCAGATATTCTTTAAAAATGTGTAGAATATAAAAATAATTATTGTAGGTTATCCACACGATATAATATTTTCTGTAGGTATTTTTGAAAAGTACATTTATTTACCAATTTAAACGTAAAACCCCGAATACTCTTTCTTATGACATCATTAAAATAAAAACCTTATCAGCGAGCTCCTTCTCCAACCGGCGTATCTTCATCCTGAGCTCCCTGTTCTCCAGCTCGAGGAAGTTGTTGTCGGTGCAAAAGCCCCTGTCCTTGCAGGGCAGCTCCTTCTCCTTGTAGCCGCGCACCGAAGAATCCTTTGTTGTTGAATCGGGACCTTTAAACAAAATACATAATTTAAATATCAATTTACTATATTCACGAAAAAATACTACATAAATAATTGTCTGCGCCGATTTACCATCGACGCTGTAGTAGTTGACCAATCCGCGCCCCGGAATCCTACGTGGCGCGGGTCGGCCAATGAGGGCGCGGAATGGTCGAACGTGATTGGTCGAGGGTGCACGGCAGCGCGGCGCGGACGACGACGGCATTAATTAATATATACAACGAACACTGAGAAGATGCTACTAGTCAAATAAAAATGTTTTGTAAGATAAATTCTAATAAAGTTATGTTATAACGAACAATAATTCTATTTCTATCGATGAAGAAAGAAAATACTAATTGACTCACACGCACAAACTATCAATGGCTCGTTACTCATTTATTATCATCCCTACTAGTAGTATTATAAATGCAAAAGTGAGTCTGACGTTTGTAACGCTTTCATGCCTTAACTACTCGACTGATCTTCATGTAATTTTCCACACATCTTGTCAGCAGTACAGAAAAAGACATGCGGGACAGACTTTTAATAAAGAAAAAAGGTAGTGTTTCCGCGGGATAGATCAAATCTACGATAACACGAGCAAATATTCCGTTACATGCAAGACTCATTAAGAATCATCGACTTAAAGGGTAATAAAATGTGCCGAATCAAATCAGAGACCATTTATGTTGATCGAGTGGTTTGACCGGTGGAATGTCAATTCGAACTACAGTATGTAATAACAGATTTTTTGCAATTCGCGTACAATAATTGATTTAAATTCGTGAAACTATCTGGTGATACCAGAACCGAAGAAATGTTCTTATAGTACGACTGTATGTGGGAAAATACAAAAGTGTAGATCGAGCCGATTTTGCCGTGGTTATGCCCATACCTTCTGTTCGGGTATAAATTGATTGGGAGGTAGTTTAAATAATTTTTAAAATAATTAGGCCTTACATGCGCCGCGATATTCGGTGCTCCCTTGAAACCAGTCTTGGATTATGTGTCATATTTAACAATGGAAGTTTTGGTGAATTTGAACACCTACAATGTCGGCGATAGAGACAATAGGTCAGTGAGCCTTTATCCCGATTATAAAGAAATACATTTCGCATTCATTATGTGGGGGGGTATTTACTTCCAGCAAATTTAAAAATACAATCCATTGCCTAAAAAAGATAACCCCGGCTTGTGTGGACGTGGTGGTTGCCACACCATCTTTCTTGGAGGAGAGGCCTATGACCTTGCAATGGGTCTCTATTATGAGCTGATGAACTAACCGGAATCCAAGTCGGAGTAGTAGACCGTCTTATCAGTCCTGTCGTGACTCTTGCTCCTGAGGGCGGAGGGCCTCGGCAGCCGGCGATCCGCCTCCAGCTTCCTGACGGCGTCCTGCAGCGCCTCGTTCTTCGCGTTGAGTTCAGCCCGTTCGCGCTGGAGGGCGTGCAGCTCGCGCTCCAGCTCGCCGTCGCTGCTCTCCTTCCCGTCCCAGGTGCTCAAACGCAACTGGGATTCCAGTCCGGACCTGTTCCGGGGACATCACCCGGATGTATTTGATACGGGCAAATACTCAAAAGTATCGATAAGTTCCGACAACTTTATTCGATCAATCTATATGCACATAGCATCCAATTCGAAAGTATATCGAACGTACACAACAAAGAAAAATATATCGTTTTCTACCCACATTGCCAATACAAAGTAAGCAATTTCCATCGAATATTAATCGACATATCAAATGGTAACATCTAATAGATTCACTGTATTAGTTTTTTCTTTTAAAACCTTATGAGACCAACAACAAATAAAGAGAAAGAAATGAAAATTGACAATCACAATCTTCCAGGATAAAAATACCCTAAGATAAACAGCACACTATAAAAAACAGGTACAATCTATAAAAAAACATAATTTATACCTATTTATAGTGGTCCTCATTAAATTAAAATTACGCGAAAATATACAATGTTATTTACCTCTGTACTTCGACATTAGCCAGCTGATTTGTTAGTCTGTGCACTTGATCCTCGAGTGCGGAATTCAGCCGCTTAAGCTCCCCGAGAGCGGCTTTAGCGCTTTCTAACTTTTCTGTGAGCACGCGGCGCTCGTTCTCACAGTTCGCTGAAATTTTATACAAAACTGTTTATTAAACAAATCTCATAATTCAACCTTTTGCTTTTTACAAATATCGCCCTAAAATGTCAGGCAGAAGTGAACAATTAAGAAAGGATAATAAACGAATTACGGGTTATAACCAGAATTTTAAATAGTTTTAGAAACAGCTGCGTATTTAATCAACTTTAAAAAAATATTGTTAAGTCGCTTGTGCTTCAACAGATGGCGCTGTACAATATTTTTATACAGCTGTATCGCGATGTTAAGAGGAACGCCACATTAATTCATTAACCTACCGATGCTTGCTTATCAATGGGCGTTCCCATATTCCATTCGCTACGAGGTTTCTTTACTCAATTTAGAAAAGTTTCTGCCACCCAGTTCGATAGCATTGGGTTGTCATAGAAATCGAATCCAAAATATATCAATATAATACCAAAATATTATTGACGATTCTATAAGTCCCTA
Organism: Antheraea assamensis; assembly: GCA_035772565.1. Lineage (NCBI taxonomy): Eukaryota > Metazoa > Arthropoda > Insecta > Lepidoptera > Saturniidae > Antheraea > Antheraea assamensis. The sequence goes on from JAQQSE010000085.1 coordinate 271,709, forward strand.
GCACATACGATATACTGTTAAGGAAACAATATATAGTATGCAAGATACCACTATAGGGCAATAGGATAAATTGTTAACAAATGCAAGAAACTCATAAAATGTTAATAAAAATAATTGAGGAAGAGACAAAATTCATTGACCTATATATAATAAATAAAACCCAATAAACAAATGTTGTATAGAGTGAGGAAGGCTTAGAATAAGTTTGTACGTTTGTATGTCACAATACTTAAATACTGTGGAAGGTCCTTATACAATACTTTGTTATGACAATCTTCACCTGTTTACTTAATCTATTCATTAAACACTATAGTGATGGTATAAATGTAAATTTCAGAGGTTTAAAGTTACGTGACAATAGAAAAATATTCACATTACATTTCATACTTGTCAAATTTATGTCGATATGACATGTTATATGTACTATGTTTAACATCAAATGAACTTCACGTTGTTTATTGATAGTTGTCGATAATTATCGATAAATTGAGACTGCTAAAATATTGTTAATAAAAAAAAACTATTTCTAGCGAAACCTTAGTCTGTGATGTAGTGACTTTTATTTTTTATTCATTGAAGATTTTTGTAAATGTTGTACTAATGATATCGGTACAGCATAATCTTTAAAAAGAATTTCTTAACAATCACCGACTTGGTAACGGCGCGGAAAAAATCCTCGATAAAGGATAACTGGTGGTTAAAGCGAGGAGATTCTCACAAATGTTCTTCTGTATCTGCCTGAGCTTGTCGAGTGCGGTCTGCTCGTTGTTCCTGGCTTCGTTGAGCGCCCTCTGCGCCTTGCCGAGGTCCGCCCGCAGCTCCGCCTCGGCCGCCGCCGCCTTCTGCAGCGCCGCCGACAGCTGCTCCACCGTGCCCTTCAGCGACGTGCAGCGCTCCTCCAGCTGGCTCACCGTGCGCGAGTACCCCTCGCAACGCTCCTGGACTTTCTACGAACCGTTTGAACCACTTCAGTTACCAAGCGACATTGCTCCATTTAGGGTGTTTTATTTTTCTGTATCATGACCAGTTGTCGGAAGAGTGGTTTAACCTCATCCCATCTTATCCTATCTACTACAAAACTACACGGATAGATATGCGTTTCCACAGATTCACAGTAACAACCATCCCGGCAAGAAGAAAGCAGTTCGATAATCCTTATTTCTATCGTACTGTAAAGATGTGGAATCGCCTCTAGAATTAATTTTCTAAAATTAGCAACAAATATTTCGCCTATTCGTTGATTCAATATCCAATAATTTACCTTGTTTTCGTGATAAATACGATTTTTAACAAAATCGCCACTTTCATAACTAAACATCGAGAATTGCTAAATTTCCCCTGCCAACATGATAAAATTGAACATAGACACACTCTTTTTGGTATTTTTTTTTTATCGATTATCCAATTCGCTTTAATGACTTAAAACTGATTTCAGGTCTGAGAGATGTCATTGCATGGGACACTATTTAAGTAAGGAATATAAAAATAAGGGAATACCTTGAGTGCCTGATCTCTATCTCTAGCTCCGACTGCGGCTCTCTGTACATCTCCCTCTAACTGCGCGCGGCGTACATCCAAACGCGCCGCACGACCTTTTACCCATTCAAAACAAATATATATATACATATTGGAGAAATTTATATTTCTAAATAGTACCGGTTCGGCAAATATTCTTAAAACACTGTATAAGGATACTTTTTCATCCAAACGAATTTATACGAAATACAATTGTAAAATTGTTTGCACGACTTAACTATTCTACAGATTATCATAAAGTTTTGCGTAGACTATGTCAAAGGTAGACAAAAGAACGTAAGGTAACTACCCCCAGAGAAAATTACTATTCCCAAAGGATAGAAATATATATTTTACGACAACAACTCCTCGGCTGATTTTTTAGGACCCAAATGTCAAAACGACGGATAATGTTTTTAATTTTTTTTTCACGTACATTTGTTTTGACATCATATATTGTATATTTCATGGTTTAGTAAAACAAAAGTTTGTACAAATGAAAAAAAAAATTTAAACTAGATTTTACATAAAAATTGCAATTTTATAATACATAATTTGTTAATTTTCAAAGTTTTGTAATAAATCAGGTATTTTTTAAGTATATACTGCCAACAGTCTGTTGACCTGTGCCTCAAGATTCGTTTGTATGGAACTTTAACCTATATAGTTTTGGACAGTCCGGGGGTTAAATATATATATACATAAGTAATTAAGTTAAATAAAGCATATAACCTAATTTATTTACTACTTAAATTATAGTATTTCCTATACAGAACATGAGTGATATGATGACGTCATAATTATCACCTTCAGCTGCTGCGAGCGCTTCACGCAGCTGTCCGACCTCTTGCACGCGTTCGCCCAACTGCACGCGTAAGCTCTCCGCTTTATTCTTGAAAACAACAAAAAAAACAAGTAGAAATTTGTAGGCGACTACATTTAAAACTGTAGAGTTGTAATAGTATTAATAAGTAACTAACAACAGACTCGTTAACTTTATTTATATTTATATGTAACTTTCATGAGAAATCTTATTTTAGTTTTCAATGCATGTATCAAAATTTTGCTTAAGATTAAAGCCGTTCAAATTAATATTAATAGTCACGAATTACCTCGTTCTGTACTTTCTCCTCTGTCACAGAGCTTAAAGCCGCTTCCAAGCTGGTGATCTTGTCTCGCAGGTTGCTTATCTCCACGGTCTTCGATTGTACGGATTCGTTCTGGAATCGATTTAAACTATTATACGTACCCACATTAATAAATACTAGTTGATACTTGCGGCTTCGTCTGCGTTGTTCATAATCTTAACAATACACTTTACGTACCGAAGGGAAAACCAAAAAAAAAATACAAGAAAAGAATGCAATTTCTTATAACTTTGCTAGTAAGTTGAAGTAAACATGAAAATAATGATTGAAATCTATCCTGTAATTGTTACGTGATGCGTGCACAACGATTTACCTCTATAATTCTACTTATATATATAAAAACTTCTAGAACTATAGATACATACTACTTAATAGAAGTTCACTTCAAGCGTAAACAAATATGCACAAACATTTTTGAAGTTAAAACTTCTTCAGCCACGTTAAGCGATTTCGGGTAGGGAAAAACCCACGGAATAAAGAATAAAGTGGAAGTGCTACAGGAGTTTCATCGCACGGGACCGGGCTCGCCAAAATCACACAAACAAATGGTACAACTACTAATGAAACACCAATCACGTTTCAAAATAAATATTAATCTAAAACAAATTTAGTTTACCAATATATGCATCTAAATTGAACTCTCTCATTTGGACATAAGACTTTAGTTTTATTTTGCATAAAATCACTATAAGACGTTTTTCTTTCGAAGTTTGAACAAAATACAAATACGCAATAAATAAAACAAAACATTATAGATCGAGGCGCCGTATACTTATGGTTGTAATTAGCAAGGCGGATTTGAATAGGGATGTAGTTAACTCTTTATTCCAAGAATTAGTTATCGATAATTTATTTGGTTGAAAATTTTCATTACATTTAAATTGGTTAAGATTAAACCAAATAGTATTTTTTTTAAAACACTTTTACGGTTTCTAAAAGTATTGCGTAGTACTATTTATATAACCCACTAATTTCTTAATACCATATTGTTACCTTGTAAAATTGTCATCAAAATTGGTTAAAAATAAATAAAAACATACTTTTTGAATTTTTTCTAAGTGTTTTGACAATTCTAATACCCTTTGTAGAGAAATTATAGGTGCTTATATAAATGTCAGAAAAGAGATTTTTTAATGCTGACATACAAATTTCATTGTTCCTGATCAGCTGCTTTTATAACAGACATTTATTACAAAATATTGGAAGACAAAATAAATACACAACAAAGATACTAATTTATTTGTGTACATTTTAAAACGTGTAAATGTTAGAATTATAGTTTTATAATCTACACTAAGCAGCTGTTACTTTATTAAACTTTTATCTTTATTGCTTCACTCATCACTGGCCTTCGAACAGGAGATATTTATTCAAAATCTATCGTTCAGATAATTTTACATTTAATTTCAATAGAGAACGTTATATATTTTTCTACTATTGATTTAGTTGGATCTGTTAGATGATTACAAGTAGGAGAACCTCCTAATAGATAAAATTTTATATTATCAAATAAATTTGTACCAATAAACTGATGCACGAACTTATTGATAATGAAGTCCTATTTGTATGTGCCTCCGCCTTTAGTTTAAAAAAAAATCAGCCATTTTACAAATTTTTATTACCCCTGGAGAGAGGTACAACAGTTCTTCGTGGTCTTTAGCAAATATAAAGCTATGAAAGTGTTGCGTGACTAAAGCACTTACACAAATATTACAAAGATATTTTTAATCAAGATTCTTGTAATGTAACCAGCAATATAACCAATTACTTGGATATCAAAATCTGAAAAAAAATTATTCTCTTCAAATTCTATTTCTTCCTCTACACCTGGCACATCAGTTATATTTTGTGTTGTGTTGTTGTTTGTATGTATGTATTCCCTTTATTGCAGAGGAACAATTTGAAATGAAATATGCTCTAAAGTTGCACGATTGCCATGATGTGTATCTTTTAAAGAAATATGCATTAAAATCTTATTATATGCATATATAAACTGCATGACAGTAGGATTATTGTTCATACCTCCTCGTGCACTGATATTGCAGAACAAAATTCCAGATGATCTTGGCTTAATTTGTGGAATGATAAGTATAAAAGAGTTTATGGCTCTATAAAATGGGCATATAAAAGTGTTAATGATTTTTTATAGATATTTATGTGATAAATAATTGAAAATTACTTGAAAATTAACTAATAATATTGTTTGTGATTGTTCGATATGCATGGCACTTCACTACGATAAGTAGGCGGTACCATACAATCAAGTATGACATTATTTGTAATACAAATTACCGAAAAAAATATAATAATTCATAGACGTTTTTTACCACCATTTAAGTTTTTGTATTTTAAATAAATATAACAATGGTTATCATTGATGGTATGTAACACCTATATTTAGCAGATTTTTACTTCTTCTGTTACTTTTTATACTTCAGAACTGCACAATAAACCATTATAATACGATTTATATGGATTACGTAAAATGAGTCCATACGACCGCTCTGCCGTCATGTTAAAACATGATTAAGTTCCAATTGTGTGCGCATTTGGTTAGTTACCCAAATGCATGAGTGACGCGCCACGCCTACTTAGCACTTCCACTCTTCTCTTTCTTCCGTGGAAAAACCTAATGCGTTCGCGTCACCGATAATGTCAACATGCTCGTTACGTATTACGTTTCCTAGACTAGCGATGCATAGTTTATCGGCACATGTACATGTAAAATTGGTATTTTGTATTGACCTTGTGCAACCCATTATATATGTGATTAATCAATAAACTGTATAAAAATGTATATAATTATTGTTCAGAGTGCCAATAGATATGAAAACCAGACTAATATTAAGAATTTCAAATTACAAATTATGAAATTTAAATAATTCAGACTGTAATTGAGTTAAAAATTCCAAAAAGAAACTAGTTACTCCATTGTTTTGAGTTTTCACTTCTGTCGGTAGTCGTTACGACTGCCTCAACTATTTTTTATTTGAGCCTATATAGAACTACAAAATCATAGATAACAAGAGAGTGAAGTGTTACCAGAGCATTCAACTGCGCTTCCTTCTGCCCGAAAGCGCTCTGCAGTCGAGCCTTCTCCTCCTGCACGCTGCGAAGGTTACTGGTGATGGACTGCAGCTTCCCGTCTCCCTTGCCTTTCTGATCGCTTGCCTCCTTCAACTGCTTCTTCAGCACGCCCACTTGGGATTTATAGTCGTCCTACGAAAGTAGACTTGAGATAGTTTGAATATAGCATCTTAAATACTTAAATAGGAGTCTTCTCATTTCACAACTAATTTATTATGATTTGTTTTATTGTTTTATGTTATGACATATATCACTAGATGGCGCTGTTATATACTTTTAAATCCATTGTTATTTTTTAGTTTTCTAAATGTAATATTGTTTATACACACTCTTCGTTCTTTATAAAATAATTGTTAATTTATTTCTACAATAAACAGAGTTCATTGTAAAAGGAGATGAACATATTTTCATTATAAACATAGATTATTGAAAGTTTGTATATAAGCTACAAAGTGCCGCTATATATACATAAATATATACATCCATAGATCGCAGGTATAAGTTATGAAGATCATACGTCGTCAGAGGCGCTGTTTTAAAATAAAAAAATGGATGACATCTCTATTATATAATACACTCTATGGCGCCAGAGTTGAGTTGAGGAGAAAAATGCTAGAATTACATGTCACGACGAGGCACGAAAGTCATATAATCAGAAAAGTACGCACGAAGGGAGATGGACATAAAAGTAGAGGAAGACCGAAGAAGGTATAGATGGATTGTGTGTGAAAAATGTTAAATATGAAAGGTAAAAGTACTGAGATGAACGTTGATAGAGAAAGACATTTTGTACCGACTCGCCTGCAAAATCGACTTGAAAATCTATCGTCAAGCACCTGTTGGTGTGTTCCGGCAGCATCACTTGAGAACCAGTCTCCCTCTAGGTTTAGCTTGTGCTTACCATCTTAGACCAACATCATCATTTAACATCAGATGATATGGTTGTGGTCAAACGCTAACCTATAGGGTATAAAAAAAAACTTAGAGGGGATAACGGGGAGATGATGGAGTGTGACGGAATGTGTGGAGTGATGGTGAACCATTTTGTACATATGATAAAAAATTGTAATCTGTTTCGGTGCTCAAAATTTTGTTGGCAGATTTATTAATGCTTATGAACACTCAGTAATCTTTATTGTCTTTAATCAAACACTTTACTATATTCAATTTCTAGTCCGGTAAATCTGTAGAGACCTCCGGGTCAACAGTGTAGTCAGTTCGAAAAAAAAAATATATATATATATATATAAATTCAAGATATTACAAACTAAACAAATGTTATTTAAAAAGAGAGATCTGATGACACTTGGAAATGCTTGTTCATTATTCCTTCTAACTTTTATCGAATTTTGACCAGCAGTACGATATGTAGGGTATTATGTATTTTAACCTAGGTATATAAATAACAAACCTTTTCGCGTTCTATCTGACAGACTTCGTGCATTAAATTCCTGACGCCCTTTTTGATCATTTCCAGATCTACGTCTATTATCTCGTTTCGATCTTCCGAGTGATCTCGACCTGCAGAAATGTTATACATCAATTCATTTAATTGATCAATATGTATATTATTCAATTAAATTTAATTAAATTGGTTTTAATTAATTACAATTTCAATAGAACCAATAATATTAATCCTTCCTTATTGGAATTAATCATGTTCAAAGTAAGTAATGCACTAATTACTATCGATAATGGATTATCGTAAGGTCGGTTATCTTTAGCACCAATATTGGTGGCAGAAAGTTAGTGATTTTGTTTTTGTAATTTATTGTAATTATTTACGTTAAAAGGAACGTCATTAGGTTATAGATGTTTGTATAAAGTTATTTCAAGCCGTCGATTAATAAATCGATAAGTTAGCCCGTTACTAATAGTCATTGTACTGAGATTTGAGTGGCAGAATATCGATTCTATGCTGTCAAATGTGACGGGCTTAAACGATTTTTTTTAATTCACGTACATTCACTAACTTCAAAAGGAAAATACCGCAAATAACAACATAGAAAAGTGAGTTTTTCGAGGTTCGAAAGCAACATATGTGTCATATGGTGGCGTGGTGGTGATTCCTTTCATTGAGTAGATGACTTTAGTCCAGCAATTCCTAGATAATGTATGGATATAATGTGCACGTTACATGTATATTATATGTATATTATGTATACATTATGTGCATATTATGTGTACATGGCATGTATATGCTGTGTACATGGTGTGTATATGACGTGCATAGGCTGTGGACATTACGTGTATATTATGTATACGGTAATGTAGAAAAGTCTATCAGTGTATAACAATTTGTATGCTTATAATAATGTGTACTCTCCGATAAATTATGAATTATTATATTATAACAGTCGGTGAGTTTCAAATGTAGATATAATACATTAGGTGTATATTATGTAGACATAAGGTGTATATTAGGTGTAAATGAGTTCGAGGTGGACCTCGGTGCGGGCTGTAGCGGCGCGAGGGGCTGGCGAGGCGGCGGCGCGCGGCGGGCTGCACGGACCCGTCGGGCTGCAGGCCGCAGACGCGGCGCAGCGCATGCGCGACGGAGGAGAGCTTGGCGTCGGCGTCGCGCTTGCCGGCCTCGCACTGCGACAGCGACGCCTCGAGCGCGCGGCACCGGCCCTCGCTGCCGCCCAGCCGCGCCTGCATGTAACACAGGTTTTTTTTAATCATCTTGTGTTATTTAACTCGATATTTTGTAATATTCGTGGTGTTTTACGTAATATAGTTCGGTTATTGTGTACAACTAAAGTGGATGGGAAATATTACCACAGAGCATGAATTCTGAAATGTCACAAACTCCTTGGAAAGTTCTAACATATGAGCCACCATCTTGCTAGGCAACTTATAATATTATTACCTACTCTACAATGGTAGTAACAATCCAGAAGATTGTTTGCCAAAAATATATTCAGCATGATGACGACAGCTACCGTTGGTATTCAACACCGACAGTCGCCGTTGTTTTTGAACTGTACCGTACTTACCATCAGGTATTGTGTACATTCATTTTGCCGAACTTATATAAAAATATATATATATAATAGATGGCAAATATCCAATTCAGAATTAACAATATATTAGAAGAGAGATAACAGATGAAAACAAATGAATAAAATCAAAATGACATTGTTAGAGAATTGAAATGTTACGTCATATAACTACATACCTTGAGTTCTTGTATCTGTTGCGTGGCATCGGCGAGACAAACTTCCAAATTATGCTTCAGCTCTTCGAGACGACGTTCCTTCGAACGACAATCTTCTAGACGTAAAACTAACTCCTGTAATTAGTACAGATTTTAATTTGAGATATTAAAAATATAGAGACGATTGAAGTAACTAATACTATATTTGAAAAAATTAAGAAATTATAATGACTTTATCAACAAAATTCCTCATTAATTAAATATACAGTTCGTTGAAATTAACTATAAATGCATTCTTGTATATAAAAGGTTCAAGTCATAGGTTAGTTCCTTAATATATTTTACCCTATAAAAATATAATCGAATAAAACTCACATACTTGATTACCTTACAAACATATCATGATTGGTTAACATTTTTATCATCTGTATATTATAATAAAAGAAACATGCCCCCCAGAAATTAAGGGGCAATAAGAGATCTACACATAAATTTCATAGAACTTGTACACATGTATGAAGAATGAATGAGAAAAATGAAGAAGAGAGAGTAATGCAATAAATCAAGATCGATAGGTGTGATTTTAGCTTTCCTTTATGGTGAAGTAAGATTGAAATATTTAAAAAAATAATGAAGGTTCATTTCTGTTTCGTTTACAAACTCACTAAATATCGTATACTTATCAACACATAGCACTCTGGTAAGAGGTAGACAAAGAAACACTGTTTTGCTCGTGGCTCGCAACTCGGAACTCTGAACTTTGAACTCCATTTCTTTTTTTTTTTTTTTTCGAACTGACCTACACTGCCAGCAATAATGCTTTCACAGTTTCACCGGACTACTAAGGGGAGCGCTTAAGGCACTCACCCGATTTTATATAGATCTATTTATTTATTATTAAAAACACCTATATTCATTGTACTAAACAAAACGATGTCTAGTTTAAAATCGTGACAACGCCATCTCTTAACGGAAAGAAAAACTAACTACACTGAACAGTTTCGAGTATCGAGTTGTACGCGCTTTTTTGTTCATCTATCGTTATCTTTCCATGGGTCGGATTTGCAACATTTAAGTTTATTCGTTTACGTGAACACATATGAATCAAAAATGTCGGCTAAGCTATTCGGGGGATACAAAATTCCAAGGGTTGTAATAAAAAAATTACTCCGTAATAATTTGAAATAGAGAATCTTTAATTAATTGAATTTAAAAATTACAATAACAATTTTTATTTAGGGAACTTTTGTAAAAAATAAAATCGGTCGTCTGTAAAGTCGGTTTTTACGGACGATAATTTTACGTGATAACGTCATAAGAATACATTGATGAGAAATTGCATACTTTTTGCAGTAATTGTTGTTGTAATACACAATGGAAACCACATTAACTGTTCACTTCGCTTTATAAACAGTTGAGAAACAGTTCAACGTGTACGTTGTGTACTGCCGCTGACTCTCTTCTACTCGGACGCATCGGCAGATGGAACGGAAGAGAGATAGATGCGTCACAAGCCGAACGCTTAGGCCTATCGCTTGTTCCGCGCTCTCGCTTATACGCTCGGCTCAGACGGAACGTGACAATGAGTCATGCTTTTTCGATTTATAAGAAGTTATCACGTGAAGAAGAGTAGAGTTTTTGATAGAGTAGATTATATATAGACCTGGTCGCGCGCGCGGCAGGCGTCGTCGAGGTCGGCGGCGCGCTGGCGGGCGGCGGCGAGGTCTGCGCGTGCGCCCTGCAGCAGCGCGTCCAGCTCGGCCGCGTGTCTCCGCGCCGCGCCCGCCTCGCCCGCGCTGCGCTCCCGCTCCTCCGCCTCGTTCTGCAGCCTGCACCACCACACACTCGGGAGTTACAACACTACAAAACAACTCAACCTATGAATTTCTACTTGAACAATGTCAATAACATTCTCCAAAAAAAGGACGACGTGTCAAACGTATTTTACTATATTGAATTTTATTTGTATTTAACCTGTGAGCTTCTTTCTCAAATTACACTTAATCAAAAAACCAGTTACACGTATTTCGCTGAAATGCATAAGCTATATGATCTTTTCGAATTCCCTCCGATTTGTGTCTTCGCTACATGCATCACTTATCCTTGCGACGGCAGAATACTGAAATGGCAACTGATAGTAAAGAGTGGAAGATACAAACATGCGCTGATGCTACCATGAAATTACAATCAAAAAAAGAAGATTCAAATCGATTATATGTAATTGCTATCTAAATAAAGTCTTTTACGCTAGTTGCTACATAGACCAAAACATTCCTGTAATAATCGAAGTTTTTTTTACATAAAAAAAAAACAAAACCTTTTATCTGGAAAAAACTGAAACAACTAAAATCATTTTCAACCTATCTGGAATTCCAATCGAAATTTGTCAACACTTGTGGACCCTTGGCAGTAAGTTCTATTGATATGAGTAGTTAAGGATTCGACCCTTTTATATAACTAATAATTTTATGCTAAATTATAAGCTATAATTGGTTTATTATCATTCATTATTGATGTAAAACTTCAATTAGTACTTTAGCAGCAAAATCAACCTGTTTGCCGTCACGGTAAACGGTATAACGCACTGTTATGCCGTCATATGTTATCTACGGCAGTACTTTCGATTGCCTTGTATGTGTGTCGTTGCTCCTATAGTATACTTGACACGTTTACCGCTTGTATACACGCTTCGTATTTATTAGTTATAAATTCTAATATAAACTTAAATGTTTCACATATGCCGGGCATCCCGTGATAACAACGTTTTGTTATAAAGGTTGAATGGTGAAGATGGTGTTGACAGCTCTAAACCAATTTCTTTTATCTATTTGAATTCGAGGGTATGGAAGTAAATAGAGTAGGTATTGTGTACGACGATATATTCCGCAAGAAAGGAAGACGATACAATGCATTGGCTTATATAGGCTGTCTCATATAATAATAATGGCAACCGTGTAAGGATGAAATCTGAAGCATTTAAACAGAGCGATTAGTAATCGTGTATGGCTAGTTAAAAAGGGCATGACTTAATTCAATTTTTCGCTAATTACTCCCTATAGCTCGTGGAGCGTTTGAACGGGCTAGCCTATTATCGTATTTCTTAGGTCGAACCTGGACTGCAGCTCCTTGATATCGTGATGCGCTTGCTGCAGCGCTGCGCGTTCCCGCTTGAGCTGCGCTTCCGCCTGCTTGAGCGAGCGCTGCGCGTGCTCCCCTCCCGACTCGCACTCCTTCAGCATCGACTGCACTCGCGACAACTCCATCTCCAAGGACGTGCGATTTTCTTCCAGACCTATCCAGAATATGGCATTTCAATCAATTATAACTTTGCATAGACCTGATCGCAAAATGACAATTATCTTAATTTATTATATTAAATTTAAACGTAGTTACCGTTCTACTTAATACCACTAGTAATCGATAGATGGCGCGGAATTAAACTTTAAAATATCGCGGTGTCAAGATTATTTTTTAATAACCTTTCGACGACTCAGTGAGCGTATGAGTGTAGAGTAGTCCGGTGAAACTGTAGAGGCGAACGGGACACATAGGCAGTTCGAAAAAAAAAAATGTGTGAACATAGTCTGGTGGAATTGAAGAAGAGGCCTGTCCGGCCAAAAAGTGTAGTTTGTTTGAATAAAATAATAAAAATAAAAATGTTTTATTTCTATGGGAGATATTGTCAACTGAACAATCTATATTAATGAATCAATCTGTAATTATTTTTTTTTTTATTTGCCATCGATCTACATTATAAAGGCTATTAATTTCGAATTTGACAACTTGACTTAACTCAGAAATGGCTTCGATGGTTTTTGTGATTTTTTTCTTTACAAAGAATATATTTCATTTCTCGATTCCTCTATATAAATTATAAATATTACTTTAAAAAATTCATAAAATATCATTAACCATATAATTATCACACGAAAATAATTTCTGTGTAAAAAAATGTGTTTTCTTTCATAAAGAGTTCAGTTTAATTGCAGGATTGTAAGCTACATCGATTTTTATAGCGAATATAAGTGATAACCGGCTATCTTGTGATAGGCGTCATCGCGTGCGCGTGCAGCATCCCGGCGCTCGTGCTCGGCGCGCTTGACGTGCTCGCGCAGCTCCCTGCACGTGCTGTTGTACTTGTCCCTCTCCGCGGTGCAGCTCGTCAGCTGCCGGCGCACGTCCGTCAACTCCTTACGCAGACTCTCCGATTCATTCTCCACTAGTCATCATACAAATAAACCTCTATTCATTATATGTTCAATTAGTATGTCGAAAGTAATAAAGTCTTACGTTAATAAATTGGCTAACGATCGAAGTGGGAACAAATTATCACATCTAAAATTTAACCTAAATTGTGACCGAAGATCTAGATATAACACACACACACACATACACAGTTCAACTTTGACATAAGAGATGAGTGACCACAGATTGAAGCATTATCGATTAGTGTCTCAGGAGAGTAACTTAATGTAACTACAGACCTACAGACCGAAGTATGATCATATAGTGGCATAAGTGATACTCGGCATTTAAGGCGGTTCTTATGATGGTAATGAGCTTGACTTCCTTGTGTTAACACCTTGCGCCTTTGGCCATTCATATATCCATGCATCACAATTATAGAACATGTTTACAGATAAAACGATTTTTTTTTACCATTTCCTCTCTATACCAAACATTAGCAATGTATCTCAAAAGTAGAATCGATTAAATCAATCAAATTATGTAGTATTCTAAAAGTCTATGTAACTTATTGACTTACAAAGAGAGACAAAAGTAAGATAATAATCGAAATTGTTACCGAAAGATGATACTAAATCCATGAACTAAAACTGAAAAGTAGAATAATAAAAGTTGGAAAACATAATTTCCAAATTAATAAAATATCATAATAATTGTCCATTACGTATTCATAAATTGATTGACATTAGCTAATAGGTTTTATGAAAAGTTATTTTTTTTAATATTCAAACAATGAAATGTGTGAATTAAAAAAGTTGCTAACATGATAATATCACACATTTATGACAACAACAATTCAGTGCAAATAATAAGCAGATAGATGGCGTTTAAAACAAAAAGCCCAATTTTGGAATTATTACACGACAGTACGATTATTACGATTGTACAACCAAAGCTGACATTCGATGTTTCCCATAAGAAGGAAAATTTAGAAAGAAGCAAAGTCTCGATACAAGAAACTTCCACATATAGAAATTTCTTAAAGTCTACCTAGAAATATATATCCATATTAAAAAAGAAAATTACATTCTTTCAATTTCCTCAGTGTATCCTGTAGTTGCGCATACGTGTTGTCGTATTTATCCTCTGCGAGCGAGAGGTGCGCCCGTATCTCTGTGCACTCTCTCTGACAAGCCTCTTTTTCTAGATGTAGTTCTTTGATACGGTTCTCGAAACGAGCGCACTCGTCTTCAGCGGCAGCTCTAAAAATAATTTAAAAAATATATGACTTTTTTTGACCCTTCTAACTAGATGTCACCTTAAAAATATATTTAGCATAAAACATTTCACATATCACTAGTTATATATAACAAGTGATAAAATAAATCACGTGCCACGCCAATTAAATGTATCGAAACGGCCTGTTACATATCACACGTTCGCGTTTTAAATTCACGCCAAATAAGCTACATCACTATTCGCAACATTTCATCGTCCGATATTTAAACTACGCATTCGAAAAGAATAATACTACAGCGATACTAACGATTCTAGATACTAGGGGTGGGAATTAGTTTCAGTTAAATTGATCTTATTCTCGACAACCTCAGGTTTCCATTTGCTTGCCGTATTTTTTCATTATTTATTTGTATTTTTATATTATACAATTCTGAAGTAGTTTTACGTAAAAATAAATTGCAGCCTATTTGTCATCAGTATGCACCGGCTTGGTTTAGTTTTATTATTAATCGCCGCCTGTTAATTATAACTAAACGTGATTTAAATATAGCAGTTAATGTGATATAGCAGTGACAAATATAACTCTAAGAATTTTACTATGTATAATTATATTAAAGTAGAACTAAATGCCATACCTAATTTATATTAATATATCTCTGAGACACTTCAAAATGTGAACCCTTGTTTTAAGTTTCGTCTTGTTTACTATTTCAAGCATTGTCTGTGACATTTTATAGTAAAGTTGTTAATATACACAGTTTATTATTTTAAACGCAAAACTATTAATGTGGCAATTACTAATTTATGCTGTAATACAGTTGGAAGTTAACTCCGTCAATATTGAAACTGTGTTATGTCAAATTTCAAAGACCAACAAATCTGAATATAATAAATATGAAACAAATTAATACTTTACATGGCATGACAAAGAGATTTTATAACAAAAAGTTGAAGCAGTCAAAGGAATGCCGACAGAAGTTAAAACTCAATACAACGGAACAAATGTGTTCTTTTTTGAATTTTTAAAACAATTATGGTCTAAATTACATAAAATTTATATTTTTAAAATTAATATTATTAACATTAGTCTGGTTTTCACATCTATTGGCACTCCGAGTAATAATTATATACAGTTTTATACAGTTTACTAGTTAATCAAACATATGATGGGCTGCACTAAGCTCCATACAAAATATCAGTATTACATGCACACAGGCTGTTATACTACGCGTCGTCAGTCTGCCGCTAACGCAATACGTCACGAGCATGTCGAGGTCACTCGTAACGCGAATCCATAAGTTTTTTTCCCTACCAAAAATCGCTCAACACGGCTAAAGAAATATTCACTTCAAGTATTCAGATTCTGATTGCATTTAAATCTGTCCCGTGCACAATTTTAATGAAAAGTAAATACGAACTTTCACATAAATATTTAATGTCACTTTACTAGTAAATGATTAACTCTTTAATATCGATATTTTTTTTGCATTTTGTAATTTTTTGTATATCACTGCAATAATTAAGTATACTACTTTACTTGGCCTCCTCGAGTTTCGTCTTAAGTTGGGACAGTTCATCTTTGAGCTGGTTAACGTAATTCCTGTCCTGATCGGCTCGTGCTTGGGCTTCTCTTCTCGCTCTCTCCAGCTTATTCTGCTCGCAGTCCAGAGCCCGTTTCACTTCTTCTAGCCGCTCTATGAGGGCTTGTTGTTCTTGGTGAGCTGATGAAGTGAATAAGCACATTGAATAGAAGAACATTTTTCTAGAATAAATGTAATGTCAAAAACGTACCCATAAGCAAAGCCTGCTGCTTGTCGTTCTCCGCCCTGAGTAAGGCCTCGTCGTGCTGCAGTATGAGCTGGTCGCGTATCGCTAGCAGTTTTTTCTCTCTTTCCCGCGCGGTCGCCTCGCTAGCTTCCTTCTCGCTCGTTAAAGAGGCTATCGTCTGGCTCAACTTCTGCTCCAGCGTTTGCCGGAGTTGTTCCTATAACCACCGAAGCGATAACGGCTTACTCGGTAGCGTGTTCGGACACTGCGTTCGTGGAGGTAGGTTCGTATCCTTGCGAATAAGCTGGAGAGCCCGGTGAAGGGAAAGTTCGTACCAACCACCCTCGAATTGAATATATGTCAGCAAGCACCAGGCTCTTATATTATATGTTATTTACCTCTATATTTTGTAATATTGGTAGTATTTTACGAAATATAGTTCGCTTGTGCACAACTGAAGTGGATGGGAACTAATACCATGGAGCATGCATTCTGAGATAACACAGAATCTCCCCGGAAAGCTCTTAACAAGAGGGTCACCATCTTGTTAGCAACATTGAAATTATCACAGGACACTAGTAATATTATTCCCCCCACTCAACAATAACGCGTAACGATAATATCTTCCCACATCTGCATTTACTCTGACCATAGACAAAACTTCCTGCCGATACACGCAGGTATGGGAGTAGCATTATAAATAACGTCAGATGAGGATAGACTAACATACAGAATATATATGACTAATATTATTCAAGTACCAGACTATTATCCGAGATTTCGTCCGCGTGGAATTTAGCAATAAACTTTTATATAGTATACACGTGCGCGGGGGCTGCGGTAAGTTCATTTATTATATTTGCGTGGAACTATCCCTTTTTTTTAAATAAAAGTATCCTAAGTTACTCCATAGAACATCAGCTATTCGCCAATATAAGTTGCATCTAAATAGCTCCAACCGTTATCGAAGATTGGCCGGAACAAACAGACAGACAGACAAAATTCTAAAAACCGTTTTTTCGATCCATTTAGTAAAAAGCTGTTGTCTTTACATAAGAATATTTGTATAAGGAATACCTTTTCCTCTTTAAGCTTGGTAATATTCTCAGTGGTGGTGCGGTTGATGTTGGTGATGATCTGATGGTACTCCGCCTCCTTCTTGCCGGAGTGCTGCTGCATCGAGGTCTTCGTGTCCCGCAGCTTGCGCTCGCTGTTCTCCAGCTCCTTGCTCAGCCTTGCTATTTGACCTGGATATGAAAATATTTCAAAAAAACACGCGCGCACAACTTAGCATAACGAGTGAAGTGAACCTTCTTTGGCCAGGATTGGAATAATAATAATATTACTCCTAATGTACTCTCAATACTCCCAAATACGAAGAATTATTAATAAATCATTAACACTCAATGTATTTTTTAATACTTTAATAATCTTCGATGTGAGATTCGACACGAGCGTTATACATTCGTTTTATTGTCCCACTAATCAATCTCTCCCTCGCTCTATCTATCTCCCACCTTCTCTCTCTCTCTCTCTCTCCTCTCTCTCTCTCTCTCTTGCATATTTCTATCGTTTTCTCCCTCTAATCAAGTATCTACTTCACGTACTTTATGCATGAGAAATGTTCCAAATAAAACGTTGCATTAATACTCGACTTAGAGTTATACTTTTATCGCGTCTAAACAAATGTCATTTACAGTTTCCTATGTAAGTTGTTGATAATACCAACAAATGGGGGGGGGGGCATTACATCATGATGTGGCTAAGGGTGGAAACGCTAAGTGTACAAAGTTCACTAGTTTTCAAAAGAGGCGGTCGAAATACATCAACAGGTTATTTATTAGCTTCTGATTTTCTACATAAACTAGCCCTAAAACTCAGAAATAAATGCCCCAATCTACCACCATTGTTCATACTATAATTTGATCCATGTCTCCTTCGCTCATAACCCAAATATACGTTTTCAGTCAAAAGTCATTTAATCTCCCCAAGTGTTTTTGAACGCACCCTTATAATTCTCGTGCTGTACGAGAGTGTCTTGGAGTTCGCGTTCCAGCTTGGTCCGCCTGGTGTCGGCGTCCTCCAGCATGTTGGCCGTGTCGAACAGCACCGCCTCCAGCGCGTCCTTCTCCGACCCCACTCCGGCCAGCTGCTCCTGCAGGTGCTGTTTGTCCTTCTCCAAACTGTCTATCACGATCTGTAGAATAACATAATATTGTTCGGTAAAGGCGGCCCTAAGCCAATTCGACGTAAGTATTCCAACATATTCAATCTAGAGAAAACTTATGAAAAGTATAGGCCATATGCCCAATAACAATATGGTAGAGAACTGATACCAAACTGATTTCAAACTGCTGTCGCAAATGGGCATCGAATTGACAGAAACAATAACAATCAAACTGGACTAAGAAGAAATTTATGGAAATTCGTAATTAACCCCAAAATGTGTTAAACAGGAAGTTAAAGCCCAGTATACAACGATCTTTTTTTTTAATAAAGACAGCCCCTTTGAGCCTTTCCAAACATACTATCAACAGACACAATATACACCCAGAATGAGAGAACAATCGTTTGTGAATCAGAATTTGGACTTGAAAATATAATAAGTTAAATACAATATACCCTCACGTGTTTTACTTTCCGTTGCTCGCCTTTGTACAAATAGTACGCTATAATAACGAGCTATTTGTTCTTGGTAAATGTTAATGTCTGCGCCGATTTACCATCGACGTGGTAGTAGGTAGCTGACCAATCCGCGCCCAGGAATCCTACGTGGCGCGGGTCGGCCAATGAGGGCGCGGGTTGCTCGGCCGTGATTGGTCGATTGGTGCAAAGCAGCGCGGCGCGGACGACGACGGCATTAATTAATATATACAACGAACACTGAGACGATGCTACTAGCTAAACTAAAATGTTTTATAATAAAGCTATGTTATAACGAACAGTTAATAATACATAGACTCACTCATTTCTTATTTGGTAAAAAACTGTTGAGACCACGAACAATGGAAACGTCTCCGTTATTTCATCAAATTATTAACTAGAATATCAATTTCTATCGAATCAGTGTCTGGTTAAAAAACAACTGTGAACAAAGAACCTAATATTCCGCCAAAAAATACGTTGGATATCATTTATAGTACTAGCTGTTAACTTTCCATAGTTAAAATTAATAAAAGACCTGTTTCTCCTCTCCATCTTTGACATGGTCCTCCAATGCCCTATTGATTCTACCGATGGTCTCGTTGGCTTGCTCGAGTCGCTGCTGGAGGCGTATCATCTCCTCGTTGAGGGTGTCCTTCTTCCGGACCATAGCGGTTAACTGGGAACTGAGCTCACCGCGCTCTCTGGTAAAGGAAATAGGTATGAGATACGTTGGTAATGGCTTATCAAGCCTGTAAGGCACCGACTATATATTCATAGGCCTGTTCCCAAAGGAAAGTATGGGCACGACATGTTGCCGAATTAAAACTCCGACAAATCCACAGTTGTAAATTTACCTAAATACGGTGGTACTAAAAGAACATTTCAGAGATTCAGATTTCTTCACAACGTTTTCCTTCACCGTAAGTCGATAGTGTTATCAATTAAAATTAGTAAATGTATGAGAAATTCGAAAAATTCGTTGGAACATACTGGGGTCTGAACCTGCGGATATCGAATTAACATTCCAAAAGTGGTCAAACCACTCAATCACAACGACTTTTATATAGTAATTTAATATAGGATCAAATGATTAAAGTGTTGTCACAGTTTGATTGTATTCTAAATTACAACAACACGACAAATTTTTACAAGAATTATTAAATTGCATATTTATTAAATAATTTAAATTTAAGTAATGTATATTTTTTTACTAACAACAAATATAAATTTCGACAATCGAATAATAAATTTCAATATAAAAAAACTATTAACATATGCAAATTAGTCCTAACTAGTAGTGAATGACTAGTGAATGCGAATATAGTCTGTTTGTTTATACGGCACCTTTCATTCGAATAAAACGAATCGTTATCGAGGGATAAATCAAATTTAATCTAAACCTGAACAAAAGCTTGTAGTAAATAAATCAAACTGTTCTCGAATTAAACTAGGGCAACATTTCCTACAGAATGATATCTAAACTAGTTCCCGATTCTTGTACAGAATTTTTAAAATTCGACAGAAGTTAGGTGCTACCCCCATACCTACGTGTATCGGCACGAAGTCTTGTCTATGGTCAGAGTAAATGCAGATGTGGGAAGACATTATCGTTGTGTGTTACGAACTATCGTTATGCGTGACGAGTGACGCTACACGCAGCAGGATAACTGGGGCCGCGGTTTCTACACACAGCAAAGGAACTTGGAGACGCTAATGCAGAGTTACTATTGAAATGAGAATGGTGTGCAAACGTTATTCTACGCCTTTGTCGGAATTCATTTTGAGGTTACTTTTTAGCGGCACAAGTGACCGAAGCTTCGTCGCGCAGGTATGGGACTAGCATTAAGATAATGATTAATTTGTATAGTGGATGTAGTCGGTTTGTGCAATAGGAAAAGTTCTCGACTGACCTGACGACTTGCCGTAGCTCTAACTCCACTTTCTCCCTCTCGCCCTCGAGGAACTTGATCTTCTCGCAGAGCGACGCCTTGTCCGCCTCCAACTCCATCCGGTTCTGTTCGGCCGCCAGCAGCTCTTTCCTTAGCGAGTTCAAGTCGCCTTGCTGCTCCGACGATTGATTCGACAGAGTAGATTTTTCCTCTTCCAGCTGATATAAGCAATTAATTTTTACATTTTATATAAGTACTTAACAATAACACTAGTGTATAAATGTCGTAACACTGATAAAAGGCCCCTTTCCGAGAGAAAACTATGGTAAAGTCATCACGCCATATCGACTACTTGTTTCGCTAATGCTAGTCCCACACTTGCGTGACGAAGATTGGACTACTTGTGGCGTTAAAAACTAACCTCAAAAGTAATTGGATAAAAACTTTTAAAAACGTTCGTACACCTTTGTTGAAATTAACGTTTCTTAATTTCTTTGCTGCTGAAAAATAACAGACGGGCCCTTTCCTTTCATACAGCCTTTCTTAGTACGGCAGAATAGCTCTCCAATTGAGAGTCGCTCCTTTTAGTTTTAACGTGTTACTATCTCAGTTCAATAATCACATAACGGCAAGTGTAATCATACACAAAAAAACAGGGTGTGTCGTAAAGACACACGATAGGAGTGAAATTTTTATATTACAAGGAAACATTTTAAATAAAAATACAACAAAAAGCCCACGTCACGACATGTTCCCGAGCGGTCACACTTCCAAGTACTCACCACACCCGATGTAGAAAGAGAAGACGCAAGGCGTGGAGAAGAGAGTAGTAATTTAACATAGAAGAATTTTTGAGTGACCGTGAGATAATAAGTAACGACAGTGTTATCTATGTATAGGTTATATCAAAAGCTTTCAAAGAATAAAACTAATAAGTGCACATTTTAATTAACATAATTTTTAAATATTTATTTAATCGATAACATAATTTCTAGAAAGGTAAAATACGTTAGTAATAATTAGAAAATGTATTGCAATTAAACAAGAACCACTCTCCACCTCTCACTAAGTCTTGAACATATTAATTTAAACAGGGTACATGTAAGAAATACGGCGGCTAATTGGGACATATCTACGCATTTCGAAGACGGTTTTTAACCTTTTCTGCTATCAATCACTATACTATCTGGCCAGAGGGTAGATTTAGAAAATTACAAACAACAATAAACTACCCTTGTGATATAGTCATCAAAAAATGCAGTGTAGTCAATTTAATTGCGTATACAACTACCCATAACTGAGATGACATCTGACAGAGGAGAGTGGAAAAGGAAAACATGTTGTGCCGACCTTATTTAGATGGGATAAGGGTAAGATGATGATGATACAACAACCCATAAAAAAAACTTACATTTTTAACATCCGTCTTGTAGTTTTTTCTTATCATTGTCGAGATTCCTGATCGCGGCTTCCAGCTTCTCGACCAGGTCTTGGAGGTCCCCGCGCTCTATCATCGTTCTCTCTAGTTCGATTTCCAAATCGCCTGGATACGATACAATTTATTTCAAAATTATTCTACACATAAAAACTGTTTGAAATTAAATTATATCGAGTCACGATTTATTTCATGTCTTCAAATCAAAGTACATTAAGTATTTAATATCACAACTGTATGAGATGTAGAATGAATGAATATTTTAGTACACTTTTTAACTTGTACACTGGCGAGCCTAATGCTATAAGACGTTTTCTTTCAGCTAACCAGCGGATTTGTGAATAAAAATAAAAGTTCTTTAAGTAGTGCTTATATGAAAAAGGAGAAGAAAAATGAATATTAATAATAAAGGAGACCTTAGTTTTAAAACATAACTAAAATACAAAAACAGATAATAAAAATTGTTCTCTAATTGCACTACAAAATATCAAACAGTTAAAATATGTACAGCTAACAATTTAGTACGAGGTATTAAAGGATAGATGGCGTTGAAAACTAATCCAATAGTGATGTGATAGCATGTACTATTAACTATTCAATCTTTCACAAGCAAAACAATTACTTCTATGTTTCTCCATCTGTGATAAAATAGAGTCGACTTCCATTTTCTGCTGGTCGAGTAAATCTCTAGACAGCGCTGTCTTTATTGAGTTCTTCGCGGATCGTCACCAGTTCTGAGCGGAGCCTCGAGGAACGTTCTTCTTCAGCTCTGAGAAGATAAAACATAAAGACTAGTCGTATCAACGAGCTGAGACCAATAGCTTGTTGTTAGAATGAACAAACGGCCAAATAAAATCTACACTAATATTAAAAAGAAAGAAAGCGGATTTTGTATATCTGTTTATATTAGGAGAGTAAACTTCGAAATCACTGACAGCAATTAGATAAAATCTTTCACAATTTGAAAGGTAATACTATTTCAGATAGACATAGACTATGTATCATTCTAATATATATAAATCATGTGCAATTATGACCATATTTGTCAGATAAGTCGAAAAAAGTTTTATCTTTATAGTTTCAAAAAAAAAGTATGACTGGATTGTTCACACAACAAAATCAATAGTCCGAGGAAACTGTATAGGCTTGCTGAGCCTACCAGTATAGTCAGTTCGAAAAAACAAACAAAATCTATAAAAACAAAAAAACATTTTTTTCTACAAAAATAGATGATAAGTCTGATAATGTTGCTCAGACATGCATGTTCATAACAATTAAAAAAAACGATCGGTTTAAGCTCCGGATTATCCAAAACTATAAAGGTATAAGTTCCATACAAACGAATGTAGACCTCATGAGGCACAGGACCACAAATTGTTGCCAGCATACGCTTAAAAATATACCTGATTTATTGCAAAACTTTTTTGCAAAATTTATATATTGTTAACTTATTATGTAATATGTATTTTTGAATTATTTATTTCATTTGTATGAACCTTTTTTTACTAAAACATAGTATTTACATAGCACAATGTCGTGAAATAATATTAAAAAAAAACATACCGCCAATTTGAAGATCTAGATCTTAAAAAATAAGCCGAGAGGTTAACAGATCTGCCCTGGTTTCACACCGGACCAGTTTACGTACCTACTATACACAGGTAAAGCTGGGACGAGGCAGTAGTCTTAAATATTTTTAAAGCTTTTGATATCGATATTATCCTACAGACACAAAGATTTAATTACATACCTCAGAACAGATTCCCTGTTCGCAGCCTCACGATGCAGATGATCGACTTCAGAGTTCAACGTTCGTTTCTCGCTCTCTAGAGATTCTATAGTCTTCTCTAAACGTAAGTTTATCTTCTGAAGTTTCTCGTAGTCTGACGTCAAAGATTCCACCTATAATTTAAATGAATCCAGGCTCAAAGGACCAAGAGCAATGATTTAATGAATAAATTAGCAAATAATTCATTTCTATACTAATCCAGGCTCAAAGGAACAAGAGCAATGACTTAAAGAAAACTTTAACAAAGCATTAATTTCCATATTAATACCGGCTTAAAGGACGAATAGCAATTATTTAAAGAAAAAAATAACAAAGCATTAATTTCCATACTAATCCCGCCTCAAAGGACCAAGAGCAACGATTTAAAAAAAAATAACAAAGCATTAATTTCCATACTAATCCCAGCTCAAAGGACCAAGAGCAATGATTTAAAAAAATACCATAGCATTAATTTCGACTCGATTTCTCTCCAAATTATTCTTGTCTATACGCAGCGTTTCCACGGTCTTTTGCATCGATTCCTTTTCTTGGAGTAGTTGGTTAAGATCTGCATTGGCCTGGTCTAATTTCCCTAAAACAGTAACAGCAGTACATCAGAGTATGTATATACATCTACAGGTGAATTACAACTAACAAAAAAAAAGGGTATTTACCTTGTAAGTCTTGAACTTTGCTTTCCAAAGAAGAAACGGCCGCATCAGCGACATCGCACTGTTTTCGACTCGATATCAACTGTTCCCTTGCGTTTTGCAATTTAACCTGGAAAATATATCGTTATGATAGTCTATTATAGAAATTCATCTGAAAGATGTCTAGTGCCGGATAGGCAGTTCTCATTCAGTGGGTTTTTAAAAGTGTCAATAGATAATTGTTGTATCTTATGACCAAATTGCCCTCGCTGTGTATACAGAAAGACTACCAACTCTAGAAAACTTATTCATGAGTAATATAATGTCCACACTGTTCTGCAAGCAATATATGCCGATACTGTTCTCCGAGCATAATACCATTGTTTTCTATGAACAATGCGGCCACACTTTTTTATAAGTACGATACCCTCATTATCCTAGCATTATTATACCCACACTGTTCTATAGGAAATATCGTTAAACTGTTCTACGAACAATGTGCCAACACTGTTCAATAGGTAATATGGATTTAATAGCACATTAAATAATAACAAGTATTTATTAATAAAATTAATAATTGTAATACAGTTGAAAGCATTTTAAAATATATTGTAAACAAGCACAGTATATAGTAAGTGTAGTAAACTAGTAATCGACAAACTCATTAGTTAAATTCGCAAGCCAAATAATAGTAGTAAGGTAATCATTTGATAAATCTGGCATAGATAACACAGAAATTTTAGACTCGAATGGACGTTCTCTGTTTAAATAATATGCAAAAAAGAAACCTTCAAATTTCTTCGACTAAGACGAAAAATGTATACAAACTGTTTTTTTTTTTTTTTTTCAAGCTGTCAACACTGTTGACCTGGCAAGGCCTCTACAGTTTCACCGGACTACATAATATGTATGGCATGTATATAAATAAACACTTACATGTAGTTCATGTATTTGAATTTGGTACTTGTGTAGAGCGGCCTGAACGGCGGATATCGTGCTCTCTGCGAAAGCTGTGGCGTTCGCTGCCTGTGAGACGCCACGTTTCGGTGATCTCAATATGAAAAAAAAAAAACAATTTATTGCTGTTGAGCATTATATAAGACAAGCGTTTTCTCGCGGCTTTGCTCGCTTTAGTTACTTGAATTTTAAAAATCATTTAAGTACTTTTTTTATGTATCCATTACAAACATAAAACTAAAACATTTCTCTTTATAATAGTAGTGTAGAAAAACACAGCTTGTGAACTATCTCTTGTGTTTTATTACGCAATACATAACTAATACTTTAATTTTATCCATAAAGTTGAAAATCCTTTAGTTTTTTGTTGTTACTTGTTTTTGAATTAATGACATTTGGGCTCTGCGCACCTATAGTCATAGCGGTCAAAAAGTTTTTTGAGGATTGTAATCACCTGTCAGGGAGATGCAGGTGATGAGCACCACGATCCGGTTCACTATCCTGTATGAGAGCTCGAGCCACCTCCTCCAGAGCGGAACGCATGACACCCGCCTCCGAGCAGGCAGACTCTGCGGATTCACAACGCTCCTCCTATACGATAAATAAATATTTTAAGCATTCGTTTTTCTATGAGACCATATACATAGTAAAATAAAGGTTGACATGGCATTTATATAAGCTTTTGTTTCTATAACACTGAGTCGGTAACATTTCTAATAGATGTCCGGAGTTCTAAGCTAAGAATACATGAAAATGTAAATGTCAGAACAATGTTTAGGGAGCTGTGACGTTATACGGTACGATTGGCGTATATTGTAATGCCATAACAAAAATACTTTATTGTTTTTTCAATTTAATTATTACAAAGATTATGAGGACAAATGACTCATATATACTTGTCTCTCTCTCTCTCTCTCTCTCATATTTTTTTTGTATATAAATAACAATCTTAAATCATTAAAATCATTATTTTATGTTAAGTACTTTTAACCGAGGACTGATAAACTATAGGTAAAATTGCAGAATTAATGACATTTGACACCTGCAGTTACCACTCAATCGTGAACACTTATTAGAATGGGTGGTTTTAGAGCAAATTGTTTAGGGTTCTGAAATTCTATATTCAAATACACTAGACCAGGTGATATAAAGGTTAAAAATTATACCAATCCTTGAAGCTCTCCGAGCAATCGCTGTATACGTGTGTCTCTTTCTCGCAGCTCTGCGACGGCGGCGTCGCGCTGTGACGTCATCTCGCGCAGCTCCACGCGCATGCTCTCAACGTTCACACTAGGAGTTGATGTTGCAACAGCTTGGTTTACCAAGTTATTCATATCTTCCTGGTGAGAAAAAACAATTCTATATTTTTTACAAACACCTACCTTAAAATTAAAAATTAAATAGCATATAATAATAAATATAGTATGCCAGTATTATAATAAACGACGTAAACGAAGTCGCGGGCATCAGTTAGTTATGAATATATTTTACAAGAATCAATGTTTTTAAATCATTATGGTCCATATAAAGTTTCTAATATTTGTAAATTTAAACATTTTAAACTTACCTTAGTTCCCTGAGCAGCAAAGGCGTTGATTGCATAACCACTCAACGTCCCAACCAGCTCACGTACAGAGGAGTCAAGGTCATTTTTCACTCTATACAGGTCTCTCTCAGTGTTCGATTGAAGTTCAGAGAAATATCTCTTGACGGAAACAATCTCTCGCCACAGACTGAGCAAACGATTATGCTCACTAGAGTAGTATTCGTTGAATGCCTACAGAAATACATAGAATTTATGTATCTTACCATTTTGTAGATTACATATTAAATTCTAAAAAACCTTGTAAAAACATCATCTGCAGTGGTAATGTCGTAGTGGTAGCGTGTCAATCAATGTAGGTTCAAATCGCTGCTATTAGCCAGAGCTATTAGTGATAAAAAATATCACTATGAAATAGGATGTTAGTAAAGCTTTTTCTAATACCCAACGGTATAGCTTACGCTCTCAAGTTGAAATAGGTTTCTTATGACATCTTCATTTGAGAGTTAGTACTTAGTACAGTTAATAGTATGTTCGGACACAGCGTCGAAGGATGCAGGTTCGAATCTTAGCAATTGAGTCGGAGCTTTCGGTGAAGGAAAACACCGTGATGAAACCATAGTACGGTGGTAAGGCTTTTTCTAAGTCCGCCTAACTAGCTAGCACCGTCAAGTTGAAAATCTATCGCCAAGCACCTGTTGGTGTGTTCTGGCAGCTGCACTTGAGAGTCAGTCTCCTTCTAGGCTTAGCATAACTACCATCTTAGACCACATCATCATTTAATAAATAATAAATTATGTGCTTTTATAGGGATGATTTTGACGTTAATTTTAACACGACAAGTAGTCGAAGCTTCGTCACGCAGATATGGGAGTAGCGTAAGAATAATAAGTATGAACTATGACAATATTAAGTGTAGATTACGCAAAGTTTAAAAAGTTGTTCCTGATAAAATGAAGCACAAATATAATTACCATAACAACGTATTGCCATAAAATACTGGAACTGGCTTGTCTTAAAATGTGACAACCAAAAGAAATTGCAGTGAGGCAATTAGGTACAGGTACCCTACCACTCCATTAATAATGTGAGGACATCAAGGTCCATAATAGCCTCCCATGTTATAGATATAATATAGCTTTGTACCTTTGACCCTTGTATTTGAGAAGAAATAGAAAGAAAACAAAGAATTATGAATGTAGTCAAATAGGACATAAGCAATATAAGAATAATTGTCAAATATAGATAACTTTTGCATTATATGTTAAAACTCTATCCTATGTTATTATTATTAAATTTCAATCAGGTATAATATAGCACCAACTTGTTCCTCATCTTTCCACTCGTCTTCCTTTATAGCCATTTCATCACGCATCGCTTCCCAGTCATTTGTGAGCTTCTGCAGGTCATTAGTGAGCGCTTCATTCAGTTGATGGGACTCTTCTACTTGATCTCGAAGCAAATTGTTCTGACTCACTAGCTTTTCACATCTGAAAAATAAAGATACTAATTAATAACAGTATCAAATACTTAATCAGTTATTGATAACTCTTTGTAGATAAAAAAATATTTCAGACCCAACTTTTTTTTATAGAGATGCTGAAGTATTATTAAGTATAAACATACCATCAACTACACACCAATTTATTTAACAGCTATAGTACTAAATTAAACCTACAGAAATAAATGAAAACATTGACTTAATAGAAAAATAAAACCAATTTTTCTTCTTCTTTTAATATGGCAGTGTGTGCACACAAAATTTCGCCAATGTCATGTGAATAGAACCATTAATGATGCAGATTGTACCCAAAACTAAACAAATTTATTTTTTATATCCAGACCTGGCTATCTATAAACAGACACCACAAAAAAAAAGGTAAAGTACATATAAAACATATTGTTAGATTACGAACATATACAAGAGTAAGACACTAAAATCTAAAGTTTAATTTTATTAGTTTTAACCCTTAAATGCATGATTTCCTCACTTTTACCTGAATAATATATATTGTATGTGGAGTATTATGCAGGTTTAAAAAAGAAAGAAAACATAGTTTGTACGTAGTATTACTATATTTTTTAAATGGCATTATCCAAAATGATACACCGGGTAGAACAAAAAATTCGTTAATATAAACATCACTTTCAAAAGCGAGCGGATTTATGTACTTTTATTAATACCTCAATCTACTATGACAAGCTCCCAAAAGCAATTTATTTATAAGTTAAAGATATATTTCATTTTTGAGACACTATGCATTTAAGGGTTAATAAATTGTGACATGCATTCTAAAATTAGGTGGTTTTCCATAACAAGAGTTAAGAGACACAAAATGTTAATAAGATGGGGAATGGAAAGCGGTAGAACATCATAGAAAGTGAAACTGTTTCTTGAACAATTAAAAAATATGTGCTCAGGTGATCTGTCCTCTAAACCACATTCACAAATAGAGTGATCCTTAATCTTCAGTTTAGATATTTATAAACAAAGGTTTTTTCATTACAATCAACATTAAACAGAATTATTATATATACAAATGCGTACATAAGAATGGTACCTTATTATTTTATATGCTTAAAACCTTCTCATAAGAATAATAATCTAAGAACAAACAATTTCAAAAATCTGTCATGCAATTTGTGTGGTACAAACCTATTAGGAAAACTAGGAATTAGAAGAACTTTTCCTTTGCAGTTTGTTAGAAAAAAAACATACAATTAATATAAAAATTCCCTCACTTTCGCTTCTCCTCGTCAAGTCGACGCAACGCGGTTTCCAAGTCATTAATTCGCTCATCTCCGCGAGCCTCGAGAGTGGAGGAGGATGGCGTAGGCAAAGCGATCGATGCTGGCAGAGCTATGGGAGGTGAGCGGTAAGAGTCGCTTCTTGGTGTTGATTCTAACATTTGATTCTCCAACTCCGAACATCTTTGCTTGTATTGCAGCACCTTCATACGGGAACCGATGAGACATTGTTAATATAGAAATAATTATTGTTTAAAAGTCGAAGCAAAAACTACAGGTTTATGTTTACGTTTATAACAAAACGACATATAAACAACAATGTACAATCTTATTTTGGACACATCCCACTTTTTGAAAAAGTTATTCCTCGCGGACTTTTTAGATTACAATTTTTGACATATATACAAAATATCAAACAATGACAGTCGACGTTTGACAATTCAGAATTCGTTGTAAAACCATGTACAACTTATGTTTATATAGGTAGTATATTTAAGTTTGTATTTCATTAATATTTAAAATGTAAAACTTCAGTATTCTATTTGAATACGTATATAATATTAAAGTAACAAATTCATTACTATTGATCAACAAATAAGCATGAATATAATTTTATTTCCTAAACAAAGTTAATTACCCATAACACATCATGTCAGAACAAAAAGGCATTTAATCTTTCATAGTACCTCTACTTTTACTGTCGATGACAAATTTTTCAAATTTCAAAGTTTGAAAATAAACTAAATCTCAGTTCCTTTTATATCTTGGAATATACTTAATATATTACCTTAGCTTGTAGTCGAGACACCAAAGCGGCTTGTCCTTGTTGTGCTCGACGATATGCATCGAGGCGACGTTTATGATCAGCAGCCTCACTAGCAAGCCTAACACGGAGCTCATCGTTTTGTTGTTGCAAATCACCGCTTACACCACCAACGGGCAAGTCCATGTCTGGTGAATTGTCTACGCTTTTCTGATAATTTGACAAAGATAATATCTTTATTAGTTCTCATTATTTTGTGAATTAACAATGCACATATTGCAATTTATGACAAATATACGTAATCATGGTGTATGATTTGACAAATCTAGAACACGTTAAGGACTTCTCTGATAACTCAAAGTTAAATGATACGGTAATTTTAGTCCGGTGAAGCTGTGATGGGCCCTCAGGACAAAATTGTTAGTCAGATTGGAAAAAAGATACTATAAAAAGATAATGTATACAAAATGTGAATATTAAAAAATATTTTATGGTAAATATAATCTGTATGATGTTAATTTAAAGATAATATTCACCAGCAGCTATAGGTATACAGCTATAAGAATACTTTATTGAAGTAGGTACACAGAAAGTGATAAATAAGCGGACTAGTAATTAAAACTAGTAAAAATGATGAAATACTAGCTGGTGCCTGCGATTTTCATTCTCATACATATGATTCTGTTGTTGAGATTAATCAGGACTAACAATAGACATTAATTGTATTTATTTATATAGTTTATTAAATATGTACCAACCTCTTTCTTTAATCGCTGGGGTAAGCTAGTTGGTGGTCGTCTGCCGGCAAGAGCGCGAGCGCTCCGCGGAGTTGTTAAACCTTCCCTCGATGGTAACTAGAAAAAGAATTAAAAAATCTATTTATCTACAATACCTATCATACAATAACTTATAAAATTACATTTAACCTTAAAAGTGACTTTCTTTTTGTATTTCTTATACGGAGATTTCATTTCTAAATATAATTGATAATAAGAACTGTGTTCTATAGCCATATTAACACAATAAACTTTTTAACACTAAAGTTTCCTTCTTATGTTACTTTTTTGAACAAAACATTTAGGAAGGGAATATGAAAAAAAGACTACGTTCTTAAAAGAAGCAACAATGGGAATGGGGTTGTTAACCACAGACGTTTCCGTGAACTTAGACTATCGATTTATGTGTGTAATTAACACCGCCCATAAGGCATTACACGAAACCTTAGCGTATGCAACTTGTACTACAACTTAAAACGTTTTAAACCTACTAAATATTTAGATACAGAACAATTTCGACCAATACTGCATAACAAAGAATCTTTTAATTTTTCGAGCACCTGATTTAATATCTTACACAAGTATTGGAGTGCATTTAATTTTTAACACTGTAGGCTTAAGCTTGCAAAGATTACATATATTAAATATATAACATCTATTGAGTGTGTACCTTTAATAAGCCAAAACATAAAAACAGTATTAAAAAAGACATTGAGACATACTGGAAAGCATATTGATATATATTTAATTTCGGGTTATGTATTTTTATGTGAGAAATTAAAGTATGTATATATAAAAGTTTGGTCGAAAAATAATCTAGATTTCGACAACAACGCCATCTGCCTGGTTCAAATGTAGCTACGAACTAGTCCGGTGACACACAAGTACAAAAAATATCATCTTAATCGGTCTAGCCGTTTGGGACACTAATAATTACGCAAATTCGGAATTTTGTATGTAAAAATAGACAACGACCTGTATCTGTCTAAGAGACGGTTCATGAATAAAGGAAATCTTGGAATCGGACCAAATATTTCCAAATCTTCTACAAACAAACAAACTTTACCTAATAAGGTACAGCACAACTGCATAAAATAAAAAGAAGTCAAATAAAAAACTAAAGGTCCCGAGAGAAAACTAAAATATCTAGATATACTTGGAAAGACATTATCTAAATACAAAATTCCATAAAAATCGTTAGAGCTGTTTCCGATCAATCGATTACATGTTGATATATACAAGAATTGTTCTCTTAATAGCATTCGATAGATTAAATATGTATACGTAGTATAGCAGCACTATACGAGTATATTGGGCAATGTTTATCACTATTACATAATCTAGTATTCCGACTTCAGGTCACGAAAGTTCAATTACCTTAATGCATGGAAATTGTTCTAGTATACTTAACCTTGTACCAAATCGCGTAAACAGATTTAACAATTTGTAAACAACAACAAATTGTTTTCTATTACAAATATTTAAAATAAATTAAAACCTTACCTGTTTATCGGTTGTTTTATTAGTCCATTAATTTTAACAATGAGTCATCGTGGTATCCAAGTGCATCGAAAGAAATAAAAATTTGATAAGCAAATCGGTAACCTAGCAACCCAAATATTTTACGAAACAACGGAATGGTTATTAATTAAATATAATATTCTCAAAGTTGTCATTTTTTCAGTGAATTCTACTTACGGGCTACTGTGATAGCTTTTTATACAATATAATTATCAATATCTAACAGTAACCTATCTATCACATTTATATTACTTCTACAATTAATATAGGTTATAATGCCTGACAATAAAATCATAGCAATTATTTTTCCAATTAATCTTCAATTCTTATTAACACTGACCGTTAATTCATAATATTATTATAATTATAAACAATAAATATTTTCGGAGACGTGTGTCTTTATAAAACGGGGTAGTTGTACTGCTCAAAAATTACGAATATTTTATGTGTCCAGGGGCGTAATATAGCAGCGTTCCGCTTGGTCGAACACCCTCTGCTTTTGATACGGTTTATATTGATAAGGATTGTGATATCTCTACCTATCCGATTTTTATTGATCTAGAATAACAATTGTAGTGTTTTACTTAAATTATCTATGTACTGAAGCAATAGTGATGGCTTGCGTCTTGAGTTTATCCTAGGTGATAAATCCGTGTTACCATAAATTCGAATTAAAAATATATTGCCGATCCCATCATCGTGATAGCTAGTTTCATAGCTATACTAGAAAGTCAGTTTAATTTATGAATGTATTATTTGAGTAGGTAGCTTATCTATTAGCAGATAAGGTATACTCGTGTACAACACTTTAAAATTCAATAAAACAATTGTTAACGTTCATTTTATCGTTCGTAATTATCGAGTAAAATAATGCTTCTATAAAATAAAATAAAAAATGTTTTCTATAGTAACTGCACTTAAATGTATTTTTTTATATGTGGTGTGTTCATTCTGTAAAGATGTGAAGTCCAATGGTTTGTAATAAATAAAATAAAAAAGTATAAGATTAATTTATCGACAAAATAATTCATTTCATTGCAAAAAGTGTAGGGTGAACTTTTACATCTCTGTCGCATGAACACGCCATGTTTAAAATTTGCTTTCTACTTTTTAGTTCGTTTACCTAAAAGAGCATGCGTTTTAGTTTTCTTAAACTACTGTTTATTTGTGCTTCTTTAGTCCTTAGAGGAATTTACATTTCATAGTTACTTGAAGGTCTGACTTTTTAATATATTATATGTATTATGTGACAGCAGATTATCCGGTCGACCATGAATTATTTCGTAATCGAATCATTTCGTGTTATAATGTTGATGTCATTACACGGAACTATAATGAATACATTTTTAAATAATACATTACAATGTATTAACCTTATTACGTAATGATTTTTTTAAATTAATGGAACATTTAATATTTTTTTAAATAATAAACTAAAATGTATTAACCTCATTAGATTTTTTTTTAATTA
The DNA here is from genome assembly GCA_035772565.1 of Antheraea assamensis. Classification (NCBI taxonomy): domain Eukaryota; kingdom Metazoa; phylum Arthropoda; class Insecta; order Lepidoptera; family Saturniidae; genus Antheraea; species Antheraea assamensis. Next base: position 305,977 of record JAQQSE010000085.1, read on the forward strand.
ATGGGGCATACTTAATAAGTTATAGTATCGCCATTACTTTTTAATAAGTGTACCAAATTTCAACTTAATATGATATTTTAAACTGCGTGAAAATTCTATTATATACGAGTACATAGAGGTGAAGCTAATAAAAGCGTATTAACGACTTCATTTAAGATAATCGTAGATATCTAAGGATGTTGCGGTACAGTTCATATCAAAATCCAAGTACTCTGATCGTATGTGAAACCCTGCTGGTAGCAAACATTAATATTTACAATGAAATGAAGAAATAGAAAAGCCTCCTTAATCTACTTGTTATTTGAGTCTCAAGTTGATTGACCTACAAGTCGGTAGATAATAAATTTTCTATGTACTCATCATGTACGCTTGTGTAGGAATTTTGTTTACAACTTAAGTTAACGTATCCGAGCGAAAAGATTACTGGAATTAAAGCATTTTCTATTAGGGCACGTACACATAAACCATTTACTTCGAAATAATGATAGCGAAGTGACGTCACGGTGAACTATAAACATATAAACTGTTATTATTATTATTTTTTTGTAAAGCTGACTTAATATATTGAAATGGAAGAAATCGTAACTTTATAAAGAGCTCTAATACTCCGGAAAGGAGACTGATCGTAAAGTGAATGTAACATGATTGCTTTTATATAAAATTATAATTTAAAATTACGCCTAAACAAGGCTTAAAGGACGAGCACTCTCTGTTAATATTTCATGTAGAATAGGTTATGTTTAATATAGGTAATAGAGTTTTTGGCGGGATCTTAGTCTGTCATGTAGTGGTTTTTATATTTTATTCATAATCTTGTGTTATTAGACTCTATATTTTGTAATATTGGTGGTGTTTTACGTAATATAGTTCAGTTATTATGCACAAGTGAAGTGGATGGGAAATAATACCACGGAGCATGCATTCTGAGATGCTACCAAAACTCCATGGAAAGTTCTAACAAGGAAACCACCATCTTGTTAGAACATTATAATTATCACAAGACACTTACTTGAAACAAAACATTTACACTGGCAAGTGCTTCTGCGGTGCCAAAACAAGAAGAAGAATATAGGTAATATCACACGGATGGGAGTTTTTGGCGGGATCTTAGTCTGTTATGTAGTGGTTTTTATATTTTATTCATAATCTTGTGTTATTAGACTCTATATTTTGTAATATTGGTGGTGTTTTATGTAATATAGTTCGGTTATTATGCACAAGTGAAGTGACATAATACCACGGAGCATGCAGTCTGAGATGCCACCAAAACTCCATGGAAAGTTCTAACAAGGAAACCACCATCTTGTTAGAGCATTATAATTATCACAAAACAGTTGGCAAAATCTTGTTACTTGACGCTGGCTAGTGCACAAACCGTGACGGAGCCAACAAAAAATGAAGAATATCACACGGCCAAATTCATTGACGTATTTAGTGTTATAATATTATGCAGATAAAATAATGATCGGCATTAGATCAGTGTAAACACGGTTCAATTCTTTAATTACGTCAGAACGCAAAAGTTCGTTGCCCGATATAGCATAACAGTTTTCGATAACAATTCAGTTGTAATCGTTATGCGCAAAATTCTATTTCACTATGATATTTTTACACAGATTGGCTCGATTACTAATACTTCAGATTACGACATTAAAATATATTACCCGAAGTTCATGTTATACTTTGTGATGGAAATAATTAATCCGATATCGCGATACACACGTTCAAAGTGCACGAGGGGCGTTAAGATCACTATAATGAGGTATATCTTAAAATTTTCGTATTTTAATAAAACGTCCTATCAGAAAAGATAGGCTAGAAGGAGGATGGTCAAAACGCGAACTCTTTAAGAAATAAAATTTTTCATACAACAAAATACAAGACAAAAATATAGATTTTTCATTCGATTTTGAAGAGCTCACTGATGTATCTTCGAAATCCAAAGTTCACAGCCAATGTGATTAAAATTCCCGTTTTCAAATGAAATAGAATTTTCCAAATCAGTTTATTAATGATGACGGTCTGAGGTAATAAGAATAGAAAAAATAAACAAAAGAATTGATATTCTCTTCCTTTTCGAAGTCATACAAGTATTATAGAATGGGTATAAGACGTTCGCTGAGTAACTATTAGGTTGTTGTTACCTATAACTATTTTGTCACATCTTATACTTTTGATCAAGAATGCAGCTGTTACATTTCAAAATGAACCAAGTCCAATTTGAATCGCTCATCTTTCGGTTTTTTTATGATTTTTAAATTTTATTGTGACAACACCGTGAACGAAATCCAAATTTTGCTTTTTACAAGATTTTTCTTTTATTATGATCTTCAAATATAACATCAAACGAGAATCTGCTCACAATTCTAACCTATAAAGAATTGGAATTAAAAAAAAAACTAATATTTCACGTCACGCCCTGCCGTAATGAGTTACCTACAAGATAACAAATTTGCCCGTAGATTAATCAAAGTTTGTATTGAAAGTTTAATCCGGTAACTATGTATTTATTTATCATCGTAAGAATTGTGCGTGCCCCTATCGTATGGCGGGGAATCAACAAAACTGGGTCACAATAACCGTTTACGACCGAATGATATAATCTGTGTAAATAATGAAACGGCGTGCGTCGCGGACGGGATGACACGGTTTGTTTTGTATTGTGAACGAATCGTAAATACTACGAGAAACTATATAATTAACATATTGTTATCGTGTAAAACGGATTTTCATTAAAAATACCTTTAAATCACAATCGTAGTAATCTGTAGTAAATAATGTTTTGTGGTTCAAATTGTTAAAATATACGGCAATAAAAAAAAACAAATAAAAAGGTTAAATTCTCTGTTAGTAGTTCTTTGAAATTCTACGATAATCTATATTTCGATATTATGTGCGCCATTTATCGATAAAAAATTAAATTTTATAGCATTAACGTAACACATATAAAAGTAATCCACAGAGATTTCAATTTTATGTGTGTATTTCAATCTACAAATCCTGACATATACCAGTGATAATACTATATGAATTAAAGATATCGTTTTTTTTTCAAGTAGAACGACATAAATCTTTACATAAAAAATCCGGTGAGCTTTTTAAAACCTTTGAGGATTTACACCGGTTGACCAATTTCGATTAAATTTTCTTTTCTACTTACCAGAATAATTCTTACTATTTAGATATGCTTGAACCCGGTAGGTGGAGTTGATTTCGAGATATATATCTTTTTTTAATTTCCGGATCAATCATTCAATATATATATTTATATACATGATGCATATTGGTCTGTAGCAAAACAATGTTTGCCTACCGAGTCCTCTAATTTGATTTTCTTTTTTGTGTAATTCGAATAGACTGACGCTGGTGGCCGGAACGGTCTTTACCATTTTGCTGGGCCTGGTAGCGAGCTCGGAAGGCACTCAACCTAAATTAAACAAAACATATATCTCGAATATATATCCCACGTTTTACAAAAATATAAATGATATTATTACCCGCCTGAAATAAATTACCTATACTCAAAGTGTAAAATATTACAGCAACGTATAGTTTTAAGCTTAATTTAGAATTTTAAAACTAATTAGAAAACAATAAAACCTTCTAACTAAGATAAAAGGATTATGTGATTCTTAAAACAAATAGCATCTTCAAATCTAAAACATATTAATGTCACAATTAACAGGGAGTGAAAATTTTTACGTATATTTGTATATATATTACATATTATCTTCGAGTCTTTAACTTCTGCATGAATTATTATTGTTTCTCAATAACGTGATGCGACATCAACGAAAATCCTATACGCAAAACCCTTCTTCATGAATAGAAATCGTTCATTAAAAGTGTATTTCCGCGGTTCGTGACCGTCTCGCATGTCGCATCCAGACTCGCAAAGTTCCCGCCCATAAATAACGTTTTATTCCACGTGTCACAGCGGCCATATTTGTCTGCCGGTAAAATTCGACGCGGTTAATTTTGCCGGTAGCGATGTCTCATCACTAGCTTTAGTGCGTTACGGCATCGATGTAGAGTATATAATCCTACTTGAAAACTTTTTTGTTACCATGTCGTATAAAAAAAAATGGGTTCACTCATCCCTATATCGATTGTGCCAACCGGTGCTTATCACGGATCTCGATTCGACAATTGTAAGTTTGGTAAACGAGATTATTCGTAAACATAGGCTTTTGGCGGTTGAGCCGATTGCAAGTTGGTCTTTTTTTACACGGTCGTTAAGCTTGCGCGAACAAAACTTGGAATGTAATTGTTGGAGCAATTATGTGGAGAATATAAGCGTCTGTATATTTAGAGACGAATAGTTTAAGTAATATATTGAATGACTAATACGTTTGAATTAAGTGTTAATGGACATCTATGATTTATAAAAGTAACTAGTGGCCCGCTCCGGCTTCGCACTGGTATAAAATATATAGCCTATGTCATTCACTGAAAAAATGATTAAAATCGATCCAGTAGTTTTGATTTATTTATTACTGCCCGTGGCCCATACGCATTAAATTTGGAGTATCCTCAAAAATAACAATATTTCTCCACTATTTAATTTATGTTGTTATACATATAAACCTTCCTCTTCAATCACTCTATCTATTAAAAAAACCTCATCAAAATCCGTTACGTAGTTTTAAAGATTTAAGCATACATAGGGATATAGGGACAGAGAAAGCGACTTTGTTTTATACTATGTAGCAATATGTCTAATTAATAAAAAGAAAACATTGTAAAATTGTCTATGGTTGGTAAAAAAAAAACGTCAAAGGTTACGTAATTGGCAACTTTTTTATAACAGGAAATCCCATGAGACACGATATCATCCTTATAAATATTTCAATATATATGCTTGTATGCATATATAAGACATTGAAATGCTCCAAAACGGCTTGGCCAATCATAACAAAGGTTGCTACAACCAAATGTTTTTCTCAGAAAAAGTTTTATTATATTATCTATTGTATTGTAACGTACTATCTATTTTACTGCTCGACACTAGGTGTTATTGTAACTTATCAATTTTCAACCAATCGTCATGAAGATTAATACGTTTGGCCACTGAGAATATTTACATAATAATATTTCTCCAAGGATTACTTAGCAATAAACAGGTTTCTGACATTAGATTATGAATCTACATTATGTACTGAGTTAACATTTGTATTACCAACATTCTCACGTATCTATTTCTGTATAAATTAACGCTTTAGACAAAGGTACGTAATATTTAACGTAACCTGTTAGAATTCCATAAAGTGAATAATTGTAGTTGACATAAATATTAAAAAAATGTTTAAAAAAATTCACATCGGAATACTGAGATTCCAGTCTGATGGCAGTCTAGTAGACAACGTCCTTCGGGGCGTTGCACCTACTGAGGTGGCAGAAGATTCCCCATACAATAATGCGAAAATGATTCCTATATTCTAGGGCAACGGCAAGGGCAACGGTGCATTCAAGTAGTTTTTAGTGAAAACCACAATTTTAGGTCATCCGTCTAGAATGTTCTGAAAAAAGCAGTGTAAAAATGAATAGTTTTCCGCTGTAAAACGAGTTTGGCGAATAGCGTTTTTTTTATACCCGACACAAAACATACCAATCCGATAATAATAGGATGGACATACAACATTTAACAAACATTCTAAATCAAATCATTCGAGGTGTCTACATATTATAATTAGAATATATGATTATCAATATTTAACTTTATATAAAACTGTACTATAAGAAGACTTGACTACTACGCTGACTTTAGTACACTACTATGAAAATAAATATTTTATAAATTACTAGCGGCCCGCTCCGGCTTCGCACGGGTATAAAATATATAACCTATGTCATTCACTGAAAAAATGATTAAAATCGATCCAGTAGTTTTGATTCATTCATTACTACCCGTGGCCCGCACGCGTTATATTTGGAGTAACCTCAAAAATAATAGTATTTCTCCACTATTTAATATATGTTATTATACATATAAACCTTCCTCTTGAATCACTCTATCTATTACAGAAACCGCATCAAAATCCATTGCGTAGTTTTAAAGATTTAAGCATATATAGGGATATAGGGACAGAGAAAGCGACTTTGTTTTATACTATGTAGTGATTTATATGATATAGCAATTAATCACAATCTCACCTGCTGTTAAATGACGATGTATTCTAAGATGGTACCGCACTAAAATCTAGATAGAACCGGATTTCCAGTTCAGCATCCGTAATTCACCTATTGATGGTTTGCGACAGATTTTGAACTTTAGAGCGTTATGCTACTCCCATACCTGCGTGTATCGGCACGAAATTTTGTCTATGGTCAGACTAAATGCAGATGTGGGAAGATATTATCGTTATGCGTTACAAACTATCTGACGATACACGGAGCACGATAACTGGGCCGGCGGCGGTTTCTACACACATCAAAGGAATTTATCGAACACTAATTTCAAGTTATAGGAAAGACACAGACAGGTGTTCGAACGGGAATTCTGTGCCTTTATCGGAATGATTTTTGACGTTAATTATAACGCGACAAGTAGTCGAAGCTTCGTCACGCAGATATGGGAGCAGCATTAGAAGAAGCCCTACGACCACGCTATGGTTACATCATAATGTTGTTTTTTCCTTCCACTATTCCACCACAAAAAAATACTATGTGATTTTATTCGCGAATTATTATAATTATATCTAAAATACATAGGAGAAGAGCGGTCACACCTCATACCAGCCGATCATGTGCTCACTTTTATCTAATAACCTCCGCTGTACAGCAATACTGACCTATGATAAACCTAGCCGATAGATTTGTGATTTACCTACATGAAAATTTCACTAACTACATAATATAACTGGTAAAGACTATATAATACGTTACAAATTACAATAAACCTTACTGTAAATATACATAATAACGATACCAAATAATCGATTTGTTTAAATGTCTTTATTGTCGTGTTATTCATTTAACTATAACATAACTTATATCGTACAAAAAAGGTTGGTTCTGCCGTTATATGTAATAGCTGAATTTTATATATGTTGAGAATTAGGAAAATAAAGCGTCTAATAGTATTTTTCTTCACATATTCTATTCTCAAATTAGATTGAATCGAGAAACAATTAGGACCTATCTCGCTAACGGCGTAGGCTACAAATATTTCGTTTTTTTTTTCGATTCTCTGATAGTTAGATGGTATCCCTTTAGTGGATAAATGTTAGTAGTGCCCATCCCTAGAGCAGGCGTTGGATCATTATTATACAAGCTGATACTCGCGACTTCGTTTGTGTTATCCTACGCATGCGCAATACACCGCTTGCGCCCAAAATACACCACTTTGAACGAGTAGCGTTAAGAATAATCGGAGTTCCTTAATATCCTAATTACTTTATGATATTTTTTTGATAACGGCCACGTTTATTTACATAAATGGTCTCTCTGTATAAGCACTGAACATTAAAACGTACAACTGTTAAAAAAACTCGTATAGAGAAAGAAAAATTGATCAAAATTGATAAATCGGTTAAAATTTCTTATCGGTGCTACTCGATGCCTGGAATGTTTTTCGAAACAATCGTAGCTACAAGACCCTTCTAGGCACCTAGACAGAATAAAATGTCGTTTGATTTAGTAGAGGCAGTATTCCTTACATCTCACATATCGAGAATGGTGTGTTAAAATGATGATTTATCTCCAATCACGTCGGTACGTCGTGATCGAAACGTTAAAGTTCACAGTTAACGACATATCAATGTATTTATTACTGATCCACCCACTTTATTTAACGTGGCCTCCAATTATCAATTAATATTGTTTACTTGTTTACTTCGTAAGCGATGTCTGGGATAATTTTATAACTGTCAGGTGCTGATATTATTTCTTCCTACCTATTTTAATGTAAATAATATTGAATGTAACATATGAAATATTAGTTGGACAAAGTGTAGTCAAAAATGTTCACAAAAGGGAACTTCTTTTGCAACATAATTCACAAAAAAAAGATAATTTACAATAATCTAATTAGCCATTATTCCTAGTAATAAAGTTTAAAATATCCGTAAGTTACCGCGTGTTTAATTTTTTAAAATTTCGCTAACATAGGCATTCGTAGTTCGGCTCTTCTCGGTTGTGCTCGGTACTTGTTGAGCGGCCGAACGGCCTTCCGTGCTCAATACTCCGCGCCGCGGCACACACTTTCTAACCTACAATTTGTATTATAATTGCTCCCCTTATAAGAGCCGCAGCATAATGTAAGATTTGTCAATAGTATTTGCAAATAAATACGCTATTAAATGCTAAACAATTTTTCATATCTGACTAGTAGTTTCAAAGATTAACGCGTTCATACATACGAACTAAGTCAAGTATAGATAAATAACAAGTAAGATAACGGTATATCTTCGATAGGTCTTTCTGTCCTTTCTTCATGGGCAATGAGGGTGGAGTTTGTCTGTTAAGGTGTTAATTTTGTCATTCTGTATCACATGGCTGTAGAGAGCACACGTCTTGTTCTTTCTCCTGCATTTTGTTGATTGTTTATTGAATTTCCTTTTTATATTATTACTTCATTACATTAAAAAAAAACGTACGTTTGTACATTATAATTCTATGAATTTTACAAAGATACAAAATCGTAAACGAATCTATCTATAAATAAGTAGTTATAATATTAAAAAAAAAAACGTGATACAAACACATTTAAAGAGTTCACGGTCTGCGGTAAATACCGTATTGTAAACAAATTACTTAATTCAGATAATTATCTTGGACAAGAGAACTTTGTACCCGGATCGTGGTCTGTGTTAAAATTATCTCAACAATTAGAGCAACGGGTCCGGGCGGGACATATAAAACAAAAAATATTCTAACTGCATCCGCTGATTGCATAAAGGAAATTCAATTCATTAACATTTAAAATACATGGTGTTCTAGTTATATATTCTATTCTAGTATATTGTGCAAACGATTAAAATATAGTCTGTTTTAACTATTACGTTCCTTTGTTTGAGTTTAAATTAGTTTTATTTATTTGTTTGTTACCTTTTCACACCTTAACTACTCAGCCAGTCATCATTTAATTTTGCATGCACGTTATCAGAAGTACAGAAAAGGACATAGATCATCTTTCGTGAAGAAAAAAGGTACTATTCCCTAGGGATAGGTCAAAGTAATGAGAGCAATGTCGCTATTCGTACATCTCTGTGTGTTCCCTTAGTTATTTAAAACTACGCAACGGCTTTTGATACGGTCTTCACAAACATTTTTAGAATCTCTTTTGAAATATATGTGTTGTGAGAATCGGTTAAAGAACTCAAACTTACAATCGGTAGCGGATTTTAAAATTCAAGCAAAGATTTCACCTCCTTGTGCATGTTCTCCTGATTTTAACAATGCTTTAGTACATCGTTGATGCCAGCCTCTGAAGGTAACTCCGTTGCACTCATGTATCATTAAACTTGATTCTCATATTTAGAAATTAAAGAAACAAGCTTATAAACTATCCTAGCCGCATTAGATACGAGGTCTCCCAATATAATATTGACTTCTACAACTCCCCTCCAGGCTCCTGTTTGTACGATTAATCGTGTTCTTAGGGATTTTTGAACATAATGCCAAATGTCACTTTCTGTCATCAACAAGGAGTTAATTCCAACATCTTGGAATTTAAATAGCCGCAGATAACCCGGTTTCAGAGGAGCTTCCTACTACGAGCGCGTTGGGTGTAGAATAAACCTCTTATAGTTTCCAGGGGCGTATATGGTGTGGGGTTTTTCAGAAGTAGAGTCATCAGATTTTTAAGGGTTGGTTAACGCTTTTCTCATCACTTTTGGTAATACTGCGAACATCCATAGTATACTGTCAACAGGACGACAGCTTGATTATTTTGCACCATCGTGTTTTGCTGTAAACCGTAACCAACCGATAGGTCTCGTGAGTCACCGCCTTTAGACCATCGCAATTAGGTGATGTAAGTAATAATCATAATTTCATCACCCAATATTATGATTAAGCGCGAAATTTTATCAAAATATAACGCAACTAGCTGTGCCCCCGGCTTCTCACGCTTAAATATAGTAATAATTTTTGTCTCGTAATTTTATTTTCACTTACATTATATATAACTAAAATGATTATTAACAATTATAGGATATATATTTTGAAATGAAAAATACATCCCAATAATATTTCGTCAAAATCGGTTGAAATTTTCTCTTTTATTTTAAAGTGTTTTTGTAGTTAACTATACTATACTGGAATATCAATCCGATGTCCGTAGGTTTTAACACCGGTATGTACCAACGAAGAATTTCGAATTCGCGTACATTTCCCCATTTAAATTGGCAGCAATATTGACTGACAGTGAAGGAAAAATCATGAGACTTCAGGAAACTTGAACCTGAGAATCACCTTATATAGGATAAATATAAAACTGTGGATTTTGCGGATTTTGAAATCGCCAATACGTCGTGAGCTAACGTGATGATTATGTCCACACTTTCCTTCGAGAAGAGGTCTATGTCCGTGCAGTGGATCTCTTCAGGCAGATGATGTTGTTTAACCCCACCGCTGATTTTTTAAGAACCCAGATCTCAAAATGTCGGATCATATTTTTAAAATGTCTAACCAATTTTTTTTAAATATAATTTCACATTACATAATTATTGTTCAATTTTTTCAAATTTGGTAATAAATACGGTATTTTTTTAACTTATGCTACCAACAGTCTGTTGACCAGTGAATCATAAGTTCTACATTCGTTTGTATGGAGCCTAAATCCTTATGGTTTTGGACAGTTGGGGGGTTAATGTCATATTAGTAATCAGAGTCCTCTGTAATAGACATCGAAAACAAAATATAGTAATAACATCAGATGTACAGATACAGTTACAGATTTTAATAAGATATTTTAATATTTTTATTACAGACACTAGTACAAGTAATTTTCCTAAAGATACCATTTGGACTTCACACCGTATTATTTATTTCGATATTGTTATGTTTTTAAAAACACTCAGTTGTTTGTACACGAAACATTATTTTATGATAAAAAAAAATATTTCTTATCTAATAAACCGTATGTATACGATAAGTATATTATTTACAATGTAACTAAGTATACTATGGAATAATTAAGTGTTGTTCGAAACGTAATTACGGAGTACATATATCTTTTAATGTCTGCCTGTACGTATTATTGGGCATATATCACTAATAGCGTACTAATCTCGTCGAAAGGCTGAGACGGCGAAACTAAACAAGGTCATCGGTATTCTTCACTGTTACTAGATACAATAGAAATATCTAGCATGTTCTGTTCAATATGGAGCGGGAAAGAGAGGTATGCAATAGGAAAAGATAGATATATATATAGAAAAACACAGCCCTCGGTATATGCAGTCCAGTGAAACTATAGAGGTCTGACAAGCCAACAGGGTAGTTAGTTACAAAAAAAAAATCCCCACGCACGAAATTATCCGCGGCTTTATAAAGCAAGCCGAAGTACTCTAGAATGGTAGTTGGGTAACACGATAATCAGACCATCAGAAGAAGAAATCAATAGCTCTTCCAGAACAGGTGTCAATCACAGGAACGTCAGTTGAATACTCAATAGCATTATGGCCTGATCGCTGTTACCCTATGAAAATCAAATGCTACATAATCTGCCAAGTATGCGCTGTTAATGTAAATCGTGTTATTAAGAAGACTGTGTATAATTATGTATTAACGAGAAGATTATTATTAAGAAGAATTGTGTGTGTATTGTACGTAGTATTGAGAACATTGAGGGAAAACACACTCGGACTGTTCACAAAGAATAAATGGACCTGTTTCACTGGGTATTCTTCTCCCGCCAGCATCCCGAATCTATCTGTTACGTAGCCCTTCTGTTTCGTTATGGCTGGACTACATAAATGGGCGTCCGACTGCTACGCGGCCTGCTATCTTCATAGTACCTGGGCGGCATACGCTATATCATAATCTTTTTAAAGTAATAATTGTTTTTTTTTTATTTATATATATATAATGCAAAAGTACGAAGTTTTTTTTTAACATGTAAAGCGCTGTTGATTAAAATGAACTCAACAGAACTTGGGGAGATTTGGATGCCTTCCGAAACCGAAATCCTCCACCGCCTCCACACACTTAACCCACCGAATATTTAAGATGGCTTATATTACGCTTAAAACAAAGATTAATTTGTGATATTATTAAAATAAATTTAACGTAAATCAACGTATAAAACATCAAGACTGTTTGGGCGTCTTATCTGATTATACAATTGAGTCGTTCGTAATATTTATACGCGACTTCCCATTTTATATTGTTAATATTCGATAAAAGCCAGACTATTATTGATAATCGATTTAGATCGAGGACGTTTTGCTTAGGCCCGTGATAATGATTCAGGTTTTGTTATAATTTGAAATATATAAAAAACTTCATGCTATGAAGTGTTTTTGCTCCAGGCAAAAATGATAATTTTAGTGGTTTTACCCATTTACATCACATGATATACCTTCCTAATTCTATACAGAAATATTACACAATGTCAACCTATATGTGTACCACTGCTGGGGAAAACTTTCTACATGGAGGAATCAACTAACATAATCATCTTTTCAGTCCACATCATTGTAATGAATGAAGATGGGCAAACGAACAGGTGGGTCATCTGCTGGTAAGTGATCACCATCGTCCATAGACACTAGCAACACCAGGGGAGTCGCAAGTGCGTTGCCGGCCTTTTAATATATGTGGGCCTCCGGCGCTCTCATTGACCGAACGAAACACAACAGTGGAAGCACTGTTACTTCACGTCGGCTTTCTGTGAGAGAGTGATACTACCCCGGGCCAGCTGACCCATTCATTCTGAAACCAGTAATAGTTTCAGCGTAGCTCTACCACCTACGTAAAACTTTTTTTTAATATACTCTATAGCTAAACGTTTTGACCACAATCTCATCTGATATTAAATGATGATGCGGTCTAAGATGGTAAGTCACGCTTAACCTAGAGGGAGACTGGCTCTCAAGTGCAGCTGTCGGAACACACCGACAGGTGCTTGGCGACAGATTTTCAACTTGAGGGTGGTAGCTAGCCAGACGGACTTAGAGAAAGCCATACCACCATGCTATGGATTCATCACGATGTTTTCCTTCACCGAAAGCTCCGAATCAGTTGCTTGGATTCGAACCTATGTCCTTCGACGCTGTGTCCGAACACACTACCAACTGTGCCATCATCGCTTCACTGTTACATATTTTCGCCACATATAGTGGTACTACAAAATAATCCCGAGGAGGGTTGATGCCAGGCAGACTAGGAGACAGATCGTATAAATTGAACAAAATTATACGTCACAACATCACAAACGTGTTGTGCCGACTCTATTTAGATAGGATAAGCGTACGAAGAAGATGATGCTATGAAATATTTTTGTTAAAAATAAAAACTTATCTTATGTGACACTATGTTTTTTTTTAATATATATTATAGGGGGCAAACGAACAGGTGGGTCACCTGATGGTAAGTGATCACCGTCGTCCATAGACACTAGCAACACCAGGGAAGTGGCAAGTGCGTTGCCGGCCTTTTAAATATGTGGGCCTCCGGCGCTCTCATTGGCCGAACGAAACGCGACAGTGCAAGCACTGTTACTTCACGTCGGTTTTCTGTGAGAGGGTGGTACTACCCCGGGCGAGCCGACCCATTCATGCTGAAACCAGTAATAGCTTCAGCGTAGCTCTACCACCTTGTAATGTATATGTGTTCGGGCATAAATTGGTTGGGTGGTAGGCAAAATTATTGTACCTTTATATAAGTCAAACATCGGTGATGATCTGTCACTTGCCCGGAACCCGCTCGCACATTCGGACTCGTTCGTAAACCCTATCGGCGCGGCGGCACGAAATACTCTTCTGTGTTTTTGTGTGTGCTGTTTCGAAAAGCTGGTGCTCTCAACCATCGGAAACGGCAGCAGAGAAGACTTATCAGGTAAGTCAGCCTTTATCCCGGTTGTCAAGAAATACTTTCGGCGTATATTTTAAAGCGGTGTCTACCTCCAGCCAATTTAATATCGAGTCCACTTTCATAGGTTATATACCCCGGGCTGCGTGGGGTGGTAGTTGCCACCTCTATATGCATCAGTCAAAAACGTTGCAAAAAAATGCTGCACACTAATATATGTTTCATAGCTCGATGCAGGTGACACATAGTTCCGAATGTTAACATGAGCTTAAGTCTAAAACTTGCTAAATTATTGTCACCATACAATTAGTTTTCAAATAGCTGTTGGTGTCTTTCGGCTACTGCTTCTTGAGACTCATCCTATTTCTACGACTTCGCTTATCTAAAAGAGTTACTGCGCCTAATTTGGTATTCGATCGATTTATATTGAAATGGAGTTGCGTAAAATATGTAATGCAGGGTAGATCCCACGTTCCGATTACGATGCAATGGCATGTCTATAGGATATTCACCTTAATGGATGCGTCTATGATACACTCACATGAATATACTGACTGCGCATTTTAACTATACATATAACTTCGATTTAGTACCGTTCGTAGTAAGGAATGTTATTTTTTTATTTAAATAAAATTACAAAATTAAGCTTCCTCCGTATCTATGCAGATGTGTCAATAAGATTAAAACTTTTTTTATTTTAAAAGCTAAAGCCTGTATTTTATATACCTTTAATTTCTGCCCCAACTTCCTTATTAAATAGAAATTAGTGCATTCAAACATACAAACTATATGTAAATTATCGTAAAATAATAATAGATTTTAAACTTTACTAATGCCCGGTTTCTGAAGCCGTCAGTTAAACTATCAATAGCTATTGATTTAATAAAGTTATCCATAAGACAAGCGGCGTTTAACTGTCAATGCGTTTCTGAATACACAACGAGACGTCAAGTAACTATCAAACCAATAACTACTTCTTTGATGTTCACTAGATGACTCTTTTTACAAAATTGCGTATAAAATTGATTTTATCATTTAAATTCGTCATTAATTGTTGTTCTATTGTAACAGTTTTTTTGTCAATTTAGATTCGTGGCCTTATTTTAATTTTAGTTATAAAGATTGTATGCTGATTTGTTACATAGCTGTTTCTCAAAGACTGAAAATTGACCCCTCATTCCCAAAATGACGAACATTTAAAAAAACTTTGGTTTTGTTATTGCTGGAATTGTATTATTATCATGCATAATAGTATAATTTTTGTTGATTCAGTTAGATTTTATACTCAGCAATCCTGTTGAAATCATTATTTGTATGTATTTTATAAATAGATAAAAAAATATATGTACAATAATAAAGCACGAAAACAATATTAAAATATTATATAGTTGCTAAAGAATTTGTGTCGACAAAAAATAAACATAAAATGATTTTGAAGTACAGAGATTAGAAATTATCTACAGTATTTTTATACTGGATTACGATGAATTTTCGGATCCTTATTCATATTGTGGAACATAATAAACAATAATTTAAACAACATTTGTGCTAAAATTAATATACCGACATAAAGAAAAAAGGGTTTCAGGTTAGTTTTGGCAGATGAAACGTCAAATTCAACTCATCGAATAGATAAACGCCCAATCTTGGCCAGTTAAGTTGAACCGAGGTTAACTGACATTTCTCGTATATTTGTGTGTTCAGAAACCCAATTTGACAACTTATCGAACCGATAGCGCTATTTAACAGATAAACTACAGTTAAAAATGCTTCAGAAACCGGGCATAAACTGTTATACGTGATTTAATTGTTAACTAAATACCTAAATATCTCGTCCAACAATTACCAACTTACTTGTTTTTATTTACAAATAAATTAGATACCATAGAGTTTCTTAATTTGCAATAAAAAAAAAAAATAATAAGCCCTATGGTTGAAAGACCAAAAAAACAATTCGAAAACTTGTGTAATTAAAGTCGGAAGAACACTTACCGGCATGTCGATCCTAGTAGGCCCGCGTAGAATACCCAACACGCCCGCCGCCTTATTGCCACGAGGAGTAAACCTCCACTGTGCCAGCTCACCACCTGGCCCCATCTGAAGCTTCCTTGCGTGACTGGTATCCTCGTCGCTAACATCGGCAATTCCTACCTTATGCTTATTGAAATTGGAATCAAATTTACATCGCTCCGATATATCGTGATTTACATTTGATTTTGATGTTTCTTCGACATTGTCTCCAGGTATAACTATCATTGTGTCGGTGCCTCTAAAATCAACTCTGTTGCTATCAGGATCAAGGAGTGTATTCATTCGTATGGATTCAAAAGCGAATTTATCCTTGAGTGATTTAATGACAGCCTTCCTTGCATGCTCGTATTTCTTCCGTGTTTGGTCTTCCTTCCATTTTTTGACAACAATATGTTTTCCCTTTTCTCTTGTACCATTGAAATTATTAACTACCTGTACAGTTAAATCTCGCTTTAATGATAAACTATCAGTGCCCGTGGATTTGTCTTGTTTACTAAGAACTTCAGTTTCATCCTTGCAGTTATCAAACGGGATATATTTTTCATCTTCACCGTAAAGATCCCAAAATTTTACTCCAACATCATCTATTGGTGCTCGAGATCTAGCTGTATGCAATGATTTTTCAGGCTCATTCATTTTTATTAATGTTCATTTAGGTTAGATGAGCTACATCTAAAACAAATTAAGGACATAAACTATATTCAATCATCTTCATATTAATAATATGCCCTAAATTTATTTGTTCCTCGCATATTTGCTTGTAATTTATTGTCCTAACATTAAACTTGAGTAAAAGCGCTGAGGAGGATCTTGTATTTCAGTCTAAAAAGTGAGTTTAACAGCACATACTGGCACACAAAATGTTTTAGCCTAATCAGAAGTAGAAAACCTTTGTCGCTGAATTCTCTAAACACTCCAGTAATCAATTCGTTTCCCACTTGGAATAAAGCTGCATTTAAAAATGACTGGTTTTACATGAACACGATATACTGTCTTATAAATTGTATTGAAACCTGTGATTATATTATCTATCCGTCAATTGTAAACTGTAAATACTTGCTAAAGGTAGCCCTACAAAGTAGATAGATTATAAGTTTAAGTGCCATGTTAAATTATATAGAGTGGAGATATTATAGAGTGGATCAATATGTGAACGATGGTGATGTCTGGAATTGACTCCTCTCTGTGCATCCATTAAAATCGATTGTAATGTATAATGAATTTTAATTATATAAGCATATGTTAAAAAGATAAACCCGATCGAGTTTCTTGCCGGTTCTTTTCGATGACTGGGATGTATTCCGAACTGGTGGTAGTTTTGACGTTCAGAAGCGCCTTCTTAGGGCCTAAATTGAATAAAGTATTTTTGATTTGATTTGATTTGAGATATATTATTATGCAATTTCTTTTAGGTACTTTCGAGGCACATCTTAAAAAGGAACCATCAGAATCTTGAATAAGAACCAAATATATGATGTTACCTGACGGTACATTCGTAATGATGTTCTACGACATGTATTCAAGCCTATTAGAGATATATGCTTTCATTGATTTGAAATGTTTTAAATCTAATCCATATAAATCTATGTAAACTCGAAAGTGTGTTTGTTTGTTACGCTTTCACTCTTTAACTACTCAACCGATCTTAGAAATAGAGTATAGAAGAGAACAGAGTGCATTTCATACCGAGAGAATGTACCATACCTACTGTTCCTAAGAAATATAGCAAATTTAAGTTTAACTGTACGAATCCGGTATCAAAAGTTAGTAATATATATTTGAGATTATTTCTTTTTGGCACTAAATGTTTTTAAATCTTTTCTCAGCTTTTTATTATTGTTGTCATAAATTCTAATATTTTTAAGATAATTTGTGACAAAATATCAGTATATGTATTCTATTAATAAATGAAAAATGCACACTCATGCCGTTATTCCAGAAACATGATTTTAAAAACACACAGACCATATCACCGATTCTTAATTTCATCACTGAAATCAATACATATTATACAACAAAGTCGTCCGCCGCGTCTGTCTGTCTATCTGGATGTTCGCGATAAACTCAAAAACTACTGAACGGATGGTAACACGGTCTTCACCAATAGATAGAGTAATTCACGGGAAAGGTTTAAGTATATAATCTGTCAAGGTTTTTTTATAAATTGGTCGAAATATAATGATAAATGTTGAAAGTATCGGAAAAAATCAAGCCGCCTTAAGCGTTTCATGCACATAAGTATATATTTTTTTATTACCGGGGCAGGAAAACGTCCGCCAAGCTTGTTAGTAAAAGATACATCGCAGTTACCACGCGTTAAGCTTACCGTTTTAATTTCATAAATCATATTTTTCCTTTATTGTTAAAGAATAACACAAAAAAAGTAAAATGTTTATGGATACGAGTTAATTCCGTATCAACGGTATTAAATTTGTAACACGACTGATTTTCAAAAAACGAGTCTAAATCGTACTATATGCAAAACGCAAGTCATTCGACATACCTATTGCTTTCCTCTATACAAAAGACACCAGTCTCTTCTATCAGCGAACGTGTGATAGAGACGAATATATTTTGACACACTTTCACGTGACAAAAGCTTTTCGTATTATCCACATCATTGACTCGACTTTTTCCATTTGTACGTTATTGACTGGGAATAGTAAAGGTTACAATACACTGGACTCTCTACTAACACGCTTTCAGAGATTTCTACGATATTAGAGCTCTTTTTTTAATATTATGTTTATAAGTTAGGTCGAAAAATCTAGCAAGATAGACAAGGAATATATTATAGCGGTATGTCATACATTTATACCACCTAACCGGTATGAAAACTTTAACTTAAGGTTTCCAATACATTGTAACTTGATGCTAAAAGATATTATTATCAAAAATGCTAACACTTTAATCCTAAAGAGTTGCCCCTCGAGTGTAACTTTCGGAACACATTGTATATTACTTGACTACAGATTTTCAAGTTAAAGGTGACACTCCCAACAACCATGCTATGGTTTCATTGTCCTTCACAGAACGACTCACTGCAGTATTTAAACCTACGCTAATCAATGAGTCGTCTAAATACGTCCCCAATGAGCCATCATCGCTTTACTATGCACTTTCCTTCTCTAAAATCAATGTTCATTATAACTTAAATAATGTACAATCCGAATGCTGTAGAAAATGATCACTCCAGTCCCCATTTGAGAGACATCATGCCAGGTAAGTATTAATAAACCCCTTGACTATATAAACACATGATTGTTAAATAGGAGTTACGATTAACGAAACCATCGGTTTTTTTTTCCATATAAGTTCGGCGAAATGACTATACAATACCTGATGGTAAGTACTGTACAGTTCAAAAACAACGGCGACTGTCAGTGTTAAAAACCAACGGCAGTCG
The DNA here is from genome assembly GCA_035772565.1 of Antheraea assamensis. Lineage (NCBI taxonomy): Eukaryota > Metazoa > Arthropoda > Insecta > Lepidoptera > Saturniidae > Antheraea > Antheraea assamensis. Next base: position 325,391 of record JAQQSE010000085.1, read on the forward strand.
TCGCCATCATGCCGATAAAGTTATTGCGATCGCTAATTAAGTCTCGCCTGAAATGTTTGAAATATCATGTCAACCAGTGTCCTTAAGCAGTAGAAGTGAAAAGAAGGTTAGAAAATTATAAATTCTAATGCGGTCCTCATACGACCATTCATTATCAGGGAATTATGTAAGCTTCTCTTACGAGTATATGATCCATATAGGTATATATTAAGATGATTCGTTTTGAACGGCTAATGTTTTGGCTCCGCCATGAAAATATACATATTTAAGAAAACAATCCATGAAAATTTTAGCGATTAATTTTAATTCCAAGTACTTTTTCTTTAATTTTAATGTTTTCCCTGATAAAACACAAAGGATTTTAAGCATTATTTTGCCAAATATTTATGAAGTAACTAGTTCATATCTTTCAAATAACCAAAAAAATGATATTATTGGAATCAGTTACTATTTAAATGATTTGACGTCAATCAATTGTAAATAATTAAAAAAAAATTCTTTTGTCTACAAATTTCCATTACGGTAGGATTAAATGCTTCTATGTTATGGGAAATTAGAAAAAAAACAATGAAATTTCAAAAACGACATTTCTTATGTATTACTCGGAAAAACCTTTAAAAGAAAAAAAATAGAATGAAAATTTCGAGGCGACTCAGATTTTCTGGGGTTTTTTTTTCAGTACAATATTTTGTTGGAGGAGCAAAAATAGGAGTTCAAAACGATTCAGGCTATTATATAGTTAGTACATCTGAAATCGGTTAACTCCAACACCCTTAGACCAACTATAGTGGAGGCCTACCTCCATACCTAAAAATCAAAAACTGTAGATGACCAAATTCTAGTATCAATATAAATAAATAATCACAATTATATAATTTATTGTACAGCGAAAAAAAAACAAGTTATAGGTAAATTAAAATTACAACACAATCTACTAGCCGTATGATAAATATATCATGGCTCAGGTCATCTATCAGTTATAAAACTGTATTAATGCACTCAATTAATTATCCAAGGTACTGTTATCACTTCGCCATAAATTAATCAATATCCTACTCAATTCCAAACGATATACAGTGAACATTCGCTTGACAACGTATTACCACAGCAGGCTATCAACGCTTGACACTTAATATAAAGAAATATAATGAAAAAAGTGCATTTAATTAGCGCGCAGTGTCATGCGGCTTGCGCGTGCTTATCACGGTTGTCCTAACGCTACGCGGATCGCTGCGTAGTTACTGGCTACGGAAGTTACATTACTACAATACTCTCTTTTTAGCCGCTCTGAGCACATCCGTGTAAGTTCCGGCTTACGCCTAATATAATCAAAATCAAAAATACTTTATTCAGTTTAGGCCCTGAGAAGGCGCTTATGAACGTCAAAGTTACCACCGGTTCGGAAAACAACCCAGTCATCGAGAAGAACCGGCAAGAAACTCGATCTGGTTTATCTTTTCATAATTTCATCTTTTTATAATGAAGAGTATAACATAAAACAAATATAAAATATTATTATAAGAATTTAAAATTATTTTGATGTTATATATAAATTATAATAGGTATTTATACCTATATCCAGAGCGTTCAAAAAGTTTACTGAGTATTGTATGCTGATACGTTTCATTCAGAATTATATAACACTTTCAAGGGATTTGAAATATGACTGTAATTTAAAATTTAAATCGTTTAAATTAATTGCGGAGTTTATAACAAGAATATTAATATTTAAAATTTTAAAACAGATAAACTCTTATTCAAGTTAGAGGGAAAGAAAGAAACATTTATACTAAATAAAGATTAAAAAAAATAAAAAAATATGTTGCCACCAAACCAACACAAAACTTCTCGAAGCATTACTTTCAGAATGGATCATAGTTTCTATAAATCTTATATCTTTCATCGATGTTCGAATTTAAAGGCCATAAAATACGCTAACTTTTAACTTTTCTTTATTCAGTTTAAAAATTACCTTACAAATAAATTTAAAATATTTTCCTTCCCTGCACAATACTTTGTAGAGTTGTTTCATTATACCTAATTTGATAAGTAATGGCGGAAATATGATATTTTCTCTACTCGACAATGAAACATTTTGCACATTGGCTTTACCAACAATTAAGGATTTTCTAGAGTGTCTCACATCTTGTTATCAGTGAACTTGCTTCGATTTATTGTCCCACAGAGAAGATAATAAACATTTATTATTAATTCATATTCTGAAGAGTCGTTTTAAGATACGATTTATGAAAAGGTTAAAAATACACCAACGTCCTAAAAATCAAAACAAATACTTTCATAAATATATACGAAAACTCTGAGCATTTATTTACCTAGATTTTTTTTTCGTCAAAATGTCGCTTCAATAAAGAAATTACTGATATACACCTATATGATGTATTTTTAATATGAAAATATTTGTATTTGTAAAATAAACCAAAAATTTAAAATTAATGACATATATGTAAACACTGACAGATAACGTAATACATAAAAATTAAAAGGCCTTTAGTGGTTTATATTCTGCTATAATTAAGGGCACATACTCTTATCTTCACATGTATAGAATATCAAAAATTAAGTGTTGTACAAATATTGTACATAGAAAGCGGAGTCACCAAACTGTAATTTATGTGGCAAAATTGATGATGTGCATCACTTACTGATGGAGTGTGCCAAGAATAGCATTGAAAGAGAGTCGTTGATGAGAATTATGAATGTTAATTGCCAAGACATCGGTATTTGTCACAGCATTTTGGCAGAACCCTGTTCGGAAGAAGCAAAGATGTTGTATGACCTTGTAATAATATCTCATCAACGACTCTCCTGTTGAAGCTCGAAATAATGGGAAACAATGGGGCCGATATATTCAATAGAATAAAAGCTCCTAAATATAAGTTAAAAAAAAAAAAAATATTGTACATTGTAGACGTAAAGCTCGTGAATAATATGATGATTAGACACCAATAAATAAAATCCTTGTCGATGGTCTGGAAAAAAACGTTTTTTTTTTTTTAATTCGTTACATTAAAATTAGTCAATAGCTAGAACTTCTGGCGGGATCTTGGAATGTCATGTAGTGGATTTTATTCATATTATTGTGTTACTTGTCTCTATATTTTGTAATATTGGTGGCGTTTCAAGTAACATAATTTGGTAATTGTGTACAAGTGAAGAGGGTGAGGAATAATGCCACAGAGCATGGGTTCTCGAGTTGCCGCAAAAACTCCCTAGAAAGTTCTAACAAGATGGCCACCATCTTGTTAGTTCATTGAAATGTTCGTACACTACCTACTCGACAATGGCAGTAAATAGACTAGAAAACAAGATACCTAATCAAAGTCGATTGACAAATAAAAGAGATAAAGTACTGAAATCTATGTATACCTATATAGCCTCTTTGACAAAAAGTAACAACTTTCCAGCGTTATAAAAGATACTTTATTATTTTCAAAATCATCAATGGCCGACCCCTAGTCTATATAAAACAATCTGTAATACGTATCTGTACGTGTAATTTTAACCTTTTTCTTGGAAAAAAAAATCTGTTTTATACATCCATCACGAATTTTAAATTAAAAAAAAAAAACTATTTTTATGTCTGGGTTTAACTCATATAGGTTTTAAGACTAGTAGACAGTAAATACGTCATTCCATTATTAATAAATAAATCATTAAAGAAAATACAAGACGGAAATAATTAGCGCGTATTAAAGATTGGATGGAAATTTGAGATCGTTGAAGCAGGTTCGACATAACAAATGACAAGTGTACAAGACTCACTCACCTATCTTACTTTATATACACGTATGTTCATCGCCCATTCAAGTAGGTCACGACGTCTGGACATGTTCGAACTTTGAACGTCTAGGTGCCAATCAGCCAATGCACCGGCAGGAAAATCACCGGACCAACAAATAATGGAATTATACACACACGATCCAAACAGCAAGACGAACTCACTCAGCAGCTATCTTTAATGTTTTCCTTTTCGCAGATTTATTATTTACCATTTATAGAATTTAACGTTTGACCCCCAATGTCACCTGATGTTAAATGAAGATTGTCAAATACGCTAAATTTAGATGGAGACAGGCTTTTTAGTGAAGCTGACGGGACACACCCGTAGGTACTTTGCGACTGATTTTCAATTTGGGGATTGTAGCTCGCCAGACGGGCTTAGAAATAGCCCTATCGTATTCAACACATTTATTTATATATAGGATATATTAGCAAGTTATTTTAAAACATTAAAAAAAAAACAAGTAAAGTATAAAATAACTTTATATGAATGTTTATTCTCTAGTCCGATGAAGCTGTAGAAGCTTGTCAGACCAACAGTGTAGTCAGTCCGAAAAAATAAAAAGTATGTCTATTCATACTAATATCTTAAAGTTCCAGAAATTATTTTTTTATATTTATCGAAAAGCAATAAATCTATGAAATTATCTATCAGAATTGTATTTTTTTTATAGTCTCTTTATTTATAGCCTATTTTACATCACGCTACGACTATCAGGAGGGAAGCAATTACTGAGCTAAGAGAAGGCAGGCCGTGTGATACGGTACAGGGTAACGAGAGCCCAAGGCAGTTTAGCCAGGTACATCCGTCGCCCTGGCAACTCTTGTACAGGCCCATGTGGTTAAGGTGCATTCCTGTTCGTTGCGACTTCTACCAGTCCGTTAGGGGGGTTTAATACCCGGCCATCCCACTAAAGACCGCACCCGGTTAAAGGGTGCGAGAAGAACACCCAAGGGGATTTAATCAGTACAAATCTGGCATTTCCATTTATGTTGCCCAGCGAGGTGGGGATCTAAGAAGATTCGCCCGCTAGAAAAAAAAACAATTAGCCTTCCGACAAAAATCGAATAGAACCGAGAGGGGCCGAACTATGAATGCCTATGACAGTGAGATATAACGTCACGCAACTGGGTCACATATTCGGGTTCGTAAATAGTGGCGCTCTATACATAATATGGTATTTATACTAATTTGACAATAACTCGACATTCTACAATTTAAACGCAAAATCAATAGGCGTGTCACAGCTAGTATTACTTATTATAAACAAATAAAATTTGTAAATTTGTAGAAGGTAAACTCTGGAACTGAAAATTCTTCTAGTAATAGAAAGCTACTCTCTGCCCAAGTTATCATTATCTTCCTACCCTTATTTCACCTTAGTGGGGTCGCCACAACTTATTATCTCCCTCCACTCTCCTTTGTTAGGTATCATCTCAGTTTTCACAGCTTTTATACACATATCATTCTTTTCATTTATACTTAATCCAGTTATACTTTCTTCGGTCATCTTCTACTCCTATATACGTCCGTCCACCTCCATTATTAAAACTTTTCTAGTTACATAACTTTCATCTCTTTTCATGACATGATCATACCATGCTAACCTATTGATCCTCAACTTCTGTGTTCTGGTGCTACTTTTAAACTACCTCCGATATACTCATATCCCCGATCATATCCATATTGGTTATAAGGCACATTCCACTGCCACATGTATTTATCTTTTATCCACTTCCTTCATAAGCGAGCACTCAAATCCCTAAAGCACGACAGGCCGTATAAGCTTTATGGTTTACTAACTGATACCCAAGACTACATCTGCTTTGTTTATTATATTAAGTTTTCTTTCCCTCTCCTGCGCATGCGGACTACACCGCTTTCCCCACTTTATACATCACTGAACGCATAGTGCTTATAATAATAGCAGTTTCCTAAAATTTTAATAATTTTTCATATTGAATGAAAGTATCGTCACAATATATTTTTTTTAGATAAGGACCAAGTGTTTAAGAAATATAATTTAAAATTATCTAAATTTATCCAATCGTTTTTGCGTTATACGTGTATAATGACAGACCTCCTATCGTTTTAATTATGTAGAAGCTTGAACATGAATGACGCCTTTGATGGTTGCTTATATTTTACAGGGTGATAAATTTTAAACATGGTGAGGATTTTATAAGTACCATGTCTCTGAACACGTTATAATGTATGGTACAGTAATTTCTTCGATAAAAGTAAAAATTAATGAGACAAGAACATGATGATGGCAGGGCATTTAATAAAGCTTATTTAGTTGGTTAACATATTCGAATATATACTATTCTCAATTCTCAATATATAATATCTGTGTGTTTATCACTACATAGTATAAAACAAAGTCGCTTTCTCTGTCCCTATATCCCTATGTATGCTTAAATCTTTAAAACTACGCAACGGATTTTGATGCGGTTTTTTTTAATAGATAGAGTGATTGAAGAGGAAGGTTTATATGTATAATAACATAAATTAAATAGTGGAGAAATACTGTTATTTTTGAGGTTACTCCAAATTTAACGCGTGCGGGCCACGGGCAGTAATGAATAAATCAAAACTACTGGATCGATTTTAATCATTTTTTCAGTGAATGACATAGGCTATATATTTTATACCCGTGCGAAGCCGGAGCGGGCCACTAGTAATCAATAAACCGAATTCTGATTTATTATATTCAACTACGTTATGCCCAATATTAGACAAGCGTAAACGGATTTCTGTTTTTTATTCAAACGAATAGAAATAACGTTTAAAAACATCGAAGCGAACATATCTAATTACCTCTGATTTGTAATATTTCATTTTATATAATGCAAAGATAAAAAAAATACATGTAGAACGCCGATAATGTCTAATCGGTGTCTGCGATGCGTCTGCGGCGTGACTCCAACCTTGGACCATGGACCTATCTTTAGTGCGTAGATTTTTTAACTGCCGATTGCATAATCCATTTATACATAACCGACGATCGTCTGCAATTCGGTATCTATTATTTAAAGTATAATTTAATAACAATATAAGCATAGCTTAATATAACTTAGACTGTTTAAAATATTTTCAAAGTTAATACCTAGTTCCTCAAACAGGCTTACAAACTTTACCGCTTATCATTACTGCATAGTATAAAAAAAAGTCGCTTTCTCTGTCCCTATATCCCTATGTTTGCTTAAATCTTTAAAACTACGCAACGGATTTTGATGCGGTTTTTAATAGATACAGTGATTGAAGAGGAAGGTTTATATGTATAATAACATCCATTAAATAGTGGAGAAATACTGTTATTTTTGAGGTTTCTATTGTGATGCCGTAAATAATTACATTTTTTCCGCTTACATTACAACAAACGCAGGCTGAACCTTACGAGATTTATCAAAATAATGTATGTGTGCGGCAGTAATGAATAAATCAAAACTACTGGATCGATTTTAATCATTTTTTCAGTGAATGACATAGGCTATATATTTTATACCCGTGCGAAGCCGGAGCGAGCCGCTAGTACATAATAAGCTGAGACCGCGACTTTGCCCGTAATTATTATTATCGTCCCGTTAGTATTTGATTTACTTATACTTTTTTACTATTTCTAAAATATTATTATTATCATTTATCAATTCTGTAATGAACTTTGACAATATATACATTTCATAAAAATTGATTGTAAATACATAATTTTTTATGTTCCACAATCTCTAAAGGTGTTTTTCACAATCATTAATTGAGTAATCTTTACATATCACTATCACTACATATTATATAAAACAAAGTCGTCCGCCGTGTCTGTCTGTCTGTCTGTTTGTATGTTCGCGATAAACTCGGAAACTACTGAACAGATGGTAATGTGGATTTCACTAATAGATAGAGTAATAGATGAGGAAGGTTTAGGTATATAATTTGTCAAGGTTTTGTGTAAATTGGTTGAACGATAATTGTTCAATATATTGGAAAATGTCAAGTCGTGTGAGAGCTTCCATCAAAAACGCTGCCTAATTCTTTTGAGATATAACAAAACAATGCATAATGAGATATTCCTCTTTTATAGACCTACCAAAAAGTCTGCTTACTATATTTATATAAAGCTATTTAGACGGATACAGTATTAATCCTTATCAAATTGAATACATTAGTTACCTTAAACATTTCTTACAATGGCATATTGCAGGACAACGTCCGCCGGGCCTGCTAGTAATATTATAAATACGAATGTCATTTATTTGTTTGTTTATTATTTAAATACTGAACCAATCATCATATAAATTTGCAGACACATTGGTACCGTAGTAAACTACCGAACAAAATTAATTTAATTTATTACATTATATCGTCTCAAAGAACCTAGCCAGAGTTCTTACAATATGGCGGAAACGACAATGGCCGCCCCCGCGACTCTGCGAGCTGTTCTGATCTTAACATATATTACAAATGTTAATTCTAGTTTCTTGTTTTTTACGCTTTCGCGAATTAACTCGTACATTGATTATTTGTTCGCCTTTGTTAAAATACAGAAAAGGACATAAGTAATCCTATGAATTAGGTATTTTTCCGCGGCTTCATTATTGTAGGATATTACCGATACTTCGGGAACAGTACTTTTTTATTGGATGACAATACTTTTCTTTTTTTTCGAACTGACTACAGTGTTGACCCGGCAAGACCTCTACAGGGTCAACAGTGTAGTCAGTTCGAAAAAAAAAAAAAAGTATCGGTAATATCCTACAATAATGAAGCCGCGGAAAAATACCTTAGAATTAGTATTTCAACGATTACATATATTTATTATACGACGAAATTTATTAACAGACGATAATTAATCGTTATTAAAATGCCTAATTAAAATGGATCTTTCCAGAATACTATTCGAGGAAAGTAAATATGTGACCCAATCAAAGCGGATTCGTGTTTCGGGTCACACGTACAAATATAGATAATTAACCGGTTCTTTGAAATTATTCCCTAATAATTCAAACATGGACATTAATAATACAGCGGTTATCAAATTTATCAACTGTGCCCATGCCCAGCATAATCTGTTCTAAGAAATAAGCACCTCCTTCAAGTGTTGAATTCCTTTATTTAAAACCCAGATCTATCTATATCAATATATATTTTATGTCCCAATTTCAAAAAGAGAAAAACCGTACGCCTTTTTTTTTATTTCCCACATAAAAACTTGTCAACCTGCCTGCGCCTTTGTTTCTTATTCAATATTTTTCATATTCATGATTTAAGGTCTGCGAAAGGGTCTTTTATAAAAGGTCTTAAAGGAGCCCCGTATTAGTATTTCTTGGGAATGATGTGTGTAACTTCTTAACGTTGAATATATCCAGTATTCCACTACATGTGAGTTAGAAATGCTTACGCCCTACACAGTGGCGGATTTGCCCTTAGGCCCAGGAGGCCCGGGCCTAGGGCGACCAATCGTGACAAAAAATTCACTGATGATAACAAGCAATAGAAAAGGCAAGAAAAAGGGTGGCTGGTACTTAATACATGACCTGGGGCCTAGGGCAGCCAAAACTGCAAATCCGCCACTGGCCCTACAAACACTATCTCTTTATATTTTAATTATTCATTTGTTCAGATTATATTGTTGAAATTGTGGGGAACATTTAAGAATTTTTATACAAATGAATGCACCTGGAGTTCGCAGGCATTAATACACGTTAATACGGCGGCAGCTACGCCTCTGGTACGCTAGTGACACGCCTTTAGAAATGCTATCACAGAACATAATTTAGCCTTATCGATTTTGATACACGTGATCTTCACTCGGTGCTTTGTAAAAACACTTTTTTTTATTCTATATATCACTATTTTCAAGCATAATTTAATGCGATAATCATTACATTTTATCGAAGTGAAAGTGATAACTAAGACCCTTTTATATCATTCAATTGCAAACTGATATCACTCGCGAAGTTTCGAGAATTGTTTCCCGCGAACATAGGTACGTTTTACAATTATGACATAACAATATACTTCATAAGTAAAATAGTGGATCCGGAAGTCATACGTCCTACCAAGGACCTTAATAAGCCATGAATATATAAAAAAAAAAAAAACATTAAGAGGGTGTTGGGAGGTTTAGAAGTTTTATATGAGAAATAAAATAAAAATGTAGTTGTTGATAATAACACCACCTATCGGGTGAAATTTAGAAGCATCCAGGTGACTCCATAAGCACAAAAAATACGTACATGTATTATTAATTAGGGAGTGATTTATAATGAATGTACAGCTCTCTTGAGGTACAATTACGTTAAAACGGCGAGTATGACCAGTCAATGCGAATTTATTCTTAGATGGCTCTAGACTACTTATTTTCTGGATCATAGACCATTAGCATTTTTTAATTCCTAAAGATGAGGGCGCGAATTTAGCTAGTACTGTAATATATGCGAAGATATATTTACAATCTGGCAATTTTAGCAACGACCATCTGCTCAAAAAAAAAGGAAAATGTCATACAGAATCTAAGTACCTATCGTGTGTGTGGGGGTGTGGACGCGTATGTAGTGCGTGTTGTGAACCAGTGAATGCGGTGTCACTAATCGCGCAAGCAGCGTGCTCGACGCGACGCAACAGCTCCCTTCCGGAGGATCGAACCTTTGAGAATTACTGGCGCATCAGTCTAGACATGATATTTATTATTACAATAATTACATTTAATTATCTACTATTATGGTATACACAGGCATAATTTTGTACATCTCCGTATGAAACATTCGGTTTTCTCATGCGCTTTACCCATTAAGGAAGGTGAAACTGATGCTAATATAATTTATTGATTGATTTAAGGTTTGCATCTTTATTACTTGTAATAGTACGTCTATATTGTACCCAATAATAAAACCAGCGTTCGTTATTATTTGTTACAATACATATTTCGGTTACAGACAAAGGAATCTTTCATAAATATTCCTCTTTCAAATTTTCGCATTTAAATGACGAACATTTGGAACTGACGAGTTGCAGCTGAATCTAAATCAAAATCAAAAAATTCTTAATTAAATTTAGGTTTTAAGAAGACGCTTGTGAACGTCAAAATTACTACCTGTTCGGAAAACAACCTAGTCATCGAGAAAAACCGGTAAGAAACTCGATCGGGTTTATCTCTTTAACTTATATAAATGTGTATTTCAAATAAATTAGATTAGTGAATGCACAGAAAGGAGTCAATTACGGACATCACCATCGTTCACAAATTGATCCACTCTATAATAGCCCTTTGACACCAAAACTCGCTTGACATGGCGTTCAAACTTATGTCCGGTAAATCGGTAACATGCTTTGGGACTTTGTTATAAAACCTAACAATATAAGAAACTGTTACTGGTTTTACTGAGTCGGAAACATAGGGCGACAAGTTTGTCACAGTTTCTAGTATTTATTAGATCATGCCGGTATTTTACGAATTCAAGATTTACAACGTTTTTGCGAACATACATTAAATTATCAAGAAGAGAATCTAATAGAGCTAGTTAAAATTTATGTTAGCAGACTAGGCTAGCATAAAAAGTTTTTCCAAGAAGATACACTTACGTATGCCAATTTGTCAAACGGTATTGGAGTTGGTTGATTCTTTATCTGTGTATTTATCAACATCCATTTTTATATGTTACCAGCTTTTGCTCGTGGTGTCGCTTGCGTTCGTGCAGGTTTTGAAAATAGAATACAACCCATATTATTAACATATAGGTGAAATAATTTTTAAAATCGGTCAAGTACTTTTTTGATTTTAGGTATCACAAAGAAAAAATAGCAGAACAGGTATAAAGAAAAGGGTCAAGTGAATAACTAATGAGTGGAGTTTTTGGCGGGATCTTTGAATGTCATGTAGTGGATTTTATATTTTATTCATAATCTTGTGTTATTTGGCTCTGTATTTTGTAATATTGTTGGCGTTTTACGTAACATAGTTTGGTTATTGTGGACAAATGAAGTGGAAGAGAAATAATGCCACGGAGCATGGATTCTGACTTGCGACAAAAACTCATTGGAAAGATTTAATAAAATGGCTACCATCTTGTTAGTTCATAGAAATGATTGCAAAAAACTTTTAATAGCATTACATACTAGACAATTTTTTTTAATACTTTATAGGTTAGCGTTTGACCACAATCTCATCTGATGTTAAATGATGATGTGGTCTAAGATGGTATTCACGATAAACCTAGAGGGCGACTGGCTCTCAAGTGCAGCTGCCGGAACACCCCAACAGGTGCTTGGCGACAGATTTTCAACTTGAGGGTGGTAGCTAGCCAGACGGACTTAGAAAAAGCCCTACTACCATGCTATGGTTTCATCACGATGTTTTCCTTCACCGAAAGCTCCGACTGAGTTGCCAGGATTCGAACCTACATCCTTCGACGCTGTATCCGGACACACTGCCAACTGAGCTATCATCGCTTGTGACTGGCAAGCACGAATCGGAATGTAAGTAAAAGAACAATAGGTAAACAATAAGAAAAACATTGAGAAACGCTGGTCAATTAACATTATCTGTCTAGACATGACAATTAAACATAATTATGACAGTGGGACTTCGATCGGTGCACGCAGCCGCCTGGTGGTCTACGCCCGGTCATAGGGACTCGTAGATAAGCTAAATAATACATGACGGGTATAGCGTACTCTTAAAATTTACAGAAATTTTATAATCGTATTTCATACATACAAGAAAATTAAAAAAAAAACTAACCTCAAAAATATCTACTCTAAAAAATGAAACCAGAAAGTCTTTTGATCACATTTAGGTACTTACCTAGTACTGGATTTTCATAAAACGACCGATATTCCAATGACTATACATTACCTTTTCGATTGTAAAGAGTTTCTTCGTATATCTTCGAAATCGAAGGCTCGATACTAATGAAATTAAAATGAGACCCGTTTAAAAATATCCCCTTTCCAATAAAAATAGAATTTTCGAAAATGATTTATGAATGAATAAGTTTTAAAGTAACAAAAAGTTAAAAAAAAACAAGCGAATTGTGAACCTCTTCTATATTGAAGTCAGTTAAAATACCTCTCAAGACAAGGGTTAACCTAGTTATTTTTAAATTCTAGATTGAGGACTCAAAGATGAATGAAAGAACATTACCTGTCAGAGATGCAAATGTTAAGCTGGACGTGCACTGTAACTGGAGTAGATATGATTAGAAATTAATATATTACAGGAAGTAATAAAATAACACCAACGACTGAGAAATTGTTGTATAGATTACTGTCACCAGGAGAGATGAAAGTCATACCATGGAAAGAATGCCAGGAATGAAGTTGAATAAATATAGGAGTACAGGAAACCCAAAAAATTTGAAAGGATTTTATGAAGATTTGTATGTATAGAAGGGTTAAAAACAGAGAGATCTGATAAAGGAGAGTGGAAGAGGAAAACATGTTGTACTGACCGTACAAGGTTGAGACAAGAGATAGAAGACAATGAAGTAGAGGATGCTATTCAACTAACAACCAGAAAATATGTTCTCAGGTGGATGAAAGGCTAACCGAGGTATTGGCTAAATTGGCGTTATTATGAGATACCTCGACCAGTACACTCAGGAGTTCCTTGCAAGGTTGCATGCATACGTACTCTACAGTGCCATAGTTTCGACTACAAGTGGCTCCAATAAGTAAAATTTCAGCAGGCACCATACTTACGCCCTTTGAAGTCCGATGCCGAGGTAGCTGCAGTGCTAACTCTCAGTGATGTAACTGAAAGATAAGACGGTGCCAAAGTATTGGTTCACGTGGCATCCCATACAAAACCTTTCTCCAAGGCACAAGTATTTGCTTACAAGCAAACTGCAGTGTTAAGTGTGAAGGTTGATAAATATACAAGTACGAAGGGTCTAAGAACTTTTATTCTTTATTTAAATCACTACATAGAATAAAACAAAGTCGCTTTCTCTGTCCCTATATCCCTATGTATGCTTAAATCTTTAAAGCTACGCAACGGATTTTGATGCGGTTTTTTTTACTAGATAGAGTGATTGAAGAGGAAGGTTTATATGTATAACAACATAAATTGAATAGTGGAGAAATACTGTTATTTTTGAGGTTACTCCAAATTTAACGCGTGCGGGCCACGGGCAGTAATGAATGAATCAAAACTACTGGATCGATTTTAATCATTTTTTCAGTGAAAGACATAGGCTATATATTTTATACCCGTGCGAAGCCGAAGCGGGCTGCTGATACTTAATAAAAGACAGCTCCCAAAAAAAACGAAGAACACGATGTACGTTCCGGCAGCTACACTTCAGAGCTAATCCCCATCTATCTTTAACGTGTTTACCATCTGAGACTACATAGTCATTTAACATCAGAAATATATTGCTTAGGTGAGATTGTAGTCAGGTGACACGATCCCTAATTAAGATGCGGTCTAGAGTCTTAAAGTCTAAAACTTCGCAGAGATATCGGGTCTCTATGTGGGCTCCAACGCATGTACAATACAGAGTGTTCTAAGTAACTTTTTGACATGGTGCTCTCTTCGACGTTCCGATCTCGCACCTCCCGATGCTAGCTGGCTGCTCCGCACACCTTAAAACCAAGTAATATGACGACAACCATATGGTTATTTAGAACCTACATTATGTGAACGCCTGTATTGTGGAATGGGTTACCCAACACATGCCATCGGGGCTCTTCGAAATGGGATCCAGTTCTCTGAAGGCTATGCCATTGGGGCTCTTCGAAATGGGATCAAGGTTGACAACGTAAAATTAATGCCCCTAGTGTTCTAGTTTTTCATACGCGACGGAACTGTCTAAAAAAAAAGCTGAAAATTCTAATGTCTAGAACAATACGTCTACGAGACGAGTCGAAGATATGAGGCGCTATCTCACTAGGAAGTGAACGCGACAGTCTATTATTGGCTGTTTTACTATCTATTGTGAATTGATTCACGCCCACGTCCAACCTTATCTCCTTTTGTAGAGAGGGATAGTTGGCACTTGAGGGAAATATTTTATAGTATCTTAAACAACGCTAATTAATATAATTATAAAAACACACATAGGAGACTAGTCTAACCTAAAAGATTATTTGACAAGTCCGTGGTGCAGTGGTGCAGTGGTTCTAAGCGCCATCATTGAGCTGATAGTTCTTGAACTCCATCCCTCCTCAGGTTTAGTTTTTTGTATTAAGAAAGAATATTATTTCTGGGTCTGATGTTATGTATAGTCTTTCTAGATGTGACACTTCGTATACGCAGACTAGTCTACTTTCTATTCCAGAGTCTGTATACGAAATGTTATGGATAAGAGATGTCACTAATAACCCCTTTTTGTGGACTGTGCCATCGACGAGATAGCACCAGAAAATGAAAGACTGCTTTACTAATAGTCACATATCAAAACGTTATCGTTATATGGCATAAAAATACATCAAATGTACAGTAAGGAGGTGGCGCATCTAGAAACGTCGAACTCTATATATATGTAGGTATGCATATCAGTTTTACTTACTGTACGTCAAACCATGATTAGAAGTTAAAAGGCAATGTATTGCTCATCAAAAATAAATTGTGAAAATTAGCCTGCGCTTACTAAGTTGAAGTTGAACGCTTTGAATGGCCGTTTTTTCTTGTAAAATAGTTTTAAACATAATTGAAATTGTTAGCATATAAAGGAAAGTACCAAATAATGGCACGCCGGTAGGGCGTAGTTTTACTAGAGAGACAGTCAGTACACCGTTACTAACTAGATTTTTTTTTGCAGACATAAATAATTATAAAAACTATAACATTTAATTGAAAAGCACGTTCTAATATTTCTCCATCAGTAACAATTAAACGGATGGATTTTTCTGGATGAAATTTGTTATAGAAATCGATTATGTGGCTGAATGTGATACGGGACATTCTTATTTTTTATCTCCCGCCGAAGCGAACGGTAAATAGCTATTATAAAATACACTGAACCATACATCATTCTTCAAAATAAATCTAGAATCTAGTCTAGATGCATTCATACTTATCATTGTTATGTAACTAATTTGTTTGTATTATTTTAATATAATATATAATGGTGTCAATTGTCAATAGATCAACTCGGTATGACGCACATTAATGAATTTCCGCTGTTTAATAACTAATCTGTATTATACATCTTTATATATATATAATTCTTCTGTACGTGTGAATTGTAACTCAACTTCTCTCAACGTGAATTTAAGAATGATTTAAATTCACAATTGGACACGATAGGTGGTGCTGCGGTCTGATTCCAGGTTTTTTTTTTCCTGGCAGAACAATGTCTGCCGTGCCTGCTCGTTACCTATATATAATTTTAAATCGTTCCAAATAATTTTATACACAAATAAATTGCTCCTTCAATTTACATTTAGATATTGGCTTGTTCCGAACTCAATCATAGCTTGACGTCATCCAAAAATTAAAAAATCATTCAAATTCGGCCCTAAGAAGGTGTTCATGAAAGTCGAAACTACCACAGATTCGGAAAACAACCCAGACACTGAGAAAAACCGGTAAGAAACTCGATCTGATTTATCGGTTTTTGTGTATATTCTTGTTTACAAGTCTACAAAACATTGTCGTTACAATTATTTTCTAACAGATATTCCGAAAGGAGAATCGGTAATATGTTTTGAGGCCTTTTTGTAGAAACTAATATCTACTTTAAAAACTTTTACTGAACTTAACACATTTAATGGCTAATTTGTGTTTTTTTTTTTTTATTATATAAAAGACCATGCAGTTGTTTTAAAAAAATTAACATATCTAAGTTTTTGAGGACACACATTAAATTGTCAAGAATACATTAGGAAAGCGGAGTAGTGATCGAATCCCCGAAATTTGATATTTAGTAATTCACGTATCTAAATATGGTATCAACATTAATTATTGTCCAGCCAGAATAAAATAGCGTTATTAATTGGTATTACTCGATAACAATTACTTTGTAAGTCTATTCGGCTTCACTGCGATAATTTTGTTGATTATTATCTTCTAACGCTTATCCCACCTTAATAGGGTTGCTACAACAAATTTTTCATTTCCACTCCTCTCTATTACCTGTCAACTTAGTTATCACTCCTGTGACACGTATATCTTCATTTTCCAATATTCCGCTGCACATACATCTGCTCATTTAGATAATTAATCATCCTCTGAATTTACTGGATTTTTTCCTAGAAAATTGTATTGTATTTTATGTTTCCAATCGTAATAAGCTACTACATAAAGGAGAAAATATAATTATTTTTACCATTTAGAATTTCATTCTTTAGAAAAAAGCTCTATTACTATATAAGTCTATGTACTACGCCGCGGCTTCCGTCTAGCTTTCAAAGGCTATATCTTTTAGACTGTAAAAGATAGCCGGTTGAATTGTTTATAACATATAGGTATGTTATTACTAAGGTTATCCGAATAAAATAATAGCAAAAACTGAACATTCATATACAAGGCTTCTTTTGTTTTGGTTTATAGTAGAAAACATTTTTGGTGTGATTATAGTGTACACCGTAAAGTAAATGATAAAGGGTGGTTAAGTGTAAGCCGCACTCGTGCAAAGTGTTCTTTGTGAACATAAAACTCGTTAAAATGCGTGAACATTCGAAGGAGGAAATTATTTGTTACATGTGGGCTTTGAAAATGTGTATTCTCAAATCAATAGATTACTGCTAAAACTACCATTTACGATTTTATACACAACACGAAAATCAGTAATAAAATAATACATCAGACTTTCGAGTTTAAAGTCTTTCTTGTATTCTGGATTTTTTTGTCTAATACCACGTTTGATACAGATGGAGGAAGAAGGATACAGAAGAGTAAACTAACGATATTTTAGAAAAACAAAACGCCAGATTGCTTCGCATCAAAAATATTTTATACTGTGGCAACATTTGAAAAAAAAAACTTTTTAAGTTGTAGCCTTTGACCTTATGTTAAATGAATTTATAGTTCAAGGTAGTAAACACGCTGAATATAGAATAACTGGCTCTCAAATGCAGCTGCTGGAATACACCTACAGGTACTTATCGACAGCTTTTCAACGCGTTGGTGATAAAAAACGCTCACCGCCATACCATGGTTTCATCACGATGTTTTCCTTCACCGAAACTTCCGGCTCATTCGTAAGGATTCGAATCTATGTCCGATATCCGAACACCTGAGGCACTATTGTTAACATTGATATTAGCATCGTCGTTACTTTGCTAAAGCTTGGTTCTGATTGGTCTTTATTACCTGCATTTACCATTTCTGGTATCTCAGTTCACTAGCGAAATGCGTAGTTAAGTGAAGGCGTTTTTATTTGAAACTACAAATCAATTATCACAGATCTCCGTTTTGTTTTTCTTTTTTTTTTGTAAATATTTGAAAGATAACCAATTGTAAATTATGAAAATGATTGTAGCCACTCTGCTTGGTGTTTATTTAATGTGATAGAATATGGATATATATAGTAATATAAATGTATTGCACTTGAAGAGATAGCTCGTTATCTCGCGTCCGGGTCAATCGTGGCGCTCGTTTCAGAGGTCACACTTTTCTTCACACACTCGTCGCGAATCAGTCGCCAACGCTATTATGTACCGTGGAGATTAAATGTACGGTTTTCTTTAGCTCTAGCCATTATCGGATTGGTTTTATAAGAAACTTTTAAATAATACGTTTCTTACATCGATATAAATATATATATGATAACCAACTCTTTATTTATGCCTTAGAGGTAAAAAAAAATGTAAAATTCTTTTTTAATTCTATGGTTGTTTGAATTTTCGAACTGTTCATATATTCTGTGGTCATGAAACGTACATATAATGTATTGCTATAATCAGCTGTAAGTATTTAGTTAAGTATGTATTTTAGATGTGCTGACTAGCGTTAGACATATTTGCAATTTCGACTAACAAAATGAAGCTGTCTAATTTGTGGACATGATAAAACAGTTCAAAGCAAAAAATAAGAAAAAACGAGTATAATTAACAATGATATAACAATAATTTATAATTTTAGGGTGAGGTATTTAAATAAAATTAAACTATATAAATATTTAATCAAGAACTTTTAATATAAAATTCATAAATCCCTAATATTAATAGTAATATTTGGTACTGCTTAAAATATCTACTTAGTAGTTACAAATATTCCGTATCATCCCTCAACCCAGTCACTTGGGCCACCAAGTGGGGTGAGACGTATAGAAACAGAGAAAGCGCGCAATTGAACTGCGCGTAGAGAGCCCACTCACGCACTCTTCAGGTACTTGAGTGTCTTTAATAAATAAATCCTACACTTAAATACAGTCTTTTCAAAGAGGCACATTCGGTGGGGTCTTGCAGGGCTCTGGCGGAGGCGGATGGCGTTCGTCCGGCATTCGAGACTGATAGTAAGCGCAATACGGCAGAGGATCCCAAAATGTGAACAGAGCCTCGCGTGTGTCGAGCACAGTGTCAAGGAGTTTTCCAACTGTTGCCGTGTGTCCGCATCGTGTCGGGCCCTGGCACAAGTAAGGCAATGACACTCCAACGCGAGCTCCGATGGCAATTAATTTGTTTGTGTGACCATTAGTTGTGCTCTCTTCGCGTACAAGCCTAAACGACACGTGACCAGTCATAGGCCTGGCTGGTGCGAGAAACGAAACGAATCGTTGAGCCCACGCGTCAGCTTCTTCGTCCTTTTGAGGTACGAGACCTTTCCTCGTAGCATCCACTCGGCATGTAACATTATTCACGACACGGGATTCCTTCAAAGTGGTACACGTAATTATCCGCTCCCCTTTTGGTTCCCTGACAATCACCCAAGGTTTTTCTGCGCTTATTTCACGTGTGAATCTGAATTGCGACTTCTCCTCTGGCATGACGAAACGTAGACGATCCCTTGCGCCTCGGGCACCAGCACTGGCAATAAAATGACGCCCTTCTTTCGCAGCACCACTGTCATACCACGCTCGCACATCCTCATCGTTAGCCACGACCCAGAATTGTGGAGTGGCGAGACCGGCAGCTCTACTTACACGCATGAGTTCCAGTGGATCATCCAAAGTGACAACATCTCTTGCACAAGGAACAAAACACTGACAGCCGATGACCTCTAAATGAGGTTTCGCCAAAGCGTCATAATAGGCTGGAGTTGATGAACTTACTGGAATATAGAAAACGACGGATTCCCGTTCAACGATTTCCTTTAAGGCCTTCGCGTAGGCGAGAGGATCGGCTGGATTCGGTCTAGGAATAGAATAAAATTTATGCACTGCCGCAGAGTACTTCAACAAAGCGAATTGCCCCTCTATCTCGAATGCGACGATCCTGGCACCGGCCGAATGGAAGTTCCTCGCCAGATGTAGAGCTTGTACTGAACTGCCGCCACTTATAAGGACGGTGCGAGGCTTGTTATAGCCCTTCAGGCTGATAGCACGGCCGATCATCTTAAAGACACTCAGAGGGCACTGCACACATTTCCAGAATATGAAGAGCGATGCCGCTATCCATAGAGTAGGCAGCACGACCAAGATCTGTTTCCAAGCTGGATGCGAGATTAAGTTGAGCAGTGCGAACAGAGGTCGCAGGAACTGTCGAGGACCCCACGTTATAAGTTGTATGAGACGAGGCACCGGCGGCGGCCGTTCCGGAGAAATGGCCCTCTCTTCGGGTATTAGCGAGAAAGTCGACGAGAAGGACCTTCGAAGGGCAGTGAACGGCGGTGGCTGATGCGAACATCTCTTCCGCGGGGAAAATACTAGCTCTGTGTTGGATCGCGCAAGGCGACTGTACTCGGGCGCACAAGCCGGCATGGCGGGCGTCACACTGACGCGCGCGATAGCCGCACGCGCATATAAACTGGCTTGTTATCTGATGCATAGCGGCTAGCAGCGCCCCGCCGGACGGACTCGAACCGCTCATCTTTGTACCCAATTAATACTTACCTAGTTAAAAAATAAACAAACATAAATGGGAAGTTACTACGTGACTAAATGGGATAACTAGTAAAGGAAATTAAACATTTAATAATTAATGTAAAGATTATTTTTAATCATATATTACTTCATCTATACACTTGAATATCTACAATATATCAACTTTTAAAACCTTTATTGATAACGTACTTATAGACTAGTCACACAAATGTATACAAATACCATCAAAGCTACATTATAGGAACTACATAATATTTACTTCTGGAAATTACCTAAATCATTTACCTAGCTAAAAGTTACCTTAGAACTTATGTAACATAATAAAACACATCATAAATATATTATTAGCATTTATAACAACATCGGCTGACGGTGGAGTGATTTGTAGTAAGAAAGCTTCGAATAGATGTGTAATTTTCTCATAGAAATGGTCTTTAAAACTGACCTATTACAATCCCAAATACACCGTGGGGTTGGTTTTATTATTTTCGGATGGACTTATTATATTAGGGTATTAAAAACAACAAAAAATAAATATACGCCTCACGTAAGTATACGCAATAAATCGAAATTCTCGTAACATGTAATCAAAGACGCTTAGCCATTCAATTCTCTGTATCATATTTCATAATTACATTTTTGGTGCACACTGAAATATGAGAATTATATATACCTACGGACTTAGATGGTTTTCAACAGGTATACCAATGCGAGGGAAATAAATGCATTGCATATTAAAACTTGAGTTATAAGAATTTATTAGAAGCAAACAAAAGTTACGAAACAGGTGGTGTACGGGAAGATGGATATTTTATGAATTACTCAATAAAATTTGAAACATTCTACCACCTTCGTGTTGTTCTATTCCTTCTAAAGTGTATTTTACAAATGAGAAAATGATACTAGTAATTGTTGATAACACTTGGAAATATTACCACAGCATATAAACATGTTGACTTGCAATAAAGAAAGACATGAAGAAACTAATTATTAAAACTGTCCATTGATATGTTTTTTTTTTCTTTTCAAAATTACATTCTGTATTATTTTATAAATTGTTTTTGTACACATCAATTAATATTTTGTTCTCATATTATTTCTATTGATAATTAAATTTCAATTATATATTATATTAAGTAATTGATTCACATATAATTTGTTACTTACTAACTCAGATTATCAGTGGATAATTTACCTAAACCATACTGTTCCAGGATGTCGGACAACAGTGGAAAATAATTTCAAAAATTAAGCAATTTTACGATGTCCATTAAAGATATTTAAAATTTGCCATGTTTACATCTAATATTTATTTAATTAAATTTAATCATTTACTTTCTCTTATTTAAAAATGTAAAAAGGTTTGGTTTCCATCACTTTTACATTAACCTAGGCCTCGTTTATTACACTTCTTCTTCTTTATTTTTTGGCTCCGTCACGGTTTATGTACTAGCCAACGTCAAGTAACAAGATATTGCCAAGTAAGTGTCTTGTGATAATTATAATGTTCTAACAAGATGGTGGTTACCTTGTTAGAACTTTCCATGGAGTTTTGGTGGCATCTCAGAATGCATGCTCCATGGTATTATTTCCCATCCACTTCACTTGTGCATAATAACCGAACTATATTACGTAAAACACCACCAATATCACAAAATATAGAGTCTAATAACACAAGATTATGAATAAAATATAAAAACCACTACATGACAGACTAACATCCTGCCAAAAACTCCTTTATTACACATAAATACAAAAACGAAAGTTACAGAATACACATCATTCTATATTTAAAATGTTACTATATATTTGGCAATTGACTTAGCAAGAAGGTCCAATCTACTAGCAATCTATAAAATATCTCAATTAACTGTGTACTTTTATTAAGAACTGGTAATATAAAAGATTTATATTATTATTTTTTATGTATATTTGAAATTAATATCAGACCAAATCATCCCTTTAATATTGTACTCTAAGCACCTAATTTTTTTTTAATTTCTACAGACCTGTTATATACTAAACATTCCGCAAAAACTTTTAACGCAATCCAGTATTGATTAAAAAGTTAGTATAAACCAAAAGAGATGTTCCACAAATATACATCAGCAACAATTCAAAATAGGTAATAATTGTAATCATTCGTGATTTTTAATTAATACAGTATAGAGGTATACATTTAATGTTCATAAGAAAATTTCATATAATATTGTTAGGAAATGAAAAGGATTGATTGTTGATTATTTCAAAATTATTTAATACTATAACTGATATTAAGCTTCCAGTTAAAATATAATTGCCATCATCAATAATATTTACAATTATTAAAAATTATATTATATTCCAGTTTCCATAGATAGTATAAACCAATATGTGAAAATATTTTAACGCTTGCAACACCTTTAAGTAAATGTTACTTATTTAACTAATTACACTAGACAACAAAAGTAATCATTACTTCAGTGCTCTACTGTTCAAACATTAATTTTCTTTGTTCGATTTGGCAAAGGTTTCACATAACATTGGCAGAATTGTGGAATTTTTCCACAGGGGTCATAGACTAAAGAAAAGATAACTGTATTTACAACATAAATGGCAGATCTGTTTCTTTCAATTCTATTGATCCATTCCTACACACTATATGCAACTCATTCTGTGGTTCTTTCTCAAATCGAAACCTTTTAGGATGGGAATCGTCCATAAACCTTCCTAACTTCATTATTTTATCATCCACTTTAATTTTCTCTGCTATCAGGTTGGTTGCTGGTAAATTTCTCAATATATCCGGTATCAACAGCTCGACTTTCCCC
This sequence comes from Antheraea assamensis, assembly GCA_035772565.1. NCBI lineage: Eukaryota > Metazoa > Arthropoda > Insecta > Lepidoptera > Saturniidae > Antheraea > Antheraea assamensis. Next base: position 348,928 of record JAQQSE010000085.1, read on the forward strand.
TTTTCATGTATAAAAATGCTGCTTTTTTCCGTTAACTGTGACGCATGCATGTAAACATCTCCACTTTTCAAGGAAGCTTGAAGGTTTCCCGAAAAGCCCATAATACGAAGGTTGCCTTGTTGGATCACATCTATCATTACCGACCTATGTAAGTGATCAAGTTTTATATCACCCATTAAAGTGGTGAAGTGTGATTTATCACTGTAACATGATTTGACTGCTATTGTACCAGCATGTGTGGTCACAATAAACATATTCGCCATTATATTGTGGCAATTGATTCCAGAACTCATTCCAGTTTTCAATTCAATAGTACTGGCCTGTAGTCTGCCTTCTGTGTAGACCTCACCCTCAACACTTTCAACTTTAATATTCTGCGCTTTCAAATCGGATACGTTTACAGCTCCCTTCTGAGTTTTAATAACGAACTCGTCACCTTCCAGTTTCGATAAATGTACGGAAGCATTATCTGTTGCAGATACTTGAACTTTAAGCTGATACGGCACCTGAATTAAACATACGTCGTTTCTATCAGATGCAGTATTTTTGTTGAGCAATTCTAAACGTTTCGAGGTTTGTTTCACTTGAAAATCACTAGTGTCTTTGCCCTGACTATATAGAGTCATAGTAAGTTTATTATGTGCTTTCAGATCGTTTACATCGATAGGCTGCAATTTCACGTGTATAGGGCTTTCAATAAAGATGCTAGTATTATTATCTATCGTCTTCTCTACGGTTCTAACCGCATTTAAATTCTTTATATCTGGTAAACTACTAAAATCAGATACTGTTAACCTCAAAACCCTGAAGAATTTATGTAATACCCTCTGCCCCCCTAAAGAAAACATTTTATTATATTTTACTCACTCGGTAAAACTATAAAAAACATTATCTTTATTGTATTAATTCAATTAAAGTAATAACATTATGTATCACTTTCATTTACATTTAGAAATTTGACAGACACCGATCAACACCTGACTTTGACATTAATGACAATTCCCATTTTAAAAATTGAATAAGTAGGTATTCTGATACATATCTAATTCCTACGCAACTCATGGCCTACAAGTCTATTGCTGGAAAATCTATTGTTCAATAAACTAGTATGTCTTAAAGTATTGCAAAAAATACAAAAGCAAATTACAAAATTAATACGTCTGACATTTCGAACATCAATTTGTAATATTAAAAACATATATTATCAGTATTTGTATATGATCGTTATAGGCTTGGTAGTTCTATGTATTGATTGTTGAATATTTTTATAAGAGTGATTTGTTTTCATTAATTTACTCAAAATTTCAAATTAGATGTTGACATAAAATTTCAGTTAATTTCGTATAAACCACATATAAAAAAAATTTGGTTGTCTATACATTTACATGATAACGTCATAAGAAAACATTGATTAAAAAGTACATACTTTTATGAATTTAATTGAATTATTATCACTGAATTACCGATGGGTGGAACAGAGATAGATGTGTCACAAGCCGAACGTTTAGGCCAATCTCGGCTCTCTATCGCTTGTTCCGCGCTCTCGCTTGCACGCTAGGCGGAACGTGACAATAAGTTGTGGCGTTCGGCCTTTTTTATGTACTCTCTGGACGAGCGCGCATTGAAAGGAGAAAAATGAATAACGATATAAAAATCGGACAGTGTGTATGTTATAACTCAGGACGACTAAATAAATAATATATATTTGAATTTCTTCTTTGTATTGTTCTGAAATGATGAAGACCCAATAACGAATATGCTAATAACGACGTAAACACTCGAGGCAACAAAATCGCCAAAAAGTCGTGCCATTTTCTTATGGGGAGCCGGCGTTCATCGATTTATAAAACGCTATCACGGTAAAAAAAAACAAAACCATATCTAATCAACAAAAATCTAATCGGATTTTAGTTCAAATAAGATGTTAGAGAATCATGCGTATAGTTTGAATAGCACATCTAGACAATTTCTTGACTATCGATGACTGTGCTATATCTAAATATAAGGTTATATATGCTGACACAGGATAAGACTGCTAGCCATAAATAAGAATAGTAACAATTGTCTGTGGTGTATTGGATAATTGTCTGTGAGAAAACTCCACAGAGAATTGCTAGCGGATATGGTGGCGGTGTTCTTGTTTACATGCGAAATTTGTAAAACTGAATTTTCTTTTACTATTGCGTTGAATAACTAATATGATATAAAGAGTGAGGCTAAGTTACTGTAGGAATGTAATCGAAGTAAATGTATTGCTAAAATAAAAAAGAAATTCAAAGTTCAAACACAAATATGGATGCCGAACTTAAAGAGGCTTTTACCCGTATTAAACCTGTTTGTGATATGATGATGAGCGACCCGAAGCCAAACAATATCAGCAACTTTATTTCTCGTGTGTCTGAACTGAAAAAAGATGCGATTCAGGAGCTTCAGCAGTACATACTCTATCCTTTCATCACCCATATAAACTCTGTTGAAATTAAGTAAGTTTTACAATAATTTGTTGTATATACATTTTTTATATTATTTAAGTAATTCGTGTATTTCATATATATGCCTAACGCTAAATCGCAGATATATATTTATTACTAATTATTTTTAAAAGAATATCTAAATGTATATTTAAAAGGGATTAGAAATTAAGCCTTAAAATTTAAATATTGCGAAACAAGATAACATTTCTAGTTTTATCAAACTACATTCAGGAATTACTAATTTCATGCACTTCTTATTGTAATACATTTTATTTCATGTGATGTGGGGTTTTTGTAAAAAGAATAAGTTACCTATTTACATAACATTGGTAAAACTGGTCGTACTTCTTGAAATAAAAATCAATAGTGGCAAAGATTTGGGATTTTCTTTTACATGAATTTATACCCAGCTTAATATCATTTTAAATATTACATGGCACAATAATTTCACATCCATTATATATTGGTATAAGTTATATTTTCTTAGTGTATCCTTTAAATTTTCAGTAATAAATTTGAACTACAACGCAAGCTTGTGGATGGAGTAAGAATGGTCCTGGAGAAGATCTCAGTCAACAGTTTTGAAATGTGCATGAAGTTAGAGATTGGTTTGCTTCAGCTCGTCTTTGATAAGAAGAAACCATCAATGAGTACATATTTATTACAATCGTCTCAATCTATACCAATACTTATGAAGAGAAAAAATATGGCTTAGGGGATGGATCCACTGATGATACATTTTAAATTGTCCTAGGAATAGTTTATCTATGATTTTTCCACCAATTTCTATTCCGCATTCTATTAACATGATGTCTCGTAACTCTTGTTACAGATAACCATATAATTCTAGAATGCTTGTTGAAATTTATTAAAACTAACAAAATCAAACTTTAGACTTTATTGTCAATCTCTTGTGTATGTGTGTAGCCTAACAAAATGTTTTATTTATAGTTTACGTTTATTGTGTGTGCGTTGTCTGTTTGTAGATAGCCTGATCTGGATGGAGTTAAAAACAAATGTTTGATAGAATGTCCATCGTTTCTGTTTCCATCAATGTGACATTGGCGTAATTGTGTGTGAACACATGTTACCATTTTAAAATAAAAAGAAGAGATAAAATTATTTCCCTGTATATTCGTAGGAATAATCTCTAATAACTAATCTTTGTAACTACTGATTTGATTCCGAAAACTATTTGAGTAATATGAATCTAAAGAAATATCCCGAATACTTTGTTTGTTTTATCATTAATTTTCTAGTTGTAATTGACATACTTCTATTGGAACTTTTTTTACACTTTGTTGAATTAGTTCGACATATGAAGCCTAGAAAGTAGTTCTCCAGTGAAGTCATGAGAACGCACTAAAAAAAAAATCCGCTCAACATTTTCACTAACAATTATTGTTGTAAATATTAATCAATTTTAATTTAAAAATATTGATCATTTAAGTAATACATCCTTTGTAGTCTCTATTTTCATAAAACATGACATTTTTTATGCTACTACTTTATTTTGAAAATATCTAAAAAAGGGTACTTGGCAATTTAACTTTAACTAACATTGTTCAAATATGAAATATACATAATAAGACTTTTTATGTTGTAGTAGCAACCGCTCGGGGCTTTGTCAACCTTAAATTAGAGTAAATGTTAGTAGCAATAAAATACCGGCTAGCACCTCTTAGTGTCTATGCAAGTAATACAACAAATAAACGTTCTCTGCGAATAAACATTTCCGTACGCCAATTTTCATGGTGATCTCTCAAAGGTGTCAGAGGTTATCAAACCCAGATATACTAACATCCATTAACTTGTTTTATTTTATATTAAATGAAGCTATCCTAATAATTCTTTTTTAAAATGGAGACCAAAGACATGTAAAACAAAAAAAAAAAATCAAAACCTATCCATTAGTTTTTGCGTAATGCTGCACAAGGTCTGACTTCTAACATTTAATTTATGAAAAAGATAAAAGAAAATTTATCGAAGTTATACTTCTTTTGGCGCGTTAGGGAAAAATGATTTTTACGATGCGCGCGCACACCGTCACGAAAAACCGACACTCTGAAGTTAGCTATAGGCAACATTTTATTGAAAAGATATATGTATGTATTAAATACGTTTTTTCTATTGTTAGTGTAATTTTTTCTACAAACGTAGAATAAGGCGAAAGATAAAAAAAAAAACAAAAAAATTCTCTTGTTACGCCGAAGAAGTATAACTTCTAACTTGTGTACATAAGTACACACTACTTTTTTTAATTTTATCTTTAAAGATTTTTAACTATTTTATTCTATGACAGTTTACACTACATAATATCATGTTGGTAATGAAAAATTTTGGAGTTTTTTTTTTAAACATTACAATTTTCAATCCAGTTGCCGAGATACCCGAAGAACTGAAACTGAGTGTTATGAGGTGTCAGACTGTACTGCTATTGAATGCGGACAGCAGGTATAGAGAGATGCTTATGGAGTCGCAAGTGCCGCTGTTGGCTCAAGCAGTTTTTGTCGCAATACATATGGCAAAATTGGATAAATTGCGATCACTCAGGTAATTTTTTGTTTATATAATTTTTTATATTCCCCTTATTTTGATTCAACAGGTAGTATTTTAAATATTTCCTATAACATTTTATGTAATCAATTTATTCACCCATATATTGGAGTGGAGATTTGTAATTGGCAGTGTTTAGACCTTGTGTTTTTCATCAGATGTACAAGCATAGCTATAAATCTTCCAAAAATGAATAAAAAAAAAAAAAAAAAAAATTTATGAAGTTTATATAATTTAATTGGGAAAAGAATAAAATATTACATCAGTATTTTTTAAATTCTGAAATCATTGTTATTTGTGATTCAGCCAGTGCATACTCAGCGGCCAAGAGATTTAAACAAATTTTGATTTTCATCCTGACATACAAAGAAATAGACAACAGATTTGAATATGTCATGCCTTTATAATAGATATCTATCACAAAATTTGAAAAACATATGAACACATGAACTTGGCTTGTTCAGTTAAATTGACCTCTCGGGAAAAGTTTTTTTTTTTGGACAAAATATACCCTATATCCTGACAATGAGTAAAATTATATGATAATGGGTTAATAGTTAACGTGTGTAGTCATTACAACCAAACAGGCAAACTTACATTTGTATTTATAATATTAGTTTGTACAGATAGAACTATACAGTTATTAAGTATAGACGGAATATTTCTTCTTACCTTAAACTGTAGTCCGATGAAACTGTAGCGGCCTTAACAAGCCAACAATGGGTCAGTTCAAAAAAAAAATCTTCCTATAAACACAGGTTGAAACTTGGTTATTCTCATGCATACCAGGTTAGCAGCGATACAATGTGTGACTGCACATACTGGAACCCATGCTAATTTGACTCATAACTACCACATCACGGACCCGTCGATCGAGAAGCTCGTCGTGGATATGCTGTCAAGTATCTTACCGGGAGTGCTCGCTGGATTGCAGGACGTAGCCACCTGCAACAATAACCCGGGTCATGCGATCGTAGTGGTATGAGATTTAATGTTTTCTGTTAACCTGATTCAATAATATTAACAATAGATGAGGAGTCGCAGAACAAAATTGGCTAAATATATTATTTGCAACTTTTATCAGAAATACATAAAATATGAATATACATAGATCGCGAAAAAACAATATTGTTTAATCTCGTGTTTTAAAGTTGATTGAGCCATTTTCAAATTTAAGTGATTGGCAAAAGATCTGATGGTATTTAGACGGTTTTACAGATTCCTCATATAATTAATAATATAATATTATAAAACAGTCGTCTGTGTGTCTCGATGTTCGCGATATACTCAAAAACTACTGAACGAATTGTAATGCCGTCTTCACCAATAGATAGAGTAATTCACAGGGAAGGTTTAAGTATATATAATTTGTAAAGTTTTTTTTTTTTTTTGTGAATTGGTTGAAATATAATGATAATTGTTTAAAGAATCGGGAAAAGTCAAGCTGCCTTAAGCGTTTCATGCATATAAGTATATATTTTTTTTATTATCAGGGCAGGACAACGTCCGCCGGGCCTGCTAGTAACTAATAAAAAATACAGCCTGATAGTTTCAGATGAAAAGTTTATGAAGCGATCATCATCATCATCATCATCATCATCTTACCCTTATCCCACTTAAGTAGTGTCGGCACAACATGTTTTCGTTTTCCACTCTCCCCATTTTTTTTTTACATGTGGAAAATCCGTAACGGATACCCACCCCGACGGGCAGCGGGGGTGGGTTATGTCCGCCTTCCACGGACTAAAAACCTCATGGTGCCTTCTCACACCTATTTGACCTGGGAGCAGGAACTGCCGATGGCACTACTTCTGCATCCCCAGCAGGTGTCGGCCCCCTCATCAGGCGCCCCGTCTGCAGTCTAAGGGGTCGAGATGGTAGACTCCTCCGGAGGGGGCGGGTGTTGAACCTCCCCCCAACGAACTGTGGGAGTCGTACGGCACAATGCGCCTCCACCACGCGGGCCTGTGCAGATAAACACTGCTCAGGGCGACGGACGTGCCCGCCCGTTTTCCATTCTCCCCTGTCAAATGTCATCTCAGTATTCACACCTTTTATACACATATCATTTTTCACACAATCCATCCACACTTTGTTGGGTCTTCCTCTACCCTTATATCCGTCCACTTTCAAACTCAAAACTTTTCTTGTTACATGACTTTCATCTCTTCTCATAATATGCCTGTACCATGCTAACCTATTACTCCTCAACTTCTCTATCACTGGTGCTATTTTCAAACTTCCTCTGATATACTCATTCTTAATATTATCCATTCTTGTTACACCACACACATCCATCTTAACATTCGCATTTCTGCCACATGTAATATTTTCTCTTCCGTCTCTTTCGTAGCCCAGCACTCGGGTCCATATAACACGACTTGTCTGATTAATTATATATAGTCTTATACACCTTCCCCTTGAGCTTGAAACGGCAACAAACTACCCCAGACACCTTTCGCCAATTCATCCACCCTGCATTTATTCTAATTAATTTATATTTATTATTTTTAATTAATAACATGCTTGATTAATGTCATTGAATTATATTTCAGGCAGCAATCGATGCAATACACAGGATATTATGTATAACAATGAACGATAAGTTTCTATCAAAGAGAAACGAATTGACACCGCATGATTTCTATAATTTGATAATTGAGAGATCCAAACAAAATAACACAGATGTAAGCAGTAAGGGTCAATCTGATTAGTAAAGCGTTATATGTTGTGTGTATTTCGATGTTGTAGTTTCTATGTTATTTAATATTTATTGTTTATAGCTGTGATATATATCCAGCATATATATATATTTTATATTAGTATAATGTCCCACTATTTGACTTGGTTTTGCCCCTCGATAATTTATACTCGCTTAGTGTATTTTGTGATTTACAATTTGTATGGTAATTGTTCTGTTCGTAAGGATTGTCGCATAATGTTATATAGTTTTTAAACTTCCTCTCAATAAATAAGTGTTATAATAAAATTGCAACTTTTTGTTAATTTCAGAGATAATTCCGGTAATTAGCATATTCAGAAAAGTAAAAAAATTGAATCTCTTGTATCTTATAATAGGAATATGTATATTTTTAAATTAATTGTAATGCAATCAAATAAATAATCTAAATGAGTAATATTACAAATTGATGCGATACACATACGCTTATGTACACACAGATGTGTGTATAAACTCACACACGCGTATCTTTGCACCCACGCACACGCACCAAAATATACGCATTCACGCACACGCACCAACTTACACGCATTCACGCACACGCACCAACATATACGCATTCACGCACACGCACCAACATACACGCATTCACGCACACGCACTAACATACACGCATTTACGTACAAACACTTTTTTTTATTAATAATAAAAACATAAAGCTCGTCAGTACACAATCGCATTATGTTTTCAGAAACTAATTAATACCTGCACATATGTAATGTATCAATGCTGTAGTTTACACATATAATACAAAATACACTTGCACAGTCAGGTGGTACATGAATGGGGAGCAGCAAAATCTGTTGGATTTATAGATTTTTTTTTCAAGATTCTATGAGAAGAATCACAAAACAATGCCTATATATTTCTTTAGATATCTTGATAACAAATACTCAACCAAGTGTTATTCCTTTAAGGACTCGTTAGAGAAACAAAACAGTAATGGGGCTAATTGCCAAAAACAATAAATCCAAATTCACAAAAGAACTCCATTCGATAATAGTATACTTTTAGTATAGAAACGCTTATTATAGTTATTGCTAATAATGTTAAACCAAGTGTGCAATGTATTATTATATAGAAATTATATTTTCAGATAAGAAGATAAAAGATTTACTGAAACGGAGCCCAGAGTGGTACGCCATGGCTGGTAACAAATTGATTCTAGTCACAAAGAATTTAGTCGGTCTGAAGACCCATGAGCATTATAAAGTGAGAAAAGAACTGGCGATATTCTGCTATCGATTGCTTACCGAATGTAATTTGTGAGTTGAATTTTGTTTAGTTATGTCGTCTTGTCACCCTTTTGAAGTGGTCACCCCATTTTGTAAATGTGAAAACAATGAAGTAATATTATTTTAAGGAACCTTGAAATTATATGAATCTATTTAGACTCCTCATCACTTTTGTTAAACTCTCAAGGATAATCAAATTCTTTTTTTTTTTAATATATTTTATAGGTTAGCGTTTGGCCATCTGATGTTAAATGATGATGTTGGTCTAAGATGGTAAGTCACGTTTAACCTAGAGGGAGACTGGTTCTCGAGTGCTACTGCCGGAACACACTGGCAGGTGCTTGGCGAAAGATTTTCAACTTGAGCGTGGTAGTAAACTAGTCAGGCGGAATTAGAAAAAGAGCCCTAGCACCATGCTATGGTTTCATCACGATGTTTTCCTTCACCGAAATAGGCTCCGACTCAGTTGCTAGGATTCGAACCTCCGGCGCTGTATCCGAACACACTACAAAATGAGCCATCATCGCTACAAACATTACATTGAAAGGACTCTATGGTCAAACTATACCAAAGACAGCAACGTTTTTGCTTTTATTGCCTCATACTTGTCAAAATAGTAGGTAGTATAAGCTAAACCAGTGATAAATAGATTTTTGAAAGCATCCTAAGTTGATTATTGAATACGTGTGATGAGTGTGTAATATCTCAGCCTGGGGAATTGCCTTCATATGTGTATGTCTGTCTATAAAGGAGATTCGGGGGGGGGAACTGATCACAAATGTAACGTTTTTGGGTCCTGGTTTGGAAAATCATAATCCAGGGGTAGGAGGAGGAGGATATATGGTGACATGAAAGGTCAAATAACACTGGTTAAATAAAAAAGCGTATTAATGGGTAAAATTAACATTTCAAGTCGTTGGTGAATTAATTATTTTAAAATATGAATCATATATTTTCGGTAACTAATTATACATTTTATTAAGCGATTATTTCCTGTCTCACTCTGTCATGTGTTGATAAAAAAATAGCGGTCACTTGACACCTTACGTCTTTTTTAGTATAAATTATTTATGAACCTTTTTTTTATTTTACAGAACAATGCAGCCATCAGTCCCTTTAGCCATTGAGGTGTTGGTAACATTAACGAAAGACGACTACCCGGAGGTGGCCCAATATTGTACGAATTGTCTGGAAACATTTTTCACCGATGCAACGGATGACGTTAAGAATAAAACTTTGGACAGTATGTGTGATAATTTCTTTGGAAACTTGACCTGTCTACCGAGGGTTATGAATAATGTTGGTGAGTTCTTCTTTTAACGCATAAAATTATAATACTTTTAAGTCTGTATATTTTTTTTTGTGTAAAGGGTAAATTATAATAGAACAATCAAAACAAATAAGCAGACTAATGGCTAATAAAAGCCCCGAAATAAAATTAAAAAAGTAAAAAAAAAGGGAGACTAGGGCGAGTTGCTTAAATAATTAATACTGTAATAATCTGATATTGTAAAATGATTTAGTGTTTCTGTGTAGGAAATCATGAAATCTAATCAAAGTGATTGGCAATTTTTTACTGTAGTATTACAAATTATGTAGGACTTAAAAATGCCTTTAGGCGAATATAATGGTCTATTTAAAACACACTAAATAATCTTAGTAATGTTGAAATTTGTTACAAAATATGTCGTCCCGTACTAATTATCTCTTTCATTCATACACTTGGCTCGCGGTCATAATGCCATCGTTTTTCATGTCTGTAGGCGGTAGAGCTACGCTGAAGCTATTACTGGTTTCAGCATAAATAGGTCGGCTCGCCCGGGGTAGTACCACCCTCTCACAGAAAACCGACGTGAAGTAACGGTGCTTGCACCGTTGCGTTTCGTTCGGTCAGTGAGAGCGCCGGAGGCTCACATATTTAAAAGGCTGGCAACGCACTTGCGACTCTCCTGGTGTTGCTAGTGTTTATGGACGGCGGTGATCACTTACCATCAGGTGACCCACCTGTTCGTTTGCCCCCTATAATATAAAAAAAAAAACGTTCATTCTATCTGTGCTTTTCTAAATTTTTCATATGATCATCGAGAGTTTGTATAGGTTTTTGGGATATTTTTACATTAAGATTCAAACCGCAAGTCGGCGGCACTGAACCTGCTGGCCGGGTACGTGTCGCTACTGAGCGGGGAGGGGCCGGGTGACGAGTCGGCGTCGAGCGACGATTGGTCGGGCGACGTGTCGGGGTCGAGCGACGGGTCGGGTGACGGCTCGGGCGACAGGCCGGTCCGGTCCCCGCAGCGGCTGACGGCAGCGCTGAGCGTGCCGAACAACATGCAGTGCCTCTGCTACGCGCTGCTCGAAGCCGCGGCACTCCGCACTGATCTCACCGTACTTCACAGACAGTTCACCAGAGGTCAGACTATACAATAATTCTTATGCTACTCCTATACCTGCGCGTGTATCGGCACAAAGTTTTGTCTATGGTCAGAGTAAATGCAGATGTGGGAAGACATTATCGTTACGCGTTACGAACTATCTGATGTTACACGCAGCAGGATAACTGGAGCCGCGGTTTCTACACATCAAAGGAACTCGGAGACGCTAATGCAGAGTTACTATTGAAATGAGAATGGTGTGCAAACGTTATTCTACGCCTTTATCGGAATTCATGTTGAGGTTACTTTTTAGCGGCACAAGTGACTGAAGCTTCGTCGCGCAGGTATGGGACTAGCATTATAACAATAAATTAAATGTTGCATATAAAAATAAAAAATTGCAATGATTAATATGGTATTTGAGGTAAACGTATTAAAAAATTAAAAATAACAATAATTTGTAGAAGAAATATTTAGGTGAAAGGTCTAAAGAATGGTTATCTGTTATAAAATTTGACATATTTAGCAACTTCAAATACCTTGGTTCTGTGATGTTATATTAAGGATGTCTTATATAAATGTTGGATATAAATTGTTACAGAACTTTTTATATGTGATGCAAAAATATCCTTTTCGAGAACGTTCATAATTATAGAATCATCTTATTATGAAACTTGCCAAGAAAACTAACACTAGGGTAACCCATGATGGTAATGTGATAGATTGGTGTATTCTATAACATTTTAGGGAATCTTAATAAGACTGAAATATTTAATAAATAGTATTACAGTAGAGGTATATCAATAGGTGTAGTAATAATTATATTATGCTTGTAGAAGCGGAATCGAAATATCTATTTATTTCGGCCGCTATGACGGCGACACTATGGCCTAATGGGGTAGGCAGCAAACTACCGGTGGCACGAAGTCCTACACCGCTGGATCCTCTCTCACCAATTACAGGGCGAAGAACGATCTCACTAACCTGATGGTGGTCTAAGGCCCAGACCGTGAAGCTCGAGCACGTATCCGTCGCAGCGCCGTCCACGCGACACATATGCACGTGTCACCGTTTAAGTACAATCGTTCAGCACGTCACTATATTATTAGTACAAAATACACAAGTAGCACGGCGAGCACAATGTACAGTTTGTATATATCAAAGTTTTAGATATACGTGGTAAAAACACAACAGTCTTATAGAACAGCGAACTTTTTATATGCGTAGTGTAGGAGCAGCAAACAATAACTGTCGCACGATTGTTTGAAGTAAAAATCGGCCGGGAATAACGCGCGCCGATTGGTTGTGAGAGGCTCCGTACCCGTCATTGGTGATTAAGAAATCCAGTAATGAATCGGCCCAAACAATGCTAATATGGCTATAGTTGAAATACTGTGAACAAAATAAATAAATTAAAGTAGGTAAAATTTGAACAATGCTTTTTTTATTCAATTGCTGCCGATATTAGATTTTTCCCAATTAGTTGAAACTGAATAGTATTGTACTAAATTATATGCATTGGTAATATTTTGCTTATACAATGCATTCATTGCATTGCCTGTGAAGACAATAAACATGCTGAACCATGACCAGCAGGACAAAGTGTCGGACACATTTTTAAAAATATAATTTTACATCTAGATATCAACACTATGCCAACAAACAAGACCCCCTGGATCACACTCCGGCATCTAGAAGCAAAGGATTGCGAGATGAGACTGCAAGAGATATGTCAATCACTTGGCAATGCGGAGTGTGCTGAATTATTGGTTGACAGGCTCATGGAGATGTTCCTTCATCAACGCGAAACGGAAGCAGTTTATATTATGAACTGGATTGGAGCTGGTCAGTATTTACAAAATTCATACCTAAATTAACCAATACAATATTTTATCAGTTTTTTTTTTAATTAAGTAAAAATTTGGTATACCGTCAAACTGATTTTGAAGGCCTAATTGTAGCACACAGGTTAACTATAATGCCATAGGTTAACTATAAACCTATGCGCCAACTATAATCTATGGGCCAAATATGCTGAGGTAACTATAACCTATTTTATATTTGAAGTGAGTAAAGAGTAAAATATCTAAAATAGAAAAGTTAAAAAAATATTCTTAGCGCCATAGGGGTTTTCTGTGCTTATAGTTCCAAGCGATTCAATGTCTATTCTGTGTTTATAGTTCAAAGCGATTCATATTCACAATGTCAGTTTAATACAAAAAATGAAAATTACAAGTTTCAGATCTAATAGGTGACACTGTTAACATGTAGTACATGTCAAACTTGATCTTTAGTCCACGTGTACCACACACTTGTCATGTAATACACTTACACTACTTACTTACATTGACTCGATGTGATAACTACTGAAAATTAATATTGTAATCTAACATTGTATGATAATATATCAATACTTAGTTAAAATAGCAAATGGCCTGAACGACATGTCACGTATAATTGGCTTGGTACTAAATGTATTAATGAACTGTGAAAATTAATGTAAAGCGCATCATATCACCACATCAGCCTGTAAAAGACCTAAATCAAAGTCTCTTCCTGAGGGAAAGGTTGTGTATAATCACCACGCCAGGCCACACTTATTAGCAATTTCAATTTCTTCAAGAAATCCACAGTTCTGTAATTTCTCAAATCCACAGTTCTGTAATTTCTCAAATCCACAGTTCTGTAATTTCCTAAATCCACAGTGCGCTAATTTCCCAAATCCACAGTGCTCTAATTTCCCAAAACCACAGTTCTGTAATTTCCCAAATCCACAGTTCTGTAATTTCCCAAATCCACAGTTCTGTAATTTCCCAAATCTACAGTTCTGTAATTTCCCAAAATCCACAGTTCTGTAATTTCCCAAATCCACAGTTCCGTAATTTCTCAAATCCACAGTTCTGTAATTTCCCAAATCCACAGTTGTGTAATTTCTCTAATCCACAGTTTTGTAATTCCCCAAATGCACACTCTGTATTTCCCCACACACGGTGGTACTACAAGAACATTATTCTCTCATGTTCAGGTTTCTGCACGATATATTCCTCCACTGTAAGTCAATAGTGCTACCAATTTCTATTAATAAATTATTTTAAGTGAATTCCGAGTGATTTATTGATACATACCGAACTTATGGACATCGAATTGGTCTAACCTCTTGACCACAACATTTATTGGGTTAACAAGTATGTGATAAATCGCATTATGTTCTCAGGTTCGAATTCGCCCGTTAGCCTTGTACAACGCTTGATAAATACGTACATTGAGGAAGATCTATGGTATTTGCCACTTGAGATCGGAAGCACCGAGAAACCACTTACGAAGGAGGACACTTTGGATGAGACTGTCTACAACCCTAGAGAGTGGACTATAGAGAGTATACCAGGTATGTGTTTTTTTTATATATATATATATATATATATGGTAACGCCATCTATTATTTTTAATATGTATTATTTCCTTTTACTTATTCCGCATATTGTATCTATACTTTCGCATGCTATTCTTAATCTATGTATTTTTTACAACCCCTTCCTCTCCAAAAAGAAAGGAACGCGAACCGCCGCCCGCGCTCCTCTCTCTTTGTCTAACCACTTAAGGAACGCATGCGACCACGCAACGAAAAATAATTTAATAATATTGAGTTATATATTTCATTATCGATTTATGAACATTACCGGGTCTACAGTGTTGTTGTGTTGTTTATATGTTGTGTTGTAATTGTGGTGGAATCGCAGAACCACCCAAAATTTCATTAAAACCACCCGATAAGTTCCGTTCGATAAAATCCTACCGCAAATTATATATACGTAAATTTCCACCAATATATGTTAAAATGCAACGCCGTGTTACCCTTTCATCATTATTTTTCTCTCATAAAGGTTTTTATGTCAAAAAAAGTAAATAAATGAAATTTGTGTTCTATACATATTTGAATATGGAGAATATTTCCAGACTTTTCCTTTCGCTATATTACGGTTATTTATTAAAAAAAAAATGTGTGTGGAGCCACGAGTACAGCTAGCAGTATATCATCATCATCTTACCCTTCTCCCACCTAAGTAGGGTCGGCACAACATGTTTTCCTTTTCCACTCTCCCCTGTCAGATGTCATCTCAGTAATCACACTTTTTTGGGTACAATCTCTATCGTTTATGGTTCTATTCACTTGACATTGGCAAAATTGTGTGCGCACACATGTTGCCATTTTAAAAGAAGAAGAAGAAGTATACACATATCATTTTTCACAAAATCCATCCACACCTTTTTCGGTCTTCCTCTACCTCTATATCCGTCCACTTTCGAACTCGAAACTTTTCTTGTTACATAACTTTCATCTCTTCTCATAATATGCCCGGTACCATGCTAACCTATTACTCCTCAACTTCTCTGTCACTGGTGCTATTTTCAAACTTCCTCTGATATATTCATTCTTAACCTTATCCATTCTTGTTACACCACACACATCCATCTTAACATTCGCATCTCTGCGACATGTAATCATTTCTCATCCGTCTCTTTCGTAGCCCAGCACTCAGGTCCATAGTTATATGTTAGTGTTACGGTTGGTCATATTATATTTATATTAGTTAGCAATATAGTGGTCAGGAAAATAACTGAAAGTTAAATACATATTTAAAGTAAGTAAATAACACTTTTTATAATTTATATTACTCCTTAACCGACCTCAATAAGCAGGTGGTTCTGAATTTGATTGTATTTTTTGTTATTTGCTAGGTTATATTTAAGGGGGTTCCATTTTAATTTCATAAACATAGAAGCTCGGATTAGGAAGATGCAGCAGGGAACTCATCAAAATCGACTAGATTGAGATGTTGCTAAGTTCGTGATAATCCAAGACTAGGTAACTACCCTACCTGACTATGGTCAAAGTTATTCTGGTGCATTTCTGTAGAGTTTTTTTTAAGTCGAATGTTTGTTAATTTTTTTTATTTTATTTATAGGTTTATTCGAGGGAGTCGTAGAGACCAGGTACACGGACATCAGCTACCAGACACCAAAGGCACCTCCGTACAGGGAGCAGAACACGTGTGCCAACTTGGCCGAAGCTCAAAAGAACATGTTACTCTCTTGCCTACTCACGGAGGGTCTCGGCATGATGGCTATGCGGCTCAAGCAAGGTTACCAACCGTACCTGATGAAGACATTATGTCTCGTTTTGGAGAGGGTCGGTGAGTGAGAAACTATTTAATTGCGACTTACAATTAATATTTGTTCCTAATGACAAGGACCATATTCATTAATTCGTTTGGAGTTAATTTACGTCAATTTCGTCGACAACAAGCAGTCGAGAGTATAATCGATTATATGGGATACATAGCTAATTGGATTATATCGCACCGATAGTCGCATGTCATTCAAAGACCGTGTCCACATGAAAGCGCGAGCTATCTGTACTGTGGCGACATCTATGAACAAAGAACTAAATCTTCTTAGTTTTGTTCAAACTAGATTAGTTCTGTCGCGAACACAGTTTTCAATCTTCATTTAAAAACGATACACCAAAAGTGTTTAAGTCTTATGCTACTCCCATATCTGCGTGGCGAAGCTTCGAGTATTTGTTAATATTAACGTCAAAAATAATTCCGATAAAGGTATAGAATTCCCGTTCCAACATCTGTGTCTTTCCAATAACTTGAATTTAGCGTCCGATAAATTCCTTTGATGTTCGCAAAAACCACCGCCGTCCCCAGGTATCGTGGTGCGTGTATCGTCACGCAATCCGATAGCTCGTAACGCATAACGATAATTTCTTCCCACATTTGCATTTAGTATGACTATAGACAAAACTTCGTGCCGATACACGCAGGTATGGGTGTAGCAAAAGACAGTGTCCGTGACATGAAAGCGCGAGCTATCTGTACTGTGGCGCCATCTATGAACAGAAAACGAAATCTTCTTAGTTTTGTTCAAACTAGAATTAGTTCTGTCGCGAACACAGTTTTCAATATCCAATTAAAAAGGATACACCGAAAGTGTTTTTAAGTGTTATTCAGCATATAAATATATTATTACCCTTTCTGTAAATAGACATTACAGATGATGATTGCTTAACTAAATACTACTGTATAACGGTGTACAGAGGTGGGAAGAGCAGTTTGTAATTTATAATTTGACGGGGGCCAAAACCCACCTATATTTGGTAACGTTTTCTGATAATTTCCAATACGATTGTAGAAGAAACTTTTGTTTTGTTTTTGAATATACACACAACAGGGAGTTTTAAGGGTGAGTGTATGGAAAAGATGTGCTTTGGAATGAAGTGGGGGGGTATTTGTATAACAGGCAGCCCGTACGAGATGTTGCACCTTGCGGGCCTAAAGGCTATCAACGACATAGCGAGTGCCTGTGGACACGACACCGTGCCGGACCTGATCCGCTGCAACGCGGACTACTTCACCAACCAGGTCACTGTACGACTTAAAAAGGTAAGTTATAAACCCAACACGATTTGAAGCGATGATGGCTCAGTTAGGTAGTGTGTTCGGACACAGCGTCCAAAGACGTGTAGGTTCGAATCCAAACAACTGAGTTAGAGCTTCTTTCGGTGAAGGAAAACATCGTGATGAAACGGTAGCATGGTGGTAGGTAGGGCTTTTTCTAAGTCCGTCTGGCTAGCTACAACCCTCAAGTTGAAAATCTGTCGCCAAGCACCTGTTGGTGTGTTCCGGCAGCTGCACTTGAGAGCCAGTCTCCCTCTAGGTTAAGCGTGACTTGCCATCTTAGACCACATCATCATTTAATATCAAATGAGATTGTGGTCAAAACGTTTACCTATAAAGTATATAAAAAAAAACAACACATACGGTCAATAGACGCCAATTTTTAACAGCATAATAAAGAACTAAATATCCTCTAAACACATACTATTAGCGAAATTGTCGTATCGAAAAAACTCGATTGTCCATTTAAACTAGCAGCCAAATTAATAGACTCTCGAAAATCTTTGATATAGACCTATTTCATCCAGAGTCTCTCAAACTTAGAAAGTTATTACCAGTCATTTTTTTTATAATTCTCCCAACTTATGTATTTCATGTAATTATATAAATTTTATATCTGTGTGTGGCCTTATTTATTTTATTACATATATATTAGTTCTTTTCTTAACTGTAAGATCACATATTACCTTAAATAAAAATAAACGTTTTGGTAAAGAAAAGGGTGTACGTAATTCACACGTGATAGAAGTGAAATCTTCAAAAAAATGGTAAAATGTTCATATAAACAATAAGCCGACCCTACTTAGGTGGGATAAGGGTAATAAGTAGATGGGTCATATAAAAAATGCATGTGAACAACCACCACGTCGGTTATGACGCCTTTTTTCCCCAAAGTTTCTTAATACACGGGCGTACTAACCCATATACAAACATGCACACGTTCAATGCTCGGACCAATTTAAGTATTAATTATTCTACCATTAGAATTCGCGAATATAAGAAACACAGTATAATGTATTCTATCTCATTCTCTCGCACAATCAAATTCTATAGATGTGTATGTCCATTCCTTTTTAATTTCGCATTTTAGTTTCAAAGGGGCTAAGGAAATTTTTACTTAAAATCAATATTAGGTTATAGTATTAGATTCTATAAGAAGCTTCCTAAGAACATTACAGATTTGTCAAACAATGAGTTCAAGGATCACGTATATATCTTTAACTAACTACAACAAGGAGTAAGTTCACAATTAGGTTGTTTTTTTTGTAATGTTAGTTACCTCAGAACTATGTATCTATACATCGATTTGAAAAATTCGAATCTATCTTACATAGGTAACGTTTTCACTCTCACATTCTTCACACACTTCTCACATTCTTGCACATGCTTCTCATATTCTTCACACACTTCTCCACATTTCCAGGCTTGGAACTCGGAGTCCGCACTGCAGATACTATCGGTGGTGATGGAGTACAGCGACACGAGTCTGTTGGACTGTCTGTATGGGATTGTACAGGATGTGAGTATCGTTTTTCTATTTACCTAATCTAGAATCACATTTTCGATGTGTTTTATAAAGTTTACAATCAAATGTATCCTTTTCTATGTGAATTCCCCTTTAGTAATCCGCTTTATTTATTTTTTTTACATGATAAATCCTTATAAATATTTAGCTATTTTGCATTTTCCTTGGGCCATAAAACTTAGAGGAGAATCCAATTTGGTTTCTTTTTTTTTTTTTCTACTTATCCGGTGGGATTACTGAAAATCACTGGAGCTGGCGACAAATAATAGAATATATTTCACTGAATATAAAAAAAAAATAACGAATAATGTGTGTAATACTAATTATAAGAAGCTAATTTCTCGAAGTGTCAATAGTTAGATAATCACTGTTACTACTCACCTGGTTGATGTGGGGAGGGAGTATAGGAAACTTGGAGAAGACGACAGATTCACAGTTATTGATTTAATTACTATTTCGTTGGCGGTAGCAGAAAGTGCCGTTGCGTGCGCGAGAGAGTCGTTGGTAAGGGGGAGGGGAGGGATGCGGGAGGGGGGCGGGTATCAAAATGGCCGGTAAAGCGGTGGTTATCGAATTAAATCGGTCCATTTGTGACAATCACGCTCTTGCGTTCTTTTTCTTTATACGCATAGTTTTACGTAAAATCAAATATTCGTATCATCTTTAGAAATAAATACAATTGAAGTGTATGTATCTAATGTTCAAATAATAGCTTTTTAGTAAACGATATGATATGGTATAGCGTGTAGATATTCCTGTGGTTCGTACGAAGCGATTTGCTTCCACATTTATTGCACGTACGGCTAAGGAGTCGAATTTACTTCCGGCGTCTGTCTTCCCATCCTCCTATAACTTGGGACTGTTCAAGAGGAGAGTGAACAGGCACCTAGTGGGTAAGCGCGATTCATCGTCGGCCTCATCTACACTTACCATCAGGTGAGATCGAGGCCAAGCGCGAGCCTGTAAAACATATAAAAAAAAGTACTTGTAGTCAGACAAACAATTTTTTTAAATTTAATAAAAACGAAAAATTTCATGAATAATAAGATTCTTTTACGCTTTTGAACCATTATTTCGTGGTAGAATATAAGAAAAGGAAATCATCATCAATAAAATACCATTTGAGATTTTATAAATTTCAAATAACTTTTAGAACGATTACTTAATGAAAAATCTTGTCAGACCTTTTTTGGAGGTATTTACCAGAATATTTATTGATTTCTACAACACAGTAATATATCTGTTACGCTAGTCCCATACCTGCATGTCTCATGTGCCGCTAAAAAGTAACCTCAAATTGAATTCCGATAAAGACGTAGAATAACGTTTGCACAGCATTCTCATTTCAATAGTAACTCTGCATTAGCGTCTCCAAGTTCCTTTGATGTGTGCAGAAACCGCGGCCCCAGTTATCCTGCTGCGTGTAGCGTCACTCGTCACGCATAACGATAGTTCGTAACGCGTGACGATAATATCTTCCCACATCTGCATTTAGTCTGACCATAGACAAAACTTCGTGACGATACACGCGCGTATGGGAGTAGCATTAGAACGCAATTACATTGCAAATAAAATAAATATCCCGTGTTATTTCAATCAGAAATAAAAAATGATGAAGAAGAACCGCTTAATATTAAAAGCACGACTGCGAGCTTTTTTTTGTCATCTTTTACAACTTCTTCGTGGTAACTGAAGAAAAAAAATAGTATTTTTTTGACCCAACTGAATGTACTTAACTCACATATGTCCTTGTTCCAGGTTCTAGTACAAAGTTGTGATAAATATTACGAGAAGAATCTCAACGCGTACCTCCAAGTGTTCCTGACGTTCGTCATATGCATACGCAAGTGGTTTCCCGTCGACGAACCACAAAACGAGTTGCTGCTCGCCTTGAACCCTAAGCCCGATGTCAAAATCGACGTCCTGAAGGACGTCAGGGAGTTCGTGAAGAACAAACAGGAAGCGGAGAAGCTGTTGAACAGCGCCCAGATGGAGAGAGAGACCGGTAAGACTGTAGAGGAGATGTACAGAGAGGATATGAAGAGGAAAGAGGAAGAAGACTCCTTGGACTATGATGATACGGTTACGGGTGAGTTTTCAGTTGTCATTTATTGATTTTAGTACATTTCAAATCTACTAGCTTTTGCTCCCGGGTTCGCTTGCTGTGACATTTAACAACCGTCTATTATGAATCTATCTAAATATAAAAAATCAATGACCAGATACCAAAGCCACATCACTTCAGAATAGTAACACCTATTAAACTAATATTTTTGTTGTATTTGTAATTGTCAGTACCAAATTTGTATGAAAATGTTTGGAAAATCGCACGGAAAAGGGAAACAATTGACTAAAAAGCCGCCATATAAAAAACAGTGAGTGAGTGAATGAGACAGAAGATAGCAAACAGATCTTCAAAGATATTGACGACAGAATTGACGTTCAGTTCCCATTTTATTTCAGTACATGGTCGTACTGTAAAAAAAGTCCTCAACTGTCCGAAGACTTGGACCTGACAGTACCATACAAAAAGACTGTATGAATGTATGATGTAGTATAGTATAGTTATATAATTGGAATATTGTTTGTCCGTTGACAGACGAGAAGGCACCGTTGCCGCAGCACGTTGTGGTGACGTCGGTAATACTGAAGCGATGCCTGCACTTCGTGACGTCCCAGTGCCAGGAGACCACCATGCTGACGCTGCAGATCCTCACCATCGGACTGCCGGTCCTCGCCCCATACGAGGACGAGCTGCTGCCGATAGTGCATCTAATGTGGGCACCGTTTGTTACTAAGTAAGTGTAACTTCATTTTTATTAGGCATTTACTATTCTCAAAGGTATTTTAGACATACAATAACTTACACTATATTTGGATATAAAATCGTGTCAGAATTATTAACTAAATCTTTCCTTTTGCAGGAGTAATTGAACAACTAAACGTCAAACTGTCAATTCTGTCAATATTTTTGAAGATCTCTGTATCTTCAATCTGTGTTCTGTCTTAACTTTTACAGTCACTTTTTTTTTGTATGGAGATTTTTTAACCCAAACAAACGGTCATAATGGTATAAGGATAGTAAATCGTTCCCAAAAAACGTATATTAACATCAAGCAGTACACACTAAAGACTTATCGAAGTGACAGATCTTTAACGTAATTGATTTTCGAGAAAAAGCAAAATATATAAAGAAGACTAGAAATTTTTAAAATATTGATTTCTAGACCATTTCTAAAAAAACCTTTTTTCTTTTCTTTTAAATCCTTTTTTTACCTGTGTCATGCAATTAGGTTAAAAAAAATGATATTTTTTCAAACTGACAACACCATGAGTATTTAAAATTCTTTTAATCGGTACACCGTTGTAGTAAAAAAATAAAAACTCTATTTTTACGCAATTTTCAATTTGAAATAGAAATTTCGAATGTTTGTTTGTATGGGTACACTTTCATACTTTGACAACATGACAACATTTGTGATGACTGGTCACGATATTTCGCATACACTTTCCGGGAGTATTGAAAAGGATTTAAGGTACAATTTCACCTAGAAAATAGTACTCCCTCCGCAAGATAAGTGAAATCTACAGTAAGCAAGAGCTAGTATTAATGTATATACATGTATTCGATAGACATTACTCCTATTTAGTTGGGTTAAAAGCGTCGACATAATGTTTAGTGCAAGTATTAAGATCGGTTCGTTTGGTTCCGGCGGTAGGTTCACATCGAGCGATGCACCCGTCATGAGGAGAGGCTTCGACCTGCTCGTCGTCATGTCCTCGCTCGCCAAGGATTTCATCCGCCTGCGGATGCTCAGGTCAGTCCCCCGCGGTCTCAATACTACTCAACTAATTTTTTCTTTTTTTCTAATATTTTTACAATTTTAGTGCGCGTGTTCTACATACATATTAAATTATTATTAAGAGATACAGGTGAGAGCTTTAACTGTACTAACGCTATGGTTGATAATTGCCTACTTTAAGACGATTTTATTAAAAAAAACTAACTGATACTAGTAAATTTTTCTGCATTGGTTGGTTATCTTAAAAATATATTTTAAAATATATATATTGTAGTATAGCGTGTGTGGTCATGTGGTGTCGGCAGGGAGGTGCTGCCGCACGTGTACGCGTTCCTGCGCAAGGCGGCCGCCGACAGCCACCTGAAGGACGCGGGCAGCGCCTACCGCCTCTCCCCCGCCTACCGGCTGCAGGAGGCCGCGCTCGCCGCCCTGCCGCGCCTGCTGCTGCACCTGCGCCTGCCCGACGACCGCCTGCACCACCTCATGGCCGCCGCGCACCCCTACCTCTCCGCCAAGCAGCCCAAGCCCCTGCAGGTACTCGACCCACTACATACTCTCCCCCGCCCACCGGCTGCAGGAGGCCGCGCTCGCCGCCCTGCCGCGCCTGCTGCTGCACCTGCGCCTGCCCGACGACCGCCTGCACCACCTCATGGCCGCCGCGCACCCCTACCTCTCCGCCAAGCAGCCCAAGCCCCTGCAGGTACTCGACCCACTACATACTCTCCCCCGCCCACCGGCTGCAGGAGGCCGCGCTCGCCGCCCTGCCGCGCCTGCTGCTGCACCTGCGCCTGCCCGACGACCGCCTGCACCACCTCATGGCCGCCGCGCACCCCTACCTCTCCGCCAAGCAGCCCAAGCCCCTGCAGGTACTCGACCCACTACATACTCTCCCCCGCCCACCGGCTGCAGGAGGCCGCGCTCGCCGCCCTGCCGCGCCTGCTGCTGCACCTGCGCCTGCCCGACGACCGCCTGCACCACCTCATGGCCGCCGCGCACCCCTACCTCTCCGCCAAGCAGCCCAAGCCCCTGCAGGTACTCGACCCACTACATACTCTCCCCCGCCCACCGGCTGCAGGAGGCCGCGCTCGCCGCCCTGCCGCGCCTGCTGCTGCACCTGCGCCTGCCCGACGACCGCCTGCACCACCTCATGGCCGCCGCGCACCCCTACCTCTCCGCCAAGCAGCCCAAGCCCCTGCAGGTACTCGACCCACTACATACTCTCCCCCGCCCACCGGCTGCAGGAGGCCGCGCTCGCCGCCCTGCCGCGCCTGCTGCTGCACCTGCGCCTGCCCGACGACCGCCTGCACCACCTCATGGCCGCCGCGCACCCCTACCTCTCCGCCAAGCAGCCCAAGCCCCTGCAGGTACTCGACCCACTACATACTCTCCCCCGCCCACCGGCTGCAGGAGGCCGCGCTCGCCGCCCTGCCGCGCCTGCTGCTGCACCTGCGCCTGCCCGACGACCGCCTGCACCACCTCATGGCCGCCGCGCACCCCTACCTCTCCGCCAAGCAGCCCAAGCCCCTGCAGGTACTATTCTAACCGGGCTAAACCATCCAGCTGGTACAATACAAATATATATTTAAACCTAACTTATACACACCACTAACTCTGACACTTGCTAAACACAAACATTTTTTAAATTCAGACAACCCGATACTCGCACACCATCGATGAATGAATACACTCAAGATACTCGTAATAAGGAACAGTCGTGATAAAACACACAGCTTCACTAAAATTCACATGTATATCAATGTCAGATTTTCCTTTATATCGAACAAAAAAATTAGGACTGGTAGTCAGTCGTGCACCTTCACTTTTAACAGTCACTATTCCGTCAGCACGTTTCCATCCTCACCGTTAAAACCTTTATGTTGTTTTACCTTATTTTTAGCCATAAATTATATGTCCACATTTAACAAATCAGCCTTTCATATTATTGAAAAGTACAACTTCCTGAAACATAGCAAATGAGAACATAAATATTCATAAAAAGATTACCTACCACTCGTCAAATGTAAAATTCCTACATTTTGACCACACATATCCTGTCATATTATATTCTACTATAGTTATTTAATAGATTCTGTCTAGTATTTCCACCCGTTACGAAGAATTTATTCACCATTATATTTAACCTTAAAATGCTATATCAGAACTTTTCGTTCCTATCACGGCAGAGTCGACCATAACGATCCATCGTTTTCCTATAATTAAACTTTTTTAAATGAGTGAAATTTTAACCTGTGACGATTACTTGTCACAGGCCCTCGCTGTAGATTTCTACCGAACGGTACTGAGATACGACTACGGAGCGCTGTGGCGTCACCTGACGGAAATGTGCAAGAACGAACAAATCCTGATACCACCCACGGCCAAGAATCTGAAGCTGGAACCAGTCGTGGGGACACCATTCGTACCGATGAACCAGGAGTACAAACCGAATATACAACAAATATTTGATTATATGGTAACTTAAGCTTAAATATTTAAAACGTTTTTGTATTATAAATATTTAAATTATGCGTTTTCGGTGTAGTATGATAACCCACAATTGGGCTCAGTGTATAAACTGTTTTTTTATCGATAAGTGTCTATAAAGTTATCGATAACTTAATATTACATGCAAATAATATAGCGCTCCGAAAGTGTGTTGTACTGTGATAAAATATTTCATCAATAATTTAATATCACAGGCGAGTAATAATACCACACTTTCATAGTGTATAATCCGGAAATAATTACTTTATCGATAATTTTATATTACAAACGAGTAATATTACACTCGAAAAATATTCACTGCTGTAATAAGTATTTTATATCGATAATTTTTATCATGAACGAGTATTATCTATTATCAACGCGAAAAAGTATCGACTGTCGATAATATTTATTTCAGCGTTATTGAATGCGCGTACTAGTTTCAACTCTTCGTATACTTTAGCGTACTTCTTTATATTGTAAACGAGTAATAATATTACACTCGAAAAATATTCAGTGCTGTAATTAGTACTTTATATCAATAATTTTTATCATGAACGAGTATTATCTATTATCAACGCGAAAAAGTATCGACTGTCGATAATAATTGTTTTAGCGTTATTGAACGCGCGTACTAGTTTCAACTCTTCGTATACTTTAGCGTACTTTTTTATATTGTAAACGAGTAATAATATTACACTCGAAAAATATTCAGTGCTGTAGTAAGTACTTTATATCGAGAATTTTTATCATGAACGAGTATTGTCTATTATCAACGCGAAAAAGTATCGACTGTCGATAATAATTGTTTCAACGATATTAAATACGTACTAGTTTCAACTCTCTGTATACTTTAGCGTACTTCTTAGCTACTCATTTTTATTAACGTTTATTAGTGTTGTAAAAATATTCGTATGTCCCCCCATATCCATATGTTATTTATTAATTATGAAATGTATTAGAGGATTTCTCATATGTTCACTTTTTTATATCGATTTTATGTTTTATACTCTGGCTGAAAATAATTAGAAGTGCTTTTTTTTACTGGCAACATTTGGTTTTGTTTTTATTTTTGTTACTGGGACATACTACATGTTTTTGGTAATTTTCGAATTTGCTAAAGTACATTATATATAGGGATAGTAAATCCGATCAAGATACATATAGATGTTAAGTGAAAAAATGTCAACGTGAATTCAGGAAACAAGGTTACACAAAGTGGGGAAATTGAGTTTAGAATTTACGTGGTAAAAAAGCGGGTTGGGAATTGTTGGATTATATAAAGAAAACGGGTCTCGAACTTGGGTCTGTATCTTGAATATACACGGTAAGTACTATGATAATACATATGAACATATTAAATGTAATTGGTAATATTAACGCCAAACACAATTGTATTATACATTATATAAAATTAAATAGAATAAAATAAAATAAAAAAAAAACAAATGTTTTAATTTAACTTTTTATTTATTAAACCATCCTTATAGAAACACGTTGCTGTCTCAGAATAATAAATAACCCACCGATCTACATTGACATATATTACACGAACTCATCACATGCTATATTCAATTATACATATGTTCAATGTACGTAAATAAAAGTATACACATATCTGCCGCGTTAAACCCCATACATATAGTAAATGTATAAACGACTGAAGTTCCTTTTTCGATTTACATCATTATAACAGAATATTGATGTACTGTGCATGCTTGTAGTACTACAAAGAGATTTAATAGACTACCAATCTTAGAACCTCCACCATGATCGAGACATTATTTGTTTTTGCGAGGCGAGTATCGGGCATTATACTAACCTAAATGCTGTCTTAATTCCAGAAACTTCATTTGACTAGTCGGTTATCCAGCATATGAACTCTCATCTTTAGGACTGTGTTTATAGTTTTATTTCTTTGTGAATTTAATAATGGATAGAAAGGATATAGTTTTTTTTTTATATCACTAATTAAATGAAATTTATACAATTCCGAATATTTTTTAAATTATTCCCGGCAAAAAGTTTAGTGTTTCTCAATGGTTCTCATGGCAGAACATTGTAATGTAATGAAGAACAGTATAACAATGATAAAGCCACCAAAAGACTGTAATTTCATTACTATATTTACTTATAAAGATGGGGAATTGCTGTATACTTCTATGTAACTTTGATTCCTAACAGACATGCCTTATTCGTATAAGAAATTAAAAACTGTTTTTTATATCCACTGTTTTCAATAATTATAAGATTAATTAAATATAGACAATCCGTCGTTCTAAGAACTATGAAATGTATTTTACTAGAAAAAAAAAACTATACAGAAAATTATATTCATAATTGATGAAGATATCTCAATTACATTTAAAAAAAAAAATAACACGGCAGTATAAAATTTATTCAGTTATTATTCTAATAAAGACAATAACTTCGAAAAAATAAGAATGCAATATTTTAAACAAATACTAATTTAAATGCGTCCAAACAATCGTATAACAAATGAGCGAATAGAACTAACTATCCTTTGACCTGAAATTCGTA
Organism: Antheraea assamensis; assembly: GCA_035772565.1. Taxonomy (NCBI): domain Eukaryota; kingdom Metazoa; phylum Arthropoda; class Insecta; order Lepidoptera; family Saturniidae; genus Antheraea; species Antheraea assamensis. The sequence goes on from JAQQSE010000085.1 coordinate 377,122, forward strand.
ACATGTGATTCGAATTACACTACACAAATATAATACCGACGGTAGAAAGTCAACGTGCAGCGAATATTCATGTCTCGTTAATCAATTTACCTTTCTACCATCGATTTAAACTAAATCGATAACATCTCTATTGTACCTGTATTCATATTAATTTCGATATTTATAAATAAACAAATATATCGCTGTTCTTACAAAATCTATTACAAGTTCACATTACATCACATTCAAACTTATCTAGGGATAGGAGGAAAATCGTCTATATCTATCTGGTGAAAAGTCAGAATTTGTAAATAGAATTTTCAGTAAAGCCGGTAATGATAAATAGCGTAGTTCTATATGATAAGTAGTGTAGGCGTTTTAATAAGGGCGTAAATAATAATTCCCTTACAAAATACTCAGAAATAATACAGGAATAAATTCCAAATGACACCAGTTTAAACTTATACATTTAATCAGATGTTCAAACAGGATCTTGATTTGACAAAGTCAAAAATCATCTAAAAACGCCGATAAACAAAAAATAAAATCCATTTGGTAACTATGTTAGGCGTTATTGGAATGGTTTTATTACTATTATTATTGAAAAATCATACACAAACCACCTTTATTATTATTATCATAACAATTAATCTAAATTGCACTAACTAATTATAGTTTTGCCGACGTTACTTGAACGTAGCCGTAGTGAACAGTGAATGTGGGAGCGTTTACTGAACGGGCGTAATTCTTCTTACCAAGTGGGCGTAATTCTACTTACCGAGTGGGCGTAATTCTACTTACCGAGTGGGCGTAATTCTATTTATCAATTGAGCATAATTCTACTTACAAAAGTCGGCGTCATATTCTCATCGCATTTTTAATAAAGGAAGATACCTTAAAATACGTATACACAGATGGTATTTTTATACTTTTCATTGCCATTAAAATGTTACCCGACTTTGCTGAAGAAATGTAATGCTTTTCGAATGTATATATTTCTTTGGCACGCTCCGTAGCTTAAACAGATTAATGGATTTTAACACATGAGATATCGTTAGTTTCGTTAGTATCGATAAAATTTGTCACAGGGAACACTATATAGACCTCAGAGCTGAATATTTCTATTAAATATATAAATATTAATATAATAAATTTCACAAAATAAAAAACATTTGTCTACTTTTGTAATAAGTAATTTTGGTTCAAAGTTAAAACCAACTAATAAACTACATTAAACAGGGAAAAACCATAAATGCAAAGAGAACAAAATAAAAAATTACCCATTACTCCTCGTAAAACATCATCATTTCAATGATTATAAATTACACGCCGTCAGTAAATCTCCCATTTATTACCTATATATATATATATATAATTGTTTATTTATGAACACTCACTATGCACAATCACGTAATTTTATATATATTTATTTAATATGTCCATCGAATATAGTAGAATTTAAACTGTGCTGCATAGAAATGGCAGTGAAAAAATAATTTATCAAAACATTAAATATGAGACTCCTTATATCTATTTACCAATACTTGTGTAAATTACGGGGTCATTTTTCAATAGTACATATTTTTTAAATGCATATATCATCTGTATATTGTTTGCATATCATGTAACTTTTTGTTTAAAAAAAAAGTAGTGTGTACTTATGTACATGCGTTAGAAGTTATACTTCTTTGGCGTAACAAGAGAAAAATCTTTTCAAAAATTTTATATTTTGTAGAAAAAACGACACCAATAATAGAAAAAGGGTATTTAATACATACATACTTTTTTTTCAATAAAATGTTGACTATAGCTCTAACTTCAGGGTGTCGGTTTTTCGTGACGGTGTGCGCGCGCATCGTAAAAATTTACTCTCATCACTTTTCCCTAACGCGCCAAAAGAAGAAAAAAAAAAGTTTAAAATGTTAGATAAGACACAGTGACTCGACTTCTCATCATATATACATACATATATATCCAAAGTACATTACATTGAAATCATAGCCTCTAGTAAATAATTATTAAATGTGAACAATACTGCACAGTAAAAATTCTACTAAAGTTTATCATGTCCGCGTAGAGAGGTACGTACTCGCATCACTTCCACGCCAGCTTGAGCATCTTCCTCGAGGCGAAATACTTGGTGGCGTATGTCGCCACCACCAGCGCGCCCAGCACCAGCGTTATCAAGTAGTAATCGAAGTCATCCTTCAGGAGATCGAACGTCTTCGACGGAGCCACACGTGTGTAGAACAGATCTGTCGAAAATATACCCACATTTACTAACGGACTAGATAATTTGTGCAATCCAGTATAAACTTAGAGAATACTCTAGAATATAAATCAATAATTTTAGCTGAAGGTATCTCTATTGAACATAGAATTACAATGAGTTCTCATTAAGTTTAAATGTATTCAGTATGAACCATTTAATTATAAATTTACTAATACCCTCCCCTTTTTCATGGTCCTTCGAGCCGGATCTGAACCAGCGATCTGTCGGTTATGTAACTACAACCGTTTATCGTTAACTTGAATGAACTTTTATTACAAAAACGGGCAGTTCGAGCAATATACAATATGAGATCTCTTAACTCTACCCTCCAAATACATCTTTGATAATTTAATGTATGTTCGCAAAAACTTTGAAAAATTGTATTTTATAAAAGACCGGAATGATCTAAATAATAGAAACTATGACAAACTGGTTGTCTCATGTTTCCGACTCAGTAAAACCACTAACAGTTTTTTAGGTAATAGTTTTAGGTTTTATAACAAAGTCCCATAGCATATTACCGATTTACCGGACTATAAGTTTAAGTGCCATGTCAAATGGATTTTAGTGTGAAAATGTGTGTATAGAGTGGATCAATATGTAAGCGATGGTGATGTCTAGAATTGACTACTCTCTGTGCATCCACTAAAAACGATTGTAACATGTAATGTATTTTAAATATACATCTAAATATGTTAAAAAGATAAACTCGATCGAGTGTCTCGCTGACTGAGTTGTTTTCCGAACAGGTGGTAATTTTGACGATCATAAGCGTCTTTTTAGGGCCTAAATTTAATAAAGTATTTTTTTATTTTGATGAGGAAAGAGTGTTAATTCATGAGGCAGAGATTCCAGAAATGGAGAATATTATACAAGAACTTTGTTGAGTGTACAAGCAAAAATCAATGAATTACAGGTACTCTTATTATCGTCGCCTCACTAGAAGAGGGAATTGGTGAAGAAAGAGACATGGGAAAGGTAAAAATCATACAAGAACTACTGTTTAGGGGTTAGAGTGCATTAGGTTCAAGCTAAAATGTCTACAATTGTTACATGACGTTTTTCAAAATGACATAACAACACCATCTAGTGGTACATTTCGTATTCAAAATATCATTATACAATTTCTTGCAAGTAGTACGTGCGCGCGCGTCTGTGTGTGAAGCGAGTGCGTGGATGCGTATGCGTGTGCGTGCGTGCATGTGTGCGTGCGTGCGGGGTTCGATTAGTGATGGAGGCGTACCGAGTCCGGTGGCGAGCACGAGGCTGGTGGACTCGAGGCCGGCGGGCGCGGTGTGCAGCGCGCGCACGCGCTCCAGCGTGTTGTTGTAGTTGAGCACGGCGTCCGCGGAGAGCGGCAGCTCCGGCGCGTACGGCACGAGCCCCTCCTCGCGCTGCTCGGGAGAGGGCGCCAGCGGCCGCCGCGGCTCCAGGTACACCCACGGGATCTCCACTATCGCGCCGCTCGACAGGGCCACTGCACATACACGGACACTCCTCTCTCATTACCAATTCGACACTTTCTTATGACTAAAAAAAAATCTACTATACGACCAACCGCACGCTTTTTTTAATCAGTAATCATTTTCGACTTACTAATATTTTTAGTCTACTAATTTCAAAATGGATTAAAAACGATTTTATATCACAATCATCTCGCAGTTTTCACCCATCTAAGTACTGATCGCGCCCGGCGTTCCTTAATTTCAATTCAACACTTAAAACAGTGTTTATCCTCATCACTTTTCGTCACACGAAAAGGTTGCGGATCAGAATTTCAAAGCCCTCCCATGAGAAGTTTCACTTTAAAAGCTAGATATGGCTTAATTGATAGCGTGTTCGGACACAACATCGAAGGACGTAGATTCGAAGCCTAGCAACTGAGTCGGAGCTTTCGATGAAGGAAAACATCGTGATAAAACTATAGCATGGTTGGTAGAGGTTTTTCTAAGTCCGCCTGGCTAACTACCAGTCTCCCTGTAGGTTTAGCGCGACTACCGTCTTAGAGCAGGTGATCATTTAAGATGAGACGAGAGTGTGGTACTAACGCAGCATGTGGGTGTCGGTGATGGCGCGGAGCGTGGCGGTGGTGGCGGCGGCGGTGGCGGCTCCGGCCACCACGTAGGCTTGCCGCTCCGCCAGCGGGGCGCGCGCCTCGCCCAGCGACCGCGCCGCCTCGCCCCACCGCTCCTTGCCCGAGTACAGCTCTATCGTCGCTAAACAACGACAACAACAACATTTTAACAACAACAATACAACCTATTTCAAAATAATACACCAGATCACCGTTGACCATAATCAGACCCTACTTAAGTCTTCAATTATCGTACACCTATCAATATCTCAATCACTATATATTTCCCAATCGATTTTAAGAAGTTCCCTAATGTACCTGCAGAATCCAAAGTCTAACGCTAATACCCTTTCCAGTGAAAAAAAGACAATCTTCCAAATCGGCTTATAAATTATGAAGTTCTGCGGTAACAAACATTGAAAAAAATTAATTCCTCCTTCTTTTTGAACTCGGTTAAAAATAAAGACTAAATACGAATCGAATATATTTTTATTTTATAGCAGTACTAGCTGATACCCGCCTGCATTCTTGGACATTTAAAAAATGCCCAGGGGTAATTGATTCGAAGAATGGAGTAACTTAAAACCATCTACGAAAAAAATTGGCCTAGTCCTATGCCCAATGAATATCGTTGATATATTAATTAGCAATTATTATAACGGTAATTTCAGAAATAACTTTATTTGTTATAATCATATAAACAATAAAGCTGCTATAATTGTAACGTATTGGCAAAATAATAAAAATATTGATTTTATAAAAATTCAAGTAAGCGTCATCTATCCGATAAAAGTAAAACTTATCTAAACGGAATAAATTACAAATAAGTTAATATAGATGTAACTATTTAATATTTTAAGCTAAATAATATTATTACTGCTTTGTAAATAACGACAAATGAGGTGCTGTGATTGGTTGAAAATAATCATTCGTCAAATTCAAATCTGTTGCATTGGTTAATAAAATTGTAAGGGAAGTACGATTTTGGCTATGGAAATTATATTTCATTTAGCTACTAAACAGAATAATAAATAGCATTTATTCAATTCGATACGAAATTTAGCTGAATGTCGTGTATGTTTCTATTTTAGGATTTTTACCTGAAACGAACTATCGTTGTATATAGTTTATTGCACACTAGTGTAATAATATATTTTAAACTTTGCGTAAACAGTATAAATATTAGATGCAGTACATTAATTAAATTGAAGATTCAGTAAAAATTACTTTTCTTTTTAGTTTTTATACACAAAGGTACATTTTAAAATACCTACTTTGTATATATTCAAAAATATTTCTTCATACGTGTTAACACTCAATAAATATAATTGAGTTATACGTACCGATCTCAGTTCGTCGGTGTTTATCGTTGTAGTAGAGATATGCGATAGCGTTGTCGGTGTGCACCGCGAGAGGGAGCGCGCGCGCCTTGCGATGCACCTGTGACGTCACCACGACGCCCGACACCGCGTCCACGCATGTGCTCACCACCAAATCTTAAATAGATAACAAAAAAAAAACCTAAACATGGAATTTCAAGCCTGCGGATATTATATGGCCTCTGACAATAAAAAAAGCCGCAATAATCCCCCTACAATTTTGAAAACTAATTGTAAATTAAAAAGTGACGAAGGTGAAAGTTTGCCATTTTTCAGTAATATTGAGTTTTATATTTGAAACCAAGACAAAAGTTGCATGTAATAATTTCATTTTTGTTCACATTTCATTAACTTCTGCTTTCAAATTACACTAATAAAAAAATGACTTTTCTCCTATTCGTGTTTTGGTTAGATAAGCCCCTTTTCATTATGACATTAAAATTATAAGTATTTATGATTCCTTAGTTTGAAAAAAAAAAAAACTGAAAAGTTCATAATATCGTCCTTGGAGATGAAGCCCCCCTGCTGTCCTAGCCTAAATACAACCCTGCTTGTCCACATATAAGCCTATGATTTGGCATTTCTTTACTTATCACATTTATTTCATTCTCATTTTATAAGACAAACGGACATATTTTACCTATATATATATATATATCTACAGTACAATTAAAGACTCAATTTTTTTACGTTAACAAGCAAATAATACATTCGTTCATTATCAGTAATAAAGCAAAACGCTTGTCCGAGGCAGGAAGAATATATACTACGTAAGAAGCCTTCTTGTGCATACAAAACTTGAACAGTCTCTCGCAATAGGTATATTTCGAATCCCAGAATTTCTTTCTTTTTCTATCTCTCTCTGTCTCTCTCTCTCTTGCAAAATACTTATTTTCCGTCCCACTTAGGATCTTTACGGACATTATACCATGACAATGAAATTTTCCTTTTTTTAATTTGAATGAATTAATTTTTTTATCGGAATACCTTTATGTAAGGGATCGGGTCCCTCGGTGACGAAGAGCACGAGGTTCGGGTTGGAGTACTTATAGAGGACGCTCCTGTCGGCCAGCACTCGCCCGGGCGAGTGGACTCGCTCGTGCGGCGACTTGCCCAGCGCGGTCACTATCCGGTGACCGGAGTTCGGACCTCCGCCCAAATATATGGACCATGTTTTTTGAGCAATAACTTTCTATAAAAGAAAAAAATACATGACCATATAGAAGAACATGGATTGGTAATTAGTTTAAAAGGACATGGTTTTGATATGGTACATCTATAGCCGCACGTAAATACGATTGCTGGCGTGGTGACGCGTCGCCACATATACAGTCTATATATAGTAGTATGTACGGTGTGGCGACAAGATTTAATTTGTCACAATTTGAAATAAGTTTTTTTTAATTTTTGTATTTAATGAAAATAAAGATTTATTAATTAAACAGTCATCGTTTTCTGGAAAAAAAAACGTACTATTTTATTTTGACATTACGCCATATTTAGTTCCTGTCGTAATCGGTTTTTTTATGCATATTACTTGTAGAAAATAATTTCGATAGTTCACAACAGCCAGACATCCCGCGACGGCTCATTTTTTCTCTCACACCTGGTGTTAAAGCGTCAATACTTATTTCAAATGTTTCTCAATATGTAATTCATATTGTTTCCAATAGATGGCGCCCTCCCGTTTTAAAACTAGTTATCAAATAGTGTGGAAATGTAAACTAGTATGTCATGGTTTAATTAATAATCTCTCTCGACCTAGATGATATTTTCATTGAGTATCGTCTGAAATACCTGCGTAAAATATAGGACCGTTTTTGGAATAAGAAAAAATTGTTAATTGTACACCTGGCCTTAAATAAAAATATAAATAGGTTATCGCGCGCTAAATGGGTTTTATTTTTATGGCAAAAGGGGAACATAAGAAAACAAACAATTTTTTTGAGTTTTGATTTTTTTTAAGCTCAAGGGCATATCAATTCATGTCCGAGGGTATTGCATTTGGAACGTGACATATAGGTGCTTGGTGATATATTTTCAACTCGAGGGTGGTAGATAACCAGACGGGCTTACAAAAAGTCTTCCATCATGCTGTAGTTCTATAAACATGGTTCCCATTCATCGAAAACTCCGTCTCATCGAACTTACTTCAATAAACCCAAGGTCTGGGCCCACGGAGCATTGACCGTAAAATAATACTATTGGAGCTTTAAAAAATGTATAGAGGTCCCCGAACTTATTTAGTTCGTAGACCACTTACCATGTTTTTTTTTTACAAATACGTCCATTTCGATAATTTTTTGAAAAGGCGGTTTTATAGTTTATTAGCAATTTATATATGTATATAAAGGTAATATTATTTAAGTATATAGTATAGATATATACACTGTTTCATTCCTAAGAAGCCAAAATTAAACCATGTCAAGCAGGTTTTAATATCTAAAGGCTATTACAGGATGGATCAATATGTGAACGACGGTGACGTCTGGAAATGACGCCCTCTCTGTGCATCCACCAAAACCGAATGTAATTATTTATAACTATGTTTTAAAAATGTGAGTTATAATATGTGTAATGAAAAGATAAACCAGATCGAGTTTCTTGCCGGTTCTTCTCGATGACTGGGTTGTTTTCCGAACCGGTGGTAACTTTTACGTTCATAAGCGCCTTCTCAGGGCCTAAACTGAATAAAATATTTTTGATTTTGATTGAAACACACGACCGACTTAAATCAGATCCACTATCGTTGGACACAGCCCCCCCCTCCCCCCAATTTGTATTTCTTGGGTCCTTTTCTGATTCTTTTTCCAAACATTCATTCACCCTTTTTGTGGTCGTCGTCGACCTCCGGGGATCAATATAGACGATTTTGGGAAAATGTTGATAGGATTACCTTTCCGTCGTAAACGATGGCGTAACCCTGGACCTTGGCCGTGTTCCTGTCCGCCACGTACATGTAGGTGTTTTCAACTAACGGCGCAGACGATTCCGGTAATATCTGCAGATGGAAATACCAAAACAAAATATTGTTAATCTGATTCAATATATTTCAAAACTAGCGGCCGCACACGACTTCGTCTGTGTTTGTGTTTTTATAAATGAGACACCATACGTTAACTTCGTGGAACTGTTTACAGTTTATGCAGCAAGCATCTCGATGTTGGTGTTTGTTTAAGTGTCACATCATTTTTGGATCACACTACCCTTATCATCAGACACAGTGTAGTCACTTTGTCGGATCAAAAAAAAAACGAGGCACCTTCTAGAAATTACCTGGACATTTCCATCGACATCGAGCAGTATGAGAGCGTGCAACTTCTTCGCATCAGGTTGATGCAGCACCGTCCGCCTGCAGCAACATCACGTCCAGGTGCATCGACTTCTCCGCGACGTAACTACCCCGTATCGGATTTATACTGATCAGTAGACCGTTTCCAGTTTCCTGAATGGAAAAGAAAAAAAAAAAATTAGACCTAATCGTAGTTGAAGAGAATTAGTACGGTTCCTATACCAGTCCGCAGTTGGAGCATCGCTTCACACCAAAACATCATCGAACAGTGACAGGATCAAATGTGGCAATATCACTATAACAGCACTACAGATTGTTAACTGATTCTCCCACACTATCCTTCGATAGTAACACTTGGATCAGTTTACACAATAGTTTAGTTCTGCTTCCTCCATCGTCAGACATGAATTATTTTTTTATTGTAGATTCAAAGGCCTAAATTAAAAGAATGAAAAATAATATCCTTATTACAGTAAATACATCAGACAGTACAGTGACCCAAAAATTCAAATCACAAAAATGTATATAACAGAAAATAAACCAAAAGTTAAAACATTGCTAACATAATATTATAGCCACCCATAGTTGTTACAGCCTCCATTTTAAACCACTATCAGGAGAGTGAGACTGTTCTTTCCCTGTTATTGGTAAGAGGGTAAAAAAGTAAATATAATGCTACTCCCATACCTGCGTGTATCGGCATAAAGTTTTGTCTATGGTCAGATTAAATGCAGATGTGGGAAGACATTATCGTCACGCGTGACGAACTATCTGACGCTACACGCAGCAGGATAACTGGGGCCGCGGTTTCTACACACATCAAAGGAACTTGGAGACGCTAATGCAGAGTTACTATTGAAAGGACAATGCTGTGCAAACGTTATTCTACGACTTTATCGGAATTCATTTTGAGGTTACTTTCTAGCGACACAAGTGACCGAAGCTTGGTCGCGCAGATATGGGAATAGCATTAGTGTGTTGGTACGAGTAGTCTAGTCCACTGGCTACTTACTATATGTGTCCCGATGAGGGTAAGACATGCGTCGTGCGGCGGATGCCTCGCCGAGCGCCGCGTGAACACCAACACGTTCTCGGTGCTTAACTTGGGCTCGTACAACTTCCACAGGATCGCACCGGAGAGGTTATCCATTCCAAAAATCTATACACATTACAAAAATCTATATAGAGTGATTTTTTTATACTCCATAAGTTTTAGCATTTGGCTACGCTCACACATGATCTTAAATGACAATTCGGTCCAAGTTGGTAAACTCGCTACACCTAAACACGATCACACCTGATATTAAATGACAATTCTGTCCAAGATGGTAAACTCGCTACACCTAAAAACGATCACATCTAATCTTAAATGTCAATTCGGTCCAAGTTGGTAAACTGGCTACACCTAAACACGATCACACCTGATCTTAAATAACAATTCGGTCCAAGTGGGTAAACTCGCTACAACTAAAGACGATCACACCCGATTTTAAATGACAATTCGGTCCAATTTGGTATACTCGCTACACCTAAACACGATCACACCTGATCTTAAATAACAATTCGGTCCAAGTTGGTAAACTCGCTACACCTAAACACGATCACATCTAATCTTAAATGTCAATTCGGTCCAAGTTGGTAAACTCGCTACACCTAAACACGATCACATCTAATCTTAAATGTCAATTCGGTCCAAGTTGGTAAACTCGCTACACCTAAACACGATCACATCTATCTTAAATGTACAATTCGGTCCAAGTTGGTAAACTCGCTATACCTAAACACGATCACATCTAATCTTAAATGACAATTCGGTCCAAGGTGGTAAACTGGCTACACCTAAACACGATTACACCTGATATAAAATAATAATCCGGTCCAAGTTGTTAAATTATTTCCAACTCGATTTTACTTCTTCTAGAAATCTAGAGTTTTTGAAATTGATTTTCCTCATGTGTTTCTAATTTTTGACAACCGAGCTTCTAGATTATTACTGCCATTGTCCAGTAGATAATAATATTACAACAAGGGTTTTGTGATAATTTCAATGTTCTAACTACATGGTGGCCTCCTTGTTAGAACTTTCCAGGGAGTTTTTGTAGCATCTCAGAATTTATGCTCCGTGGTATTATTTCCCAACCACTTCACTTGTGCACTATATAGAGGCACAATAAAGTATTAAATACACTACACCACAGACTAAGATACCGCCAAAAACTCAATTTATTTAGTTCATTTATAAATGGTTTTGGATTTATTTAATAATTACCTTGCCAACATCGGTAACGAGTACGATTATCTTGTGCAGGTCGAAGTAATCCCTCACTAGAGCAGTTTCCTCGTTCGCTGCCGATTTATCGGTTTTCTGCAACGTCTCTATCCACGTTTGGAGCTGCTGGAATTGCGTGTATAATCGCCTCGAGAAAGCTGCCCATATCGTATCTAATGACATATATTATTAACACAATTAACAACATTGGATCATTCCCTCGTAAGATATTAACATCGATAACTTTGTTTGCTAACCTAAGGTAACACATCGATAAGTTTAGTTGCTAATCTAATACAAAACATTGTTAAGCACAATTGCTAACTAAATAAGAACATCAATAAGCTAAACTTAATATAGAACATCGATAAATCTAAATGTTAAAATAACATGTAATGCCAATATGTTTGGTTGCCAATTTAATATAAAATATCGACTAGAACAGTAGATAACTTAATATAAAACTTCGATAAGTTCAGGTGCAAATTTAATAAAAAAAAACATCGATAAGGTCAACAGCTAACTTAATATAGAACATCGATAAGTCTAGTTGCTAACAGAACATAAAACATCGATAAATGCACCTAGTAATGAATCTGTAAACAACACGTGCACCTCCAAACCTACAGAGCGCGTTATTCAAATACCCTCACTCTCCCTACTACTCATCGTTTCGGTATAAAAGAAACGGAGCGACCGTAGTTCGGGCAATTTTGGCTTTGGCGTTGTACGGTACTCTTGTTGTATTGCGCTAGTAGCTTATACTAGACTATTGATAATTAATTTATGTTGTCACGATTAATTAGACGGAATTAATAATAGTTGATTATTCAGTTTTGATTAGATTACTTGAAATATAAAGACCCTCTTTATATCGCCATATTGGTATTTCTTGAATTCACTATATCGACACTCCGACCTACTCATTCTACATGTACGAAAACTTATTTTAACTTATCTTGACTCGCTTCGTGCGTCACGTTCCGAGTTTAATATAAATAAGACGCGGCACATGCATTCGAAAACGAATGAATAGATGAAACGTCGCGATCCAACGTTTTATAATAAACGAACGTGAACGAGGTTACAAGAACTTTCAATTTTCAGAAATTACTAGAAACCTAGAACTGTAAAGCCTAAAAAGCTCATCGGGAAATAATACTTTTTTGGAATTGGCTAAAGTCGTGTAAATAGTAACGTTGACGTTTTTTAATAGGACCTGAGAACATATAGCAAGTATTTTTTAAGTTGCTAATTTTTGTACACAAAATGACCATCATAGACATATTCCTTGATGGTCATGAAGTTAATTGTTTTTTTTTTAACTGCAAATTAGAATAAGCAAAATACACTGATCAACAGATCTATTTAGAGGTAAGTCTGGTAAGCCTGTAAAACATCATCGCTTTTGTTATTTTACAAAAAAAAAAAATATGTACAAACTCGATAAAATAAATATACACAACAACTGTTTAAAATTTGCTTAAAAGCCCTCTATTTACAAGATTAGTTCTCAATTTGAACAAAAAAAAAAATGAAGTAAAGCAAGTGAAACTAATTCACAAAGATATATCATTTCAGAACACTTTATCTCACAAACAATTTCTAAAAAGTATTATTTTATTTATACACAATACTCACTGTACATCTCGGCGGCTAAAAACATAAAAAAAAACCTTTTTAAATATCTGTGTATTTCACTTATTAATATATAACTTCTTATATCTATGTTTGATTTCGGAAATAAAATGAGTTCAAATGTACCCAGGTTTATATTACTGTATCGAGGAGTGTGTCGTGTCACGATATAAAGCTTTCAGTATTTTCAATTTATTATAGCTAGATTTAAAGTCAATGTGTTACAACATGTTGGGACCGCTTCACGCGATCACTCGACACCCGGTCGCGACACAACACTCTACACTAATCTGAATCACGCAGTACGACACAACACCAGAAAAGATGGAGACCTCTAATGTCATACTAAGTTTTAAAAAAAGGCCAATTGTGTTAATACACAGCAATAAAAAGTACTTTGGCAATAGAAATTAAATGTTTTCATTTAAAATCTCAGTCGGTATTGAATGATTCTGACAAAATAATTCATCACAGTAACATGTTCATATTAGTGTGTCGTGACGTGTCGTTGCGCTAAGTTATCATAAGTAACATTTAAGTTATTTAACAAAACATTTTCAATAGTATTTTAGAACTCGATTGTAAAAGATTATATTGAAAGAGCAAACAACATTATTTCATTTTCCGTATTAGCAATTTTATTTCCACCGAACATCCGATAGATGGCAATGTTGTGAGGAGTATGAGAGGAATATGATATCAAGCATTTGATAGTATTTGAAACCTATCAATATTCATTAGGCATTTCCCTTTTTTTTTAAATTTACTATCGACATTCTTTCTACTAAAACTCGATTAGAACAAATCCTTTATCTATAGTAATATGAAAATAATCGAAGAGTTATTACCTTCCTTTTGGTCAAATTCCGACTCGATGGCAGCATCTAAGTCGGAGACCGGTAAGTCTACAAATTCAACTGCTACTACGTTAGCGAGAGCTTCCTCACGCGACCAAACGACACGACCTGTAACAACACACACAATCCATCTAAATAAAACATGCTAGTAAAGTTCAGAATGACCAGAGACCTAAGATCAATTATGAACAGACTTGCAACAGATTAAAAATCTGTATGTGTTGCCAACCACACCCCGATCCGGTGCACAGCTATACGAGTACTGTTGCATTGAGGAAGAAGTAAGCATAATTGAATTGAATATAGAACATAAAATAGAATCATTGTATGACGTCTTAAAGTTGATATAATATTAGAATTGATTGTTATTGAAAACAGACAACTGACATTAATTAAATAACAGTAACTTCAATCTAAAATGCCATTACATATAACGTCAATTTCATTTCCACAAAGCAAGTTTGCTTTTCGCAACCGCAATAATTGCTTTCGAAAACGCACGAAATGCAACAGTTCATCAAAATTTCTGAAAATATCTGAACATAAAATAATAGTTTATAACTATATCTAGAATGTCAACTTTCGGTTCTATTTTCGCCCACGAGTGGCGCCATGGTTTTATTTTACAATAAAAAAAAATATTATCGTGTTATTATTGCTTTGTTCTTGTAACAATCAAATACAATTTTTCAGTCTTTGTATTTTTTTTTAAACTAATAAAAATAGAATGTCTATTTGCGAAGATTGAGAATTTCAATGGCGTTTAAAACGTTTTTTTTTTTTTTTTGTTAAAATAGAAAAATATCAAAGATTTAGAGCTAACAAAGTAATATAAAGAATGAGCTAATAGATGGCGTTAAAAACAAATCTGATGGAAACTAATAATGGTTTCATTGAATGAAGTGTAACTAACCGCCTTGCTGGATCAGATGGACGGCATTGTCTACCGCGGTGACCAACATCCTGCAGACGTGTTGCTCTTTAGCCGTCTTCGTGCACATGACGGCCGACAGCACCGGCTCGGGCACATCCAGTGTGCGCTCTGACCAGCCAATTTCAGATACTTCTTGTCCACTCGATAATATATGCGCACTCAACGTTAACCCCTGAAATGAGGATTTAGATGAATTACAATAGATTGTCATAAATAAGTAAAAAGATGCATTAACAAAATTATATTAAAATAATTAAAATGTCACTGTCAGTCCATTTAAAAGACTCGAGTCCCTAAAGGTTCATAGGCCTCGGCGTAGGCCAGATCTCCATGGGGCGCGTCTGTATCAGGGCCGGGGACCGGATGAAGTATCCCATTTCGAGGGGCTCGAACCGCGCATAATCAAGGCGGCGGCGGCGGCATCAGAAGACTCCTCACAGGGGGACCGTTTCTACATGGGAGTCGTGTGATCCATGGGTGGACGCCCTCAGCGCCAGCAATGTTCGTGCGTTGATACGCGGATACCGGACGGTGTCCTCCGCGGAGGCCTTTGTGGTCGCCGGTTCCCTTCCCTGGGAGCCGGCAGGGGAGGTGCTTGCTGCCGGGGTGCGATGTCAGGGACCTCCTCGTGGTGCACCCCGGGCAACGTCGGTCCTGTTGACCGGCGGCTGACTCCTGACCTGGATGTGGTATGTGCGCAGCGCATCCAGTACCGGGCTGGGGCGGATGAGGGCTCAGTTTGAGCCCCAACGGCCCAGTCCCGGATAGCGGCCGGCGGGGCTGGTGTTTCAACACTGGCCTCGGCGGGCGCACTGCAAACTCGACGTAGGTAGGGAGCTACTATGAAAGCAAGGTCGAAAAAAGTATTACCCCAGGAGGGTACCTCCCGCTCCGCGGGGGGAGAATCCCTCCCCAGGTCTCACGGCCTGGGCAGCCCCTCGTTCTCTGGGGGGGGCAAAACTTTGCGTTCCATTAGGACTACACGGACCCGAGCGACCCAAAGGAAAACTGATTCTCCGGAAAATACGATGACCACGGCAAGCTCTAGGACCACGGAAGATGATGAAAACTCGAAGACCAAGGCTACTCTTAAACGGATTACCGATTTGCCTGCGGAACAGGCAGAGAGCAGCCGACCAGTGCTGGAGACCCTCTCTGAGGAGGGCAGCGAGGAGAGTCCGGCGCGGATGCACACGGCGAGCGAAGGCGAGGGGACCCCCGCCGACGCGGACGCCGAGGCCGTCGCCGAGCCGGACCCCATACCTCGCGCGCCGAACCCATCACCACAGCAGAGGTCGCAGTCTCCGGGGTCGGAGGCGGAGGTGACGGGCTACTGCACCCCGGTAGCGAAAAAGAAGAAGGGGCGAGGCAGACCGGCCACGACCGGGGAGTTCGTCGGTCTGGCCGCGGCTAAGGCGCTGGAGGAGCGCCTCAAAAAAGAGGATCTCCGACGCAAAGCGGAGGCGGAGTTAGAGGCGCAGGCGGCCCGCGCTCGGAAAGAGAGGTCCGTCAAGAAACCAATTGTGGTCCCAACTAACACCCGGGACCAACCCTTGACGGACCTCCAACAGAGGATTTTGGCCGACGTTGACGTGGTGGTCAACGTCGGCAAAAAGTCGGGCCACCTTCAGGGCCCGTTCATACGGGCACTCAATGATGCGGCCGCATCCATCACGGATGCGGTCAACGAAATGTGTGCCCGTAAGGAGACTGACGAGCTCCGGAGGGTGCAGGCGGCACACGACAAGCTCGCGGAGGCAAATGCCAGACAGGAGCGCGAGCTGGAGGAAGTTCGGAGGAAGCTCGCGCTCCTGGAGGTAGAGCTCTCCAAGCTCCGCGAGCGGAACGTGGCCACATGCTCGACCCCTCTGGAGCCGATGTTGACCCCGCCCCCGGCAAGATTGGAGGATCTGCCTCCTCTACCGCAGAGGAGACCGCGAGCTGAGGGGCCTCCTCCCTTCAACGCCGAGGCTAAATTTGAGGTCTTGGCGCGCTCAATAATGTCGCAGGTGGGCGACATGTTGAGCGCGCGCCTCGAGGCGTTGGAGGAGAGGCTCCTCCCCGAGAGGCGCATGCGGCCACCTCTGGCCTCCGACAGGGTGGCTGTGACGGCGGTCGAGCCAGTGGCGGCGATAGCCGGGACTGGAAGTCCCACCGAGCCAGCCACATCGCAGCCGCAACCGCCGCCGGCGAAGAAAAAACAGAGGGGGGCCAGAAAAAGGCCCCAGAAGAAGGTGAAGCCCAAGCCTGTCGCCGGCGGTGGGCAACCCCCTGCACCCGGACCGGCAGATTATGGTTGGGTGCAGGTGGGCAAAAAGGGGAGGCCGGCGAAGCCGGCCAAGCCTAATAAAAAGAAGAAGGAGCAGGCCTCCAGGAGGGACAACGTCCTGAATCTCCGCGCCCCGAAGACGTCAGCAGTGACGATTACGCTTAAGTCCGGGGCGCGGGAGGCGGGACTGTCCTACCTGGAGGTCCTGCAGCGAGTGAAGAAGGAGGTCAAGGTCACGGACCTTGGCATCGAGGGAATCCGGTGGCGCAAGGCGGCCAATGGTGGCTACCTTTTCGAGGTGCCTGGTGCCACCAGCGGCGCCAAGGCGGATGCCCTCGCCGCCAAGGTCCGTGAGGCGGTTCCTGAAGGCGTTGCAGTGTCCAGGCCCATCCGCTGTGCCAACGTGCGGATCTCGGGCCTGGACGAAGCGGTCACAGAGGAGGAGGTCATCGCCGCAGTCGCGAGGGCTGGAGACTGTCCACCGGACCATATTAGAACGAACGGCGTCCGCCCCGGTTTGAGGGGCCTCTGGGCGTCCGTCGTTTCATGTCCGGTGGCGGTGGCCAAGCGGCTGGGCGATGGCCGCCGAATTCTTGTAGGATGGGTCTCGGCGCAGGCACAGGTCCTGCCTCCCCGTCCCCTCAGGTGCTTTAAATGTTTGAGGGAAGGCCACCTGGGGGGATCGTGTTCGTCCCCGGTTGACTGCACCGACCTTTGTTTCCGGTGCAGTCAACCGGGACACAAGGCCGGCGGGTGCACGTCCCAGCAGCACTGCGCAGTCTGCGCAGCGGCTGGGAAACCCGCCGGCCACAGAATGGGGAGCAGGGCCTGCGGGAGGCCTGCGCCGCCTGCGAGGCAGGCGAAAAGAAGGAGGGGGAGGAGGGGGAAAAAGTCCCAAGCTCCCCCGGAGCCGTTAGGGGCCGTTGGGGCCAGGACGGCACTGCTGGAGGAAGTTGAGTGTCCCTAATGGCGGCACTCCGCTTCCTCCAGGGGAACCTCAACCACTGCGCCAGGGCCCAGGATTTACTATTCCAGAGCATGGCGCAGTGGTTGATCCACGTCGCTGTGATGGCCGAGCCGTATTTCATCCCGCCCGACGATAACTGGGCGGGTGATCTCGACGGCTCGGTGGCCTTAGTTTCCCAGGCCGCCGCCGGCTCCCCCCCCTCTCTAACATCTTGAGGGGGAGGAGATACGTAGCGGCACATCACAGCGGCGTAGTGGTAGTGGGGGTGTACGCACCCCCAAGTATGAGTCTCGCCGACTTTGAGGGATTCCTCGGGGACCTGCAAAGCGTCGTAAGTCGCAGCCACCCTCACCCCGTCCTAGTGCTCGGGGACTTCAATGCCAAGTCTACGGCTTGGGGTTCCCCGGCCACGAACGTCAGGGGTAGGGTGCTGGAGGAGTGGGCCATAACATCGGGCCTACTCCTCCTGAACAGGGGGTCCGTTAACACGTGCGTGCGACAGCAGGGCGGGTCGATAGTGGACCTAACGTTCGCTAGCCCTGCTCTAGCACGCCGTGTTCGGGGCTGGAGAGTCCTTGAGGGGGTGGAGACGTTGTCGGACCATCGTTACATACGGTTCGACGTCTCCACCCAGACCTCGGACGGACCAGCCCGTAGGACCCCCGTGGCGGAAGGACCGCGTTGGGCCCTGAAGCGCTTAAACATCGAGGCGCTTCAGGAGGCCGTCGTCGTGCAGGCCTGGGTGACAGGAGAGTCACCGGACAGAACTGCCGACGTCGACCTGGAGGCGGAGTCACTCCGAGCGGACGTGACGAAAATCTGCGATGCGGCGATGCCCCGGATTAGGGGGCCGATCCCCGCCAAGCGTCAGGTGTACTGGTGGACCGCCGAAATCGCGCAGTTGCGCGTAGCGTGCACGGCGGTCCGTCGCCAGTACACCCGTCAGCGACGCAGGCGGGGCCGCTCGCAGGTCACGTCCGCAAGGGAGGCCGAGCTCTACGAGGGGTACAGAGCAGCCAGATTGGCGCTCCGTAGAGCCATAGAGCAAGGAAAGACCCTTGCTCGGGAGGAGATGCTCGAGACGCTCAGTCGGGATCCGTGGGGGCGCCCTTACCGCGTAGTACGCGGTAAACTACGCCAGGGCGGCCCCCCGGTAACCCAGAGTCTCGAGCCAGATCTCCTCCACGAGATTCTGGCTGCTCTGTTCCCTTCAAGGACAGAGCATATGCCTCCCACGATGGCTCCGCCCACGCCCAACGCGGCTGGCTGCGGCGAGGACGACGTGGTCCCCGAGGTGACCCGGGAAGAGTCGAGGGCGGCGGTGAAACGCCTTCAGGCGAAAAACACCGCCCCAGGACCCGACGGCATACCTGGCCGAATCTGGGTCCTGGCTTACGAGGCCCTCGAGCCCCGACTACTGCGGATCGTCACCGCATCGCTTCAGCAGGGCCGGTTTCCGACCATCTGGAAAACCGGCCGTTTAGTCCTGCTGAAGAAGGAGGGGCGCCAGGCGGACAGTCCGTCCGCCTACCGGCCCATAGTGCTGTTGGACGAGGCGGCAAAGCTCTGCGAGCGAATAATCGCAGGCCGCCTCGTCCGGCACTTAACAGGAGTGGGGCCGGACCTGGCGGATAACCAGTTCGGTTTCCGTCAGGGGCGCTCCACCGTTGATGCGGTGATGTCAGTTAAAATCCAGGCGGAGGAAGCATTTGCCCGGGGTGAGGTGGTTTTGGCGGTGTCGCTTGACATCGCCAACGCCTTTAACACCTTGCCCTGGGCCTGTATCGAAGAGGCACTCCGGTATCATGGAGTGCCTCGCTACCTCCGCCGCGTAGTCGGGGCGTACCTCTGCGAGAGGTACGTCACCTTCCCGGGTCAGGGAGGGAGGTTGAGTCGGCGAGACGTGGTATCCGGTGTTCCGCAGGGGTCTGTCCTGGGCCCCCTCCTGTGGAACATCGGATACAATTGGGTGTTGCGCGGTGTGCTCCTCCGGGGCGTCAGCATAGTTTGTTATGCTGACGACACTTTAGTGTTATCCCGGGGGAAGACGCACCGCGCGGCCGCGATCCTGGGAACAGCAGGAGTCGCTCAAGTCGTCGGTAGGATCCGGCGTCTGGGACTAGAGGTGGCGCTTAGTAAAACCGAGGCCCTGTTTTTTCACGGGCCTCGGAATGCGCCACCCGCAGGGTCCCAGATCGTCGTGGGAGGCGAGTCCATCGCTGTCGGGTCGAGTATGAGGTATCTCGGCCTCCTCCTCGACAGTCGATGGACGTTCGTGGGACACTTCCGGCAGCTGGCCCCCCGTTTAATGGGAGCGGCGGGCGCGTTAGCCCGTCTGCTTCCCAACTTGGGGGGGCCCAACTCCGCCTGCCGGAAGTTGTACCTAGGGGTCGTGCGGTCCATGGCCCTATACGGGGCACCCGCATGGGCGTGTGGCCTGACGGCCGTTGGCAGCGCCCAGCTGCGAAGACCGCAGCGCGCGATGGCCGTCAGGGCCATCCGCGGGTACCGCACGATCTCCTTCGAGGCGGCCTCCCTTCTAGCCGGATCCCCACCCTGGGACCTGGAAGCGAGAGCCCACGCGTCTCTGTATCAACGACGCGTGGAGGCGCTGGAGCGGGGCCGGAGACTCGCACCTCGGCAAATCGAGGTGCTCCGGTCCCAGCTCCACCAGGTCCTAGTCATCGAGGAATGGGAACGACGACTTGAGCGACCGAGCTCGGGCGTGGCTACCATAGGAGCCATTCGGCCGGTTTTGGCTGAATGGCTCACCAGGCGGCATGGCACCCTGAGCTTCCGGCTGACACAGGTGCTGTCGGGGCACGGCTGCTTCGGCAGCTACCTGTGTCGTATCGGCCGGGAGCCAACGCCAGGGTGCCATCATTGTGGCTGCGCAGAAGATCGTGCGCAGCACACTCTTGAGGAGTGTGCCGCCTGGAACGAGCCACGTCGCGAGCTCGTCGCGGCCATAGGCCCGGACCTCTCGCTCTCGACCGTCATCGTCAAGATGGTCGAGAGCGAGGCCGGGTGGATCTCCGTCGCCTCGTACTGCGAGCGAGTCATGCTCGCGAAGGAGGCGGCGGAGAGGGAGAGGGAGCGGACCACCCGGCTCCCCTCCCGCGGTCGACGAACACGGCGGCGACGGGTCGGCGACGACCTCATGCCGCCGTAAAAAGGGCCTGTGGGCGACGGGACGGGCGGGCACGTCCGTCGCCCTGAGCAGAGTTAAACTGCACAGGCCCGCGTGGTGGAGGCGCTTGTGCCGAGCGACTCCCACAGTTCGTCGGGGGGGGCTTAACACCCTCCCCCCCCTGAGGGGTCTGCCATTTTGACCCCTCAGACCGCAGACGGGGCCCCTGTTGAGGGGCCGACACCTGTCGGGGAGCAGAAGTAATGCCATTAGCAGTTCCTGCTCCCCGGCCCAATAGGTGTGTGAGGCACCGTGAAAAAAAAAAAAAAAGGTGCTTGCTGCCGTATATAACTAACTATACGGCTATAACAGAGGGGGATGCTTCCAGCTCGTCCCATCATAACCTATATCTACACTTGTCAAATTTGATACTAATAATTCCTATTTAACCCACACGTCTCGTCACGCCTTCGTCATAACAGTCTTGGTAGGCCTACTCTTTATTACTTACTTGTAAGCGAGAAAATGTACTTATCATTGTCAAATCATACCTTATCGTCCGACCAAGTTTGCATTAGTAAAGGTCCGCTGCTACTCTCAACGATAGCTACACTGGCAGACTGATCAGTTACTTTCATATTCACTAACTCGAAATCATTATTATTGATCAGTACAATCTTCTCGTCGTCAATCACAAAGCCTGGTGTAATACTGTTACCGTGCAAAGGTCTCAGTTCTTTTCTCGGATCTGATGTAATGTACTGGGATAACGGTTTACTTATTATCTTTATAGCGTTTGATGTGACGTCCATTGAGATTAATAGTTCGCTGCCCAAAGTGCCTGATGTACAACTGTAGTAGGGAGGTGATAACACACATCTGCAATTATTACAAATATGTGTTGTTAATTTATATTAAATTATATTATAATTAATAATAATATCCTTCTAAATTTTTAAACTACCTTAAGATAATAATAAGTGTAGTTAAGTTCTTTCTTAATATAACTCGTGGTTCAAATTTTTACTCGTAATTTATACATTTCATTTTGATCTACTTAGGTATAATTTTAATATATTTTTAATTTATTAATCTAGCATATTTTACACTCAATATTGTCATAAATATTATCATTATTGTCAATCTAGTTAAGGTCTCCGTCTACTGTCAGAGGTTTTGTACTTATTTCACAATTAAAAAAAAATGTATTGTTATAAAATTTACTGATTTTAATGAGACTAATTTTGTACTATTAATGAATTAATACTTTATAGAGAAAAATACATTAAATAAAAATAATAATGACCTTAAAGCTGTAATATAGATAATATACAAATAGTGTATTGAATCTTTATAATGAATGCATATCAACAAAAAGCTTACATATAAATGTATAATAATTGAAGGTTTTTTATTAATTTGATTTTCATTCCAACATTTAAACTAAACGTTTGACCTTATTCTCACCTGATGTGGTCTAAAGAGGTACTCTTAAACATTAAGATGGAATGACTCTCTTGAATATATAAGAAAAACGATAAAAAATCAAAATACATTTTAAGGTAAAAAAAAACATAATCCCAAATACATAATAAATGCTTCTTAAAGTCTTCCCGACAATACAAATATATTGATATATTTTTTTTAATAACAACTGTATATTGTAAGTACACTCGCTTATAGAAATGTTCTAAAGCATGATCACAAAGTGACCGTGTTTTTCGAGTGTAATTATACGCCTTAGTAATACTTACTCCCTAGTGTAAATTAGGCCTACATTGGTGCATAAATAAATAAGTAAATAAGATTACTATGTATGTATGTCTTGACGAATAAGGAAGTAATACTGTTATCTAACAATTTAAAAAGTGATATATTGATCAGATAAAAAATATAAGGATTTTGTAAGTCATTTTAGCACATACTGGCTGTTTATAAGTTATTTATGCTACTGGTAATATGTATGTTATAAATATACACGCATTTACATATTTTTTTTAATGTTTTACAGGCTCGCGCTTTGCCTCGATCTCACCTGATGGTAAGTGTAGATGAGGCCGATGATGAATCGCGCTTACCCACTAAGTGCCTGTTCACTCTCCTCCTAAACAGTCTCAAGTTATAGGAGGATGGGAAGACAGACGCCGGAAGCAAATTCCACGCCTTAGCCGTACGTGCAATAAATGTGGAAGCAAATCCTTCTACGAACCACGGGAATATCAACCACATAAGGGTGGAAACCCTCACGGCGTCTAGTCGTCCTCTGATGGAATAGGGCCAGTGGAATTATGTACATACATCTATTCCAGGAATGTATTAAAGTTACATAATGATTATTCAAATATGAAGTATAATTAGACAAAATCAAATTTGTAAAGTGTCATTTACACTGATCACACAAAATGATCATATATCATAAATTTGATCCCGACTAATTATATTTTATACTAGTTGATACTGGCGACTTCGTCTGCGTTGTTTATTATTTCAAGAAATAATTAGTATGTGCAGAGGAAAAACACAAAAAGCAAGAATATACTTTGCTTACAATTTTTTTTCCTTTTTAAACAATATTATCCATTTACTACCCTTTCTCCTATACATGCGCATCACACAGCTGCGCCCCTCTTTACTACATTGCTAAACGCTAGTGCTTATGAAAATGTGTTGTTTCTTAACACTTTACTAGCTCTACATTAAATAAATATATTAATTTTTGTAACCGTAAAGGGTTAAGTGTCTAAGAAGAAAACTAAACGAAGTTGATAGAAATCTACCAGTACTAGTTGCGTGATGCATGCACAATAGCAGATCTCTATCGTTTAATTTATATAAGAAGATTTGGGTGATACCAGCATAAAATTCATGGTTGTTATGGTGGCATTACAGGTATCAGTCATATCTTATCATAAGTTGGTAATAGTTAATCATTCATTTCTCACCCCTCATGCACCCAAATAGCGGGTAATTTAGATGTGGACCCCTTGTTTTGTCCATTTAGAAGGTTGTACATGGTAACTTCAACATGTGATCCAAAGACTGGCACCATGTGGACCAGCAAGCCCTGCTGCACCCACCACTCTGAGAACTGCGCATGATTGTCATTCTGCAGGGTTAAGGACCATTCCCATAAAAGAACACCTGTTGGTTACAAGAAAAAACTTAATAATGCAATCTATAATTCACTGAAAAACCATTCAAAGAAATATCTAGAAACATATGCTTTACGACAAGGTCGCTCATCTTAACCAATGGACTTAAATGGATCATCAATATGGTAGCTTGCTGAGAGTAATTAACTATTATTATGTAACTTTCCTCATTAATTTTGCTTGGTTACAATGTGGCCAATTTGATGTAATTATTTAAAAAACAATACAGGTTTGACAGGAACTATATGAATTAGACCTGTATTAAAATATATTCCTCATAAAGGTTATAGTAATAACAGAGCAGTATATATTCATCTATGACTATCTAATTGATTGTGGTGAGAGCTGAAAAGAAATCATCATTTGTCTTGGTTCTAACGGCATAGTAGCATATGGTAGTAAGAGATCTCCTTGGTTCATGACAATCTATTGAGTAGTAATACTTAAAATTGTAACCAACAAACTACTCACTTTCACATTTATAATTTAGCTATGATTGTAGTCTCATGCTACTCCCATACCTGCATGAATCGGCACGAAATTTTGTCTATGGTTAGACTAAATGCAGATGTGGGAAGGTATTATCGTTATGCGTTACGAACTATGGATTGTGTGACGCTACACGTACCACGATAACTGGGGCCGCGGTTTCTACACACATCAAAGGAACTTGGAGACACAAATTGCAAACGTTATTCTACGCCTTTATCGGAATTAATTTTGAGGTTACTTTTTAGCGGCATAAGTGACCGAAGTTTCGTCGCGCAGGTATGGGACTAGCATTACACTCTGTGACAACCAATAGTCATTATTAAATATTATTACCAACATTATCAAATGGATAATCATATTGTGTTATGGTTTTCTGACTAATTCAGAATTCCATCAAAATGGTAGCCTCTGTGTTAAAACTTCCCGGATGATTTTTGTGAGATCTAAGTATATTCCTGCTATCATTTCTATGCAAGCAATATTACACAATACATGATCAAATAACACAAAATTATGAAAGAACAATAAAAACCACTACATGATAAACTAAGACCCTGTCAAAATTTCCATCCTAAAATTTTTATACAACTTCATCAAACTCGGAGATCAAGATGTAATGTAAAGTAACGTTATGCATGATTAAGAGTTAATTCTAGTGCAGGTGGTACATACACAACAGTGGACAACCCTACATTTGATTTAACAGATTTAGACATCTTTAAATTTTTATTATAATAATTTTTTTCAGTGTAAATTTATACAACAGATAAAGTTTAAAACAGAATAAAATTGTATATGAAACTTATGTTTATGATTAGGTTAAAAACAAATCATTATTTGTAAATTATATATATATAAAACATATGTATGTATACATTTGTCACACAGTGAACTAAAGTGTGAAAAACATAATATAGAAATAAATGCACTTCTTACACCACCTAAAATATCCTAAAGAGTAAGTGAGATAGATATACTAAGATAACTAGGTACTTTTATTTATCATAACTTTTACTACAATAATAAGCATTATTTTGATAGAAATTATAAAATAAACAAAGTTTAAATTAAGTAAAGAAAATGTTAACTATGACTTGCCTTAAACACACACTTAAATGCTATCACTCTATGACGTCCATCATTTTACAGATATATTTTTCATACAAAATAGTGTACCAATATACAAAACAATAATATTATACCAACCTGTAGTTGCATCCCAACCTCTGACTAAATAAGGATTAGACCCTGATACAGTCACTACCTTTTCAGCAACATGTAGCAGCTGGATATCTCCTGTTGAGGTACTCTCAAACACATGACGCCATACTACTTGCCCTAATAATGAAAATCACCAATTATGTATATTTCAATACTAGAATATGAATTGTAACAAGTGAGTGGAATTTTTACAGGATAAAATAATTTAAAAAAATAGTAGTATGTAGTACCTCAATAAGTTAATAGAATCCATTTGATCTATTTCCTAACAGTCCCAATACATATTTTACTTGAAATCTAAACCATTGACATGTCAAATCAATTAGTATATTTAAAAAATATCTCCTTCTATATGTCAATATTAATAATTGAGTCTACTATTTAATAATTTTAAATTAATTACAAAAAAAAAGTTGGCAACTTTAAGAATATTGCCAACAACATATACATACTCTTTAGAAGTAAGTTTTCTATAACCATCAACTGTTTGACCAGAATTGTATTTATTTCACATTGATAAATTCAAATTAGGTAGGATAGAGTATTTTCCTCCTCATTATCAATTGAAACCAGTGTAACTCAAATTTCTATTAACATATGTTCAACTTACTGAGTATTTTAAGTATAATAGTATAGAGCAGAATAAAAAGCCATTGTTTAATGAAATAGTCTTCAACAGTTACATATTACATTGGTGGTTTAATTATAATTACTCTAATTACAGTAATTGTTTTCACTTCAACTATTTACCAATCCTCATTGATGTGGTCACAAGGATTCGTAGCAGTGTTTCATTACTCACAATACTCTGTACATTTTTTCTTGAGTAGCATAATATATGGAGTACCGGCTAAGTAAA
Source organism: Antheraea assamensis (assembly GCA_035772565.1). Lineage (NCBI taxonomy): Eukaryota > Metazoa > Arthropoda > Insecta > Lepidoptera > Saturniidae > Antheraea > Antheraea assamensis. The sequence continues at coordinate 403,906 of JAQQSE010000085.1, forward strand.
TATTTTTTTAAAAGTGGAATTATGTAAAATACCTGTTTTCAAATGTAATGCGGCTAAAACATTCTCCTCTGTTGCTACTATTATCTTCTTAGCCGTTGAGACTGTATCAAATTGAGCGAATTTAATCCTTCCAACGTAACTCTGACGCCTGCAGAATATATTTCAAATTTACATACTACCAAGAGATGACATACAAAAATTATAACCTAAAACAATTAATTACCAATCGAATTTTCCTATCTGATCTTCGTATATACAAACGGATAAGTTAATTAAACTAAAGAAAACTATAAACCAGTGAATACTGTTTAAAAATTTTAACAAACCCAAGAAAATGGGTTTACAATAAATTGACAACATCCCCATTTCTGATTGACTAAAATTTAGTGTTGCCGCCAGTTGCAGTATCGTAATACTTATTAAAGATACTAGATATAAGTCTTTTAAGTAGCAATTTCATGGATTCTACAATTTCCATTTGTCATCTCTATCGTTTTTTTTATATAATCTCAATTTGTTATTATAAATCATATTATAGTTATAATTGAATACCATAAATTTTGTTTCTATTTTGATTATTCTTAACAGATAAAAAAACACAATCTTGTTCCTCATTATGACGATATATCTGCACCGAAAGCATGGGTCACAGTGGACATTATTCTAATAATTAATAATAAAAAACAGAAACACGTATGCACTCATACCAATAACATGATAATTAATTTAAAATATACATACTTTTTATTTAATATTTTTATGTATACATTGTGTTTTTACAAACACAATATCTATCATTTCTCTCAAATTGTTAGTATGGAAATATGAATTGAATTGAAAATCTGCCATTAAGACAGCGTATTTTTTGTTTTTACATATCCATTATTTATATCAAAGTTTCACATATTAGATATGTTATTAAAATCGCATATTGTTTCAAGTATACATAATATAATACAAATTTCTATCTATAATTGGAGTCTGTGTACAGAGAGAAATTAATTTATGTCTATGGGATCAAATCGCATATTGTTTCAAGTGTATATATAATATAAATTTCTATCTGTGATTGAAGTCTGTGTACAGAGAGAAACTAATTTATATTTATTGGATCCTTATAATATGGATTATAGTAGATTAAGAAAATATTCGAATTAGATATTTTTGAAATAGAATCTTTAGACAATTATATATTTCATTTGACTAAATTCCCTTATACACTAAATGTTATGTAAATGAAAAAAATTTAGAAATTATTAATGAAAAATAGTTTTAAAATAGGTATGTTACAATTTGCCACCAAGCTACCACACATGTGTGAACGCATGAAAGGCACCTATTAGTTGTAGTTCTAGTTGAGGGTTCTTCAACCCTCTATATTTTATTATACCTATGTATCCATATCGACATACATAATATACTTAAATGTAGAAAGTTATGTTACTGTTATTAAATTAATGCATGTCAATTTACCAAACACCAATTTTCTGAAATTATAATACCAGGTACTTATACGATTAATTACGTATTTAAAATGTGATAAAACGTGATCTTTTTTGTATATTAAATCGTAACTACATAATATAATTATTTTTTTCTCTTACAGACATTAATCCAAGTATCGAGATGAATAAATCAGTCATTAAAAGCATATAAATAAAAAAGATGGTACCAAAAATAGGGAGAATTGCTATGCTAAAAATGCCAAGTAAACAAATCATCGACAGTGATGTTGAAATACACAAAACAAATATATAATGACATAATATCAAAAATGAACTTTATTATTTACCAAATATAATTGTGTGTATTCACTGCTTGAAATCTAGTTCTCTTATAATATGTTTTTATGTCTTCAAGTGTTTATACATAATCTTCGCGAATTATATATTATTTTAACACCAAGCAAGATTTTAGTCTAACATATAGATAGAATAAAATAAATATATGAAATGATAGGCCAGCATAGTCAAAAAAATAATCAGTCGTAGTATTTAATGGTACTATTGCAAAAGTCCAGGATTAAAATTAAGACAGTGGCATGTTTGTGTTAACCGCAGACAGATGGCGGGGTCACACATGCATTATCGCATGTGTTGCACGCGACGACATGGCGACACTGCGGAAGAACAGAATTTAGTTTTAAGGCTTCATTTTAGACTACGCGTCCGCAGGAAGTCCCTATTGATCTAATAATGTTTTCCTATGGTATATATTAAGTTAATTATAGCAGTCACTCTCCTGTATTTTTTAATAAAGCCTTATTTTGAAGGTTTATACTAATAAGTTACTCTGTTTAACATGAGTTATTTTAAATTATGGAATTGTGTAGTAAAATAATTATTGTCAGGAAAAACATTTGTTTTCGGTCAATAAATATATTAGCATCTATCAGTTTGTCAAAAAAACGATCAGTGGTGATATAAGGACAATGTGCCGACAATTAGGGTTAGGGTTGTTAGCTTCATTCATTTTGTTCATGTTCATTCTGTCAGTTCTTTCATGGGCACTACAAAAATACCTTTATAAATATTAAGAGGTTTGTATCGAAAGTCCTCCTATGATTATCATGACCCTGATTTTTAACAAAACGAGACAGTATGCAACAAGGTGCTTACTAAATAGTTTGGCCGCCAAAATATAGGCGCACCTAGTTTGGAAGTAGGTAACACTGGTAGGTAATACTAAAGAATATTAAAATTCTTAAGATAGTTAATAGTTAATCTATAGCATATATAAGATTAATATACATATTTTTTAATATCGTTTTTTACTGGACATATGTACAAATTATTTTTTTAAATAGTTTTTGGCAAGTACTCTTTTAAAGTTTTTTATTATGCATATAAATAAGAACCAATTGTCGAATGTATGCGTATCACTTTGGAATGGCTGCACCCATTTGGCTGATACTTTTTGTTGTTGTCTTTTTGAAATTGTCAGGACAAGGTTTATATGAAAGAAAATGTTTGAAAAATCGTACGTAAATGTGAAAAAGTAGGAGTAAGAAACATCAATATAAAAAGTGAGTGTGTGAGTGAGACAAAAGATAGCAGAGAGACCTTCAAATATATTGACAGACTATACTGCTTGACGTTTAGTTCTTCACTTGCCATTTTATTTAATTACATGCTCCGCTAGGAGTAATATTATTCTGTGATTACATGTAACCTATGCTTTAAAAGAAAGATTTGATCTCATTTTCTCCGCTAGTACAACGGTGCGAAACGGGGACGTGAAGCTAGTTTTATAAATAAAGAATTGCCATTGCTACCGTATAGCAGCCTGTAAAATCATGGAACAATTTTTTACTATTCTAGATTTATTACAGACTAGCTGTTGCCCGCAGCTTCGCATGCGCTTTTTGTAATTGTAAATTACTTATTATAAGATCAGCTATCTGTTAGTGAATGTTCCGTGAAAAATGGTCCAAACGTTTTGGAGATAGTACTGCAAACGAAGCCAAGGATGACCAGCTAGTCTAAAATAAAGTAGCCTATGTCACCCGCTGTAATTTTAACTATCCGTCAGTGAAATTTCTGTCAACATCGATCCAGCCGTTTCGGAGATTACCCGGAACAAACAGACAGACAGACAGACAAAAATGTTAAAAATTAGATTTTGTGTTATCAGTATCGTGTATACGTTCATATCCAATCAGTAAAAAGTCGTTGTTTTGATATTACATACAGACACTTCATTTTTATTATGTGTATAGATTTCGTAATAACTATTCTAGATTTGCAATAGGTAATAAGTATGCATTTAAGGGCAAACACATCAAATCTTCAACAACAGTGACGAAAGAGTTCACAAATACTCATCGACATATAGTAAACTTTTTACTTTCATATTCTTCTTCTTCTTTATTTTTTGGCTCCGGCACGGTTTGTGCACTAGCCAGCGTCAAGTAACAAGATTTTTCCAAGTAAGTGTCTTGTGATAACTATAATGTTCTAACAAGATGGTGGTTTCCTTGTTAGAACTTTCCATGGAGTTTTGGAGGCATCTCAGAATGCACGCTCCGTGGTATTATTTCCCATCCACTTCACTCGTGCATAATAACCCAACTATATTACGTAAAACACCACCAATATTACAAAATATAGAGTCTAATAACACAAGATTATGAATAAAATATAAAAGCCACTACATGTACAGACTAAGATCCCGCCAAAAAAACCTACTTTCATATTAATGCTTAATATCTTAAATTTAGTATTTTGGATTTTCCATTTTCTTTCCTCGGCCTATTTCAATAAAACCAGCATGTAAATGTAATTAAAATTGACTGCTTCCAAGACGTAGTTAACCGAATTAAATCATTATATATTTTTCACATGTTTGTGGTGCTTGAAATCAAGTATAAGACGAGTATTCGAACACTTTTTGCAGCATTTTAATTCTCGGTAATTTGTAACGGATTTGATATTTTTGTACACACACAACTAAAACTTACTCATTTCTTATTAAAAATTTGTGTGTTTTCACATTTTTTTTTGTAGATGTGCAGATATGCTAGATTCCGTGCTGGTTGAAAGATCATACATATAACTTGCTTTTGATTATTTTTAAATAAGGTCTCCAACATCAAGAGACGATTTCATCGAAGATAAATATGCACTAGGCCTACAGGCACTGCCTCTCAAGTGCCGTTTTCAAAACACAGCAGTAAATATTCGAAAAAAGTTATTCAATTTTCAGTAAATCCGAAGGAACTATTACAATTAAACTAATAGGTGATATCCATGAAAATACAGAGGAAGAGTGAAAAGAGAATTACCGTGGTCTGACCGGTGAAATATCAACCCGATGTCCGCGGGTCCGAACTCCGGCGTGTATTTACGACTTTTTCGGAATTCGTTTACATTTACTAATTTAAATTGGTAACAATATCGGCTGATGATGAAGGAAAACATCGCGAGGAAACCTGGCCCTGAGAAATGTTCTTATACTACCATTGTATGTGGGAAAACATAGAATTGTTGGATTTCTCACAGTTTGAATTCGCCAATACGTCGTGGGCTGGCGTGGTGATTATACCCAGACCTTCCTCCGGGAAGAGGCCTATGGTCCTACAATGGGTCTCTTACGGCTGTTGATGATGATGACGATGAATAAAATATGTATTCGAATGCCAAATACGCCGTCAAAATCATTTGAGGCCAAAATTGCTCAAATACAAGTATGTTGCTTCGTTTCTGATTATTTATCAGGAAAAGAACAAGCCTCTAGTTACCGAGAGGTTTATACCGAGATGTATGTAGAGCTACGCTGAAGCTATTACTGATTTCAGCATGAATGGGTCGGCTCGCCCGGGGTAGTACCACCCTCTCACAGAAAACCGACGTGAAGTAACAGTGCTTGCACTGTTGCGTTTCGTTCGGTCAGTGAGAGCGCCGGAGGCACACATATTTAAAAGGCCGGCAGCGCACTTGCGACTGCCCTGGTGCTGCTAGTGTCTATGAACGGCGGTGATCACTTAGGTGACCCACCTGTTCGTTTGCCCCTACAATATAAAAAAATAGATGTAAAAATAAGATAAACGCCAAATTCAGACACCTTCTGTTAGAGGACAATCACTGCATTGACAGTAGTATACCGTTTCCATTAGTTGGATACCTGCTTACACGTCATAATAGATAAGATGCTTAGTTGGTCATAATAAATACCACTGAAATGATGTGGTAGAGTGGGATCTATTTAAACTTTGAATCACTGGAGAGAAACTACAGTAGACAAAAAAAAAAACATTTTGGATGGCACGACTCATTGAGGGTCATTGAACGAGCAAGGTAGGGCACTAGGTGATTTCGAATTTTAACTAAAAGTATGGCTACCTACTTTAATAATTATGCTGAATTGGATTAAACAGGCATATATAAAAGTAAACATTTCCATTGAAAATTATTTGCCAGACGCAAGAGCTCGAACCCTGAACGGTGACATTCATTCCTTTGTAACATTCACAGCTGCCATACAGATAGCCTATTCAATATGAGAAAGTATAGAATGGATATAATTGATATAAAAGCGAGTAATAATAAACTAGATTATAACAAAAAGGTATGTTCAATCATGCGACGCGCGCCCGTTATTTGTTCTCACCGTTCTAGGCAGTGGCGGAGACCTAGGCTACCTATTGCGACATTATGAAGTCTAGTCTAGACTGGTGTGAAATTCGCACCGGCGGCAGCTCGGCCGTAGCTTTCGCGATTTCAATGGTCGAGATTGATCGAAGGAACCGGTCCGGTACGGTGCGGTCCGCATATGTACTTTTATTCACTTGGGAATTATTATGACTATTAACGGTTTTTATTCAATAAAAAAATCACGTGCCACCTAATACATACAACTATATAGTAAACTTCACGTGTAAATTAACGTAATGTGTTCAGTTTAAGTTTTATGTACATTATATGCATAATATGTAAAGCTGCATTTAGACAATGGAGCAATATTACAATTACATTTATAAAATAATAATTGTGTCACGTGTACACATACGTTTCTCACATAATAATTTTTCTCGTACTCTAGTTTTATATTATATGATTTAGAAAAATATGAATTATATATTTCCAATGTCTGTAGGTACTACATGTAATACGTCCTTTGTACAAAGTTATCTAAGAATCCGTAAAGCTGTTTTTAAATTAAATCTAGACATATAAGCAAATAAATTTCTTTACGTATTTAATTAGGAAATAAATGTACAGTCGGTACTACACATTTAAATAAATACATAGACTCTATGATGGAAATTAAATACATTTTTTCTTTAACTCTATAAATATAATGTATGGAATCAATTATGTATTCAAATACAAGTGAAATTTAACCAGTCATAGTTACGGAAGCATTTGATATTTAAATAATAAACCTCTCCGTTATTTTATTTTTCCTTAAAAGAATCTACTATAGAAAAAATAGAATAATGTACTAAGCTTTGTAATATGATTTTTGAAGCAGCATTGTTCCTAAATAATTTTATAACAGCAGGTTTTGGTGGTCCAATGGATGCTGTGTCGAATGAAGCGCGACCCGCCACGCTGCGCCTCGGTCCAATATCCTCAGCCGGCCGCAAGGCGGCGAGGGGGCGCTCAGACCGGATTTCAAACCCTAAAATAAAAACATCTATCGAAATAATAATACACATGGCTTACTCGGGACAAGTACGTGAAACGAATGGCGTTGACCCCTGAACATTCCCATGCTAACTTGCAGACCATCTGGATTTTTTAATAGTGGGGTGGTACTACGTTTATATGAGTGAATAGGCCTTTGAAACGTGTGTTTGGACTTATTAGCTTATAGTCGTAAGATTACCTTTCACGGGAACTCCGTCACCGATGTCATTCAAATTGGATTCTTTAGGAATTATCAATGTTTCTTATAATAATTAACACTGATTCTTTTTTTCTTTTTTGTCTATTGAGTAAATACCTAAGTTTCACGTGTAAGTCGATTAGTAAAATTTAATAATATATTATTATTTAATTAATTGAAGTTAGAAAATGTATTATTTCAAAAGCATTAGCTAGCGTCAGGAACTTTGTCCTCATAAAAATGGTCTTATATTTTCACGGGAACTAATTCATTCATATTTATTCATTGTAATTACAATTTAAGGCACAAAATCTTTTCCTGTCTTTAATTTAACTTTCTAAAATTTTATCATTACCGCTTTGCCTTTATGTAAAAGTGTAATTATATATAACCTATATCAAAATCGGGTCAGCCATTTCAGAGCTTAATCCATACGTTTATATGCGTTGCATATATTTTTGTGTGTGTTCTTTTTATTAATTGTTTATGAAAGGAAAAATTCAATATTTTCTTCGAAGATTACCAGATTCATTAATTATTCTTCTGAATTTCTCAAATTCTGAGGTCCTTTATAAGTACTCGAATTTTCAGTGTGATGATCAGCTTAAGTGAACGTTCCAGATGAAAAAAAAAACTTTTTCATTTAAAAAAAATAATAATGTTGAGAGGAATTATAACCGGAATAAAAATGTAAAACTTATTTTTCCAATAAATTCGTATATTATCATTTTGTGTTTGTACTTATTTTTTAAAGCACACTTAAAAACGATTAAAACAAAACATGCATATTGCTTAAAATGTTTGAAGAAGTTATACGCTATATTTGAATTTTTTTCAAATACCTATTTTTTTTTAATGAAAATTTATTGAAAAATATTATATTCGTAAAGGAACAAAAATAAGCCAAATAGATAGAGGTCGGGTTTCAAATTGGTCTATTTGACATGGAATACCACATATACTATATAAGATATCATAATATAAATAAATTTGGGTAATTACTACTTACTGTACTAGTTAACGGTCGTCCAGTGTTCGAAATTCGACCACAAATAAGAGTACAAACTTTTTTCTTCACATGTTAATACATAGACATTATTTATTATCTGTATTGTGTATTGCAGAAATATTGTACATTATAGACTTATAAGAGAGTCTTGGACATGTTAATGGTATGAAAAATAAAACTATTTCCAAAACTTTTTGACAACCCTACAGGAGCCTAGGCTGGTTCGTGTAGCGTGATAGTGAAACTCAGAGTGTGTGAAATAAATTGTATTCATTTTGACTTCATAAATGGTTTTTATAGTTACAACAGATCTTTGAAATGTTTGAATGACATATTCGATTGACAATAAATTTACGGCGTTTCAGCCAGTATGCGTTAAGGTTATATACTCGATACCAATGCTTGTCAATAGCTACTAAACAAAAAAGATAAAAGAAAATCGTTTGATAAACAGAGAAGGCAGATGTACCTAACTATTTTGTCTCCGTCTATTTACATATAGACTTATGATTCTTATGTAAAAGTGTTACTTTCTCTACTGTAATTGGTTAAGTTTAACAGATTATAACTGTTACATTCTTATTAGAATCTCTATACAGGAGTCACTATTGTATGTTTATGAAAGCGAAGAATTAACAAAAGTATTTAGTTTTAAATAATTTAATAACAAAAATAATTCGTATTCCTGATATTGTAATTTTATCTTAACCCTAGCCTTTTCCATATAATACTAGATCCTTTTCAACGTAGTCTCCACGCACCCGATCGGACTCGTCTCGAGAATTGTATAATTTAACCATCCTGTCTTTTCTACCATTATACTTTACCGAGGGAAGATAAACCTGTTGTCATTGCATAAAGCAACAATAAAAAAAAAGAAAAAGAAATTAATGGATGCCCGAACAATGAGGAGAAATTGTGATAGGTGAGAGTAATCTTTTTACACGGCCAGTGACAATTCTCGTTCTTTTATTTATCACAAAGAAAGCCCTATTGTTAAGGTTAAATAGGGGTCACTACGATTACCCGACGAAGAGGTTACGGTTTTGAATATATTTTTTTTAACCTTCAATCATTGCGCTCGTGTATTCAAATCGTTATTTCTAAATTACATAGTATATATATTTTTTTGTATATCTGTTGATATAAAAAAAAAGTAGTGTACACGCGTTAGAAGTTTATACATCTTTGGCGTATCATGATAAAAATCTTTTCAAAAATTTTATCTTTCGCCTTAATTCTACGTTTGTAGAAAAAACGACACTAACAATAGAAATAAGGTATTTAATACATACATACGTTTTTGAATAAAACGTTGACTATAGCTAACTTCAGGGTGTCGGTTTTTCGTGACGGTGTGCGCGGCAGCGCATCGTAAAAATGTACTCTCATCATTTTCCCTAACGCTAAAGTTCCCTAGTGTTCCCTAAAGATGTATAAGCTTCTAACGCGTGTACATAAGTATATACACACACTTTTTTTTTCTTTTTGTTTAATATTTATCAAAAATATTCGTAATTTTATAATGTATAAATTTCGGTATAACGTATAGTTAGTTCCCGTGAATAAAATGTCATTAAAATCAGTCGGGAATAAAAAATGTAAATGTACAGACAGGAGTACACTTCATTCTTCTTCTTTATTTTTTTGGCTCCGTCACGGTTTGTGCACTAGCCAGCGTCAAGTAAGACGATTTTGCCAAGTAAGTGTCTTGTGATAAATATAATGTTCTAACAAGATGGTGGTTTCCTTGTTAGAACTTTCCATGGAGTTTTAGTGGCATCTCAGAATGCATGCTCCGTGATATTATTTCCCATCCACTTCACTTGTGCATAACAACCGAACTATATTACGTAAAACACCATCAACATTACAAAATATAGAGTCTAATAACACAAGATTATAATAAAATATAAAAGCCACTACATGACAGACCAAGATCCCGCCAAAAACTAATACCCTTCATTAATATGGATTCTTATGTTTGTGACAGGTAATATATTGTATTAATAACCTTGTATTTGAACGGAAACATTTAAGACATCGAAGAAAATAAAAAAAATGTTAAGCCCACAGCAGTTCAGAAGCGAGCACACGTATTTCGAGGGTCTTGTAAAGGCCATGTTCTTTCGTCATTCATGGTTTGGCTTGGAATCTCATATTCAGGCTTAATTTAGATGTTTTTCTGTGAAAAAAAGTTGCATTTTTCTAAGACTCATTTATAATTGGTAAGTAATAAAAAATTAAAACCAATATTTAGGGACTGTCGTTGTCGCTTTGTTTTTGAGATATGTTTCAGAGGAGGTGTCTCTCTACGGAGCAAAATTCCTTCTAACAAACATCTCTCTAACACTATATTTAAAACAATATGTATGGAACTAGCTTTAATATTGATATGCCATATTTATGGCATAAATAATTCTTATATTAACTAGAATATTGTCAGGTGTTTCCGTTCTCATAACGCTATAAAAAAGTTCAACGAAGTGAATACAATCAGCTACATATTTATTATCTTTGCCTGATAAAATACGATGTTGTATAATTTCTAGGAAGAATATCTCTACCGAAGTATACTTAGTCTTGGCATAAATACTGAAACAAAGAAAAAAACATTTTTTTTTACTGCAAATAATATTTATTACTTTTACAGTGTGTTAGTTTAATACATAAATATAAAACAATTTAAAATATAAAAAGCTTATTCGAATCGGTCTCCATTGGCTGCAATACAGTCCTTTAAAAGTTGTGGCCAGTTATCAATAGAAGCACGCACTCTTTCCATGGGAAAATTCTTCACTGCCAATCGTACGGATTGTTTTAGGGATTCCAAATTACTATGGCGTTTAGAGCAAGCTGTACTCGAAAACTGACCATAAATCATAATCCAGCGGATTAAGATCGAGACTAGACGACGGCCAGTCTTCAGCTCTGATTAAGTCTGAAACGTTCGTTTCCAACCAAGACTGCGTAGACCGAGCTTTATGACCCGGCGCCGAGTCTTGCTGGAAAGGGCCATTCCTTGGTTGTTGAACATGGTGTTGTTAAGGGGCTTCACTACATTCTCAAGAATGGTATCTTGATACCCTTGTGCCGATGTTTTGATACCCTTTTCACAAAAGTATGGCTCAGTTACTCCTTCATAGCTAATACCCCACCAATCCACCACTGAAGTCAGATAGTGCCCACGTTGCATTCTGTCGACTAATTGGGAAGGTTCCTTAGAGCTTTGAGCATATATACGGTCATTTTGTTTGTTAAAATGTTGCTCAATTGTAATCATTTTCTCATCCGTAATCAAATTTTTCTGTGACCTCCGTTTGCGTATCGCTTCAGTAGTTATTTCGATTTTACCACCCTACTCTTTTAAATTATCAGTTAAGCAATGACCATTACGTCTCTTGTAGGCTGCAAGTCCTAAGTCGTCTTTTATAATTCGCGACATGGTTCTAGGTGCTATCTTCATCTCCCGAGATAAAATCTTTCGCTTTCCGGACAGGATTTCTTCGAATTCTTTCCATTACTGCTTTGACCACCTTTTTCGTACGAACACAACGCGGACGATCAGATCTTTTTCTGTCACAAGCAGAGGAGGTCTCATTGTACCTATTAATAGCCCGGTACACAATATTTTACTAATACCAAGCGTATGGAGAGTTTTAAAATTGCATTTGGCTCCATACCTACTTTGTGTAATGCAATCACAGCGATTCGATTCTCTTTATCACCCCACTCCATTTTAATATCGTAAAATGTATTGGCGCCAAAATGAGAAAACTCAATAAATAATCATATAAAAATAACAGATTCCAAATTCAAATGTAATATTTTGTTTATTTTTAATTGTAACTGTATTTATGCCCAGACTAAGTATATATTTTTATTTAAGGGACTATTAAATAAGCCAGTTCCATTACAATCTATATGCAACTACAACTTTTTTTAAACATTATAAATTGCTGTCTATGACCACGATATATATGGTCCGAGATGGTAAACACACTAAAGCTAAATAAACCTAAAAATACTGGGCAGAACAGCTACTGGAACACACTCATAAGTTCTAGTCGACAGATTTTCTATTTGAGGGTTATAGTTAGTTAAGCGGCTAGCTAAAGCTAGGATTAAGAAATCCCTACCTCCATGCTATGGTTTCATCACGACGTGTTCCTTCAGCGTTCCGCACCGGCACATTCGCAAGGATTCGAACTTACGCCAATTGACACAGTGTCCGAACACGCTAACCACTAAGACATAAAACTAAAATAAATGATAAAGTAAGATGATAGATAACATCTACAAACATCATTCTGGAATCATCCAAAATTGGTGCTACCACAATGCTATAGTAAACACTCGCATCCCAGGTATTAATTTGAAATTTCTTAACAAACTATGTCCTCCGGTGATGACTTCTATAGCATTCCATGAATAAATATTTGATCGTAGATCTTGCCACGCTTATTACAAAAAAGAAAACCTATAATTTTAACCAGATATCTAAATTTTCTTGATAAAATGTGTCTTAGACCGTTTAAATTAGTAACAAGAGAAGTTTTATTCATATTGTCTTCTGTAAACCATGGTACATTTGGACGATCACACTAATTTGTACAGTACCAGATTCCTTTCACTTTTGAAGCGAAATCTAAAGTATTCTTTCCACGTATCACGACGATACCTCATCTTAATTTGAAGCGTTTATTGTTTATTCGGGCTTATCACAGAAATGACCTAATCGATTATGACGAGATTTTCTCTCGTAGATAGATACATTTTCAAACTATTATCGAGGCTAAATATAATTCTTAACATAAGTCTTATATAGAGGCTCAGCATTACCTATTCATAAAGTTTAACAGGGGATAACCTAGCGTCGTTAAAAGGGTTACAGGAATGAAGTAGTAACGAGAAAACAGTTTCTATTAAAACCATTTTATGCGAACCAATTCGGCGGCATCGACCTAGTATTACGAATTTTATCAATTAACCCGCTGAACTAAATTTCATCTTGTAGGTACCGTGATTCATAATATAATTTTGAAAGAAAGAGAGGTACATCTAGTGTAGACCATGTTATTTGATACAAAAAAAAACATTGAAAAAAGAATACATATGTTTAGCAGTTAGATAACTTTAATAGTGTAATAACTTGTCGCAAGCCATATAAAATAGAACGTTATAACACATTAAAATGCAAGAATCTATTTTGCATACCCGATGATGTTAGGTGGCGTTATTCGCCAGTGGATGACCGATAAAATATCGTTACGTGTCAATCTTCCTACGCTGAACGCCGGCGGTGGCTCTAAATTTTTGAAGAGCCCGTCCCACTCTGTGTTGCCAGGTATTATTTTCGAAACGGTTTAAATGCAAAACCCTAGTGTTCTATTAACATTACGAATTGGAAAGAATGGACCGATATTTGTTACTCTTTCACTCAAAAACTAATAAACAGATTTTGATGAAATATTACAGTCATATTGCCTATACAGAATAACCTATAGGATATTATAATTCACAAAAACATTTTTCAATTGCTCAAAATATAATCAGGTAAATCGGAAAAAGCCTTGCCATCATCTGAAGAAGTTATCAAGCTACCTCGGCGTTCACAGCATATATACATTTTATAAATTAGCGTTGGACCACAATCTCATGTTAAATGATGATGTGGTCTAAGATGGTAGTCACGCTAAATCTAGAGGGGGATTGGCTCTGAAGTGCAGTTGCAGGGAAAGACCAACAGGTGCTTGTTGACAAATTTTCAACTTGAGGGTGGTAGCTAGCCAAGCTGACTTAGAAAAAGTCCTACCACCATGCTATGGTGTCATCAAGATGTTTACCTTCACTGAACGCTGTGACTCAGTCTTTGGAATCCAGCCTACGTCCTTCGAAGCTATCCAACTAAGCCTTCACCGCTTCAAATATAATGTATGGTGTCATCATTTATAAAGATAAAAAAACCCAGACGAAGCCACGAGCAGCAGCTAGTTCTAATATAATTGGCGTTTTAAAATAAGACGCGATCCTACATCATTATTGGATTTTTGAATTCATAAAACCTTTCAAAGGTGACGGCTATAGTAATAACGGTTTTAGTTATAATGCAGTAAATCTTTACACATCACAATAGGATACATTTCTCTGTCCGTATGTCTGTCAATATAGTTAAAGCTTGAAGACTACTAAGCCAATGAACACGATTCCTTTTTTAGATCATAGGTGTATTCTCCGGCTAGGTTTTATTATGTAGGGTAATATATTAAATAAGGCTATGATGTTTAAGGTAAACGTTTAAAACACAAAATAATTACACACACATTCTTGTGCAATATTATATTTAAACTATTAAATATTTACCAATATAAAGAAGTAGATAATTACTTCAAATAAAAGAGACTAAATACAATAACTGTGCTATAACATTTATACATACATTACTAAAATATACACAATAATAATAATTATGTAGTTCACACAGGCAAAACCGTAAGTACAGCTAATATTAAAAAAATTCCGTTTATAATTCAAACAAGTTCTAAGTGTAACTGACTGTTGTGCAAAAGTGTTCGCTACTTTCATAACACGAACGAAGCCTTTTACGTCTACCGAAAATCGCTCAACGCGGCTTAAGAAGTTTCCACTTGATTGATTAATTTTATAAGATATTTTATATTTTATTTAACATATGTTACATAATTTATTGCTCAAGTTCCATATTTTCAGTTTCAACAAACAAGATATAAAAATACTCACAAACACTGTTAAATAATAACACACCTTGCTGAAATCTTACTAAAAGGCAGTAATACGCAGCCGCATACAGTGTACAGTAGTACACGTACTTTTCACATATACTAACACACGTTAAATGCTCAAATACAAGCAAGTATTAAACAGTGTGTAATATACATACACATCGATGTTTGCTCTCTCGCTCTGGCTCATTATTTCACTTCAAAAATAGTATGTATATTTCTGTCTCATTCTTTGCCGACTTCATCCTACATATTTTTGTATTTGTGTCTCTTACCTGTCGTGTATCCGTTGCATCCGGCTTGAAATCACGATTCTAAAGAAGTTTCACTTCAAAAATAAAATAACACCCATAATTTTCATCCTAATTAAAAACGTAATGTTTTTTTTTATTTATTTCATTTGTTCTTACAAAATTGATTTACACGAACGAAATCACGAGAACCGGGTATAAAAAAGTCTACGGATTCCGGTGAACTTCTTAACTATAGCAACCCTACATTTATTCGGGATATAAGAGTCTAAATTAACAGAAGATTGCTTTAGACAGGCTATTGGTCGGTAATTACAAAATTGAAACCGCGTTCGCTTGTTAAATTCCTCAATGAAACTCACGTGCACCCCGATTCCAGTCATTTCGATCCGTTATGCGGATGGACGCGTGAATCAATTCTGTTTTTATTTTTGGTCACTTAATGCCCACTAACGACTGTCTGTTTCGTGTATCACGTTCGGATTATTTCGGGTGTATAACTTTTGCTTGTGGCTTCGTTCGTGTTAATATATATCGGAACATGAAGACAGTATTTTTTTTACAGGTGAAAAGTGCTTTATGTTCTTTCAGTAACCTGAATAAGTGTACGTATACTTGCATAATGATTGGTTGAGGAGATAAGGCATGAAAGCAAACAAAGAAACAAATTTATTCGTATATATAACTAACTAATACCCTCTTCTTCTTCTTAGTTTTCGTCTGCATTGATTGTTGATTGTTATCTTTTACAATATATTTTATGAGAGAACATAATTAAAAGCAAAAATATACTTTAGTTACAAAGTTTCGCTACACTGAACGCATAGTACTTACAAAAATAGTATAGTCTCTTAAAACTATAATAAATTCCTATTAATTGAAAATTATAAAAGGACTGTGTCTAAGAACCAAAATTAAAAAAAAAACTTTTCCGTACGATCTTTCTAATATTTTCATTTATTTATTCGTTTTCTTGACTATTATAAACGAAACAAAAAACAATTCAACAAATAGGGCAGCCGTTCTGAAGTGACGCGCTTATATCACCATCATCATCACTGCAGGACCATAGACCCGGATGCAGAAGTAATGTCATCGACCTACCTTACTTGTAATTGTTTTTTTTTTTTCGGTCTATATAATATAATAAATGGCGAAATTATTGAGTAACACACATTAAACAAAAGAATACGACCGAATTGAACTTCTCCTCTTTTTTAAAGTCCGTTGAAAACTAAAAGCGGTGAGATGATTAGCATGACTTCAAAAAATGTATGGGGTAACTCCCATATAGTCGATAAAACATCGTTATTTTAATTCGATAAAACCATTGACTTTATTGATTAATTTTAATTAATAATGATCAATATTACTAATGATTATTAATAACAAAAATAAGTTATTTTAATACGTAACTAAGGTAGGTCTCTGAGCATACTGCTGCCAAGCGCCTTTCACTTTACCCCAGCTCCGCGGCCGGCAGTAACGCGACATGCGGATAGATGGACGAAAAATTTTGGGGCGATGTAAAAAAGTTTCACTTTAAAAACTGATGGAAATCTATCCATTAGTCTTTGCGTGATGCGCAGACAACGACGTACCTCACTCATTTTATTTATATAGATACTAGCTTCCCATACCAGTTTCGCACGTGTGTAGGTACTAACAAAGAAAAAAATTGAGCAAGTCTTGCCTTTACAATGCCGACCATCCAATGAAATTAAATAACGCTAGGTGGTAGAGCTACGCTGAAGCTATTACTGGTTTCAGCATGAATGGGTCGGCTCGCCCGGGGTAGTAGCACCCTCTCACAGAAAGCCGACGTGAAGTAACAGTGCTTGCACTGTTGCGTTTCAGTTCGGTCAGTGAGAGCGCCGGAGGCCCACATATTTAAAAGGCCGGCAACGCACGTGCGACTCCCCTGGTATTGCTAGTGTCCATGGACGGCGGTGATCACTTACCATCAGGTGACCCACCTGTTCGTTTGCCCCCTATAATATAAAAAAAGCAACTAAAAACGGTTGTAATCGTAAAGTAGTACTGGCATAATCACAATAACTCCAAAAAAACGTGGTTCCGATATTCATAACGGGTCCTGACTCGTTTTATATAATGTTTTAGAGTAGATACATTCCTCGTGAGGTAGTTAAGGCTATAAGACGATACTTTAAGGATTTTCTGATCTAGATTTTCTTCTTGATGACAGAGTTTTTTGTTCCGAACCGGTGGTAATTAATTTTGATGTTCATAAGCATTAAAAGATCTCACAGGGCCTAAATTGAATAAGGTATTTCTGATTTGATTCGAGACGAATAGTGTTAAAGCGGCGGCACTCTAAAACATCACTACATAGTATAAAACAAAATCGCTTTCTCTGTCCCTATATCCCTATGTATGCGTAAATCTTTAAAACTACGCAACGCATTTTGATGCGGTTTCTTTTAATAGATAGAGTGATTGAAGAGGAAGGTTTATATGTATAATAACATAAATTAAATAGTGAAGAAATACTGTTATTTTTGAGGTTACTCCAAATTGAACGCGTGCGGGCCACGGGCAGTAATGAATAAATCAAAAGTACTGGATCGATTTTAATCATTTTTTCAGTGAATGACATAGGCTATATATTTTATACCCGTGCGAAGCCGGAGCTGGCCACTAGTATATATATATATATATTGCATTTAGTAGCGAAATTAAATCAAATGATTCAATTGCGTATTCGGGTCCCATTCTTAGTTCAGATATACGGGGAACAACCAATTTGTATATGGTAACCTGTGGAACGTTTGTAGTGTAAATGCCTGTAACATTTCTTTCTACCGTAAAACCTTTGCGTAATTTTACTAGAATATTCGCTGTCTATTTTTGATATTTGAAGCAATGATAGCTCAGTAATATCTAAATTACTAGGATACTACGTCGATAGACGTAGGTTCGATCTATACAATGGATCACTACATATTATAAAACAAAGTCGTCCGCCGCGTCTGTCTGTATGTCTGTATGTTCGCGATAATCTCAAAAACTATTCAACGGATTGCGGAATGCGGTCTACACCAATAGATAGAGTATTTCACGGGGAAGGTTTAGGTGTATAATTTGTCGAGTTTTTTTTTTGTAAATTGGTTGAAATATAATGATAATTGTTGCAAGAATCGGAAAAAGTCAAACCGCCTGGGAGCTTTCGTCGAAAACGCTGCCTAACCCCGTTGAGGTATAATAAAACAATGCATACTGAGATATTCCTCTTTTATAGATCAACAAAAGTGTCTTCGATGGCATATACCTATCTTTTTAGGATACTGTAATATATATATATATACATATAGCTTACTATACCCATCTATATTCTAAAAATGGTCACATATTTAGTAATTGGAAGGCTAGTTAGACGGATACAGTATTTAATCCTTATCGAATAAAATACATTAGTTACCTCAAGCATTTCATGCACATAAGTATATATTTTTTATTATCAGCGCAAGACAACATCCACCGGGCCTGCTAGTTAATAATAAAATAGCTTAAGTATTTTGACTAATTTAAACAACATCTCTATAAGTTATAGTTGTTATGCTTAGTCGTTATGTGCAAGCTTTATCACAATCCGTTTAGCAGTTTTTGCGTAAAAGCGGAACAAACATACATCTATTCTCATAAAGTTTTTCATTATATTAAAGGATAGAACTTTGCGGCGTAAAACTATTTTTTGATTTACTTTCACATTTCGTAGTGACATAGATGATAGACATAGTGCTAGTATAGACTATAACTATAAATAGAATATATAGTATTCGTCTAATAGGACAGGCAAAGGAGCTAATCCATACTGCCAATTCTGAAGTATTGCAATCATTTAAATAAACTAACAAGATGGTGGCCGTCTTGTTAGAACTTGCCAGGGAGTTTTTGTGGCAAAGCCGAATCCATGCTCCGTGTTATTATTTCTTATCCACTTCACTTGTGTACAATAACTAAACTATATTACGTAAAACGCCACCAATATTACAAAATATAAAATCAAATAACACAAGATTATTAATAAAATATAAAATTTACTACATGTCATTGCAAGATCCCGCCAAAAACTCGTCCGTATAGATACAGTTTTACATTAATTTCATTGAAAATTCGATTAAAGACACAGACAAGAAATAGTAACAACGAAAAGTCACTTAATTAAGTACTTTCTGGAATACATTAATATTTGCTTTGCGACTGCTTTTCAATTTGATGATTATACGTGTTGCGTGAGTGGTCTTTCTGCGATTATAGACGTGGAAAACACATTGTACCTACCACGCGGATTCCAAACACTCTATCATTAACTCATTGCATAAATCGTTTAAAACGAATGAACATGGAAATTTATGAACCATATATTTTCTTAATTTATTAATAAAATCATAAATGTAATATACTAGTTAATAAACATTAATGTACACTTTTATTATAAATTTATCATGTTCGCTATTCTTCGCTTCAATTTACACCGTATTACATTTTACGGCAGTTAATTATGGTTGAGATGAATGCGAGCGAAACGACCAGTGCGCGTACATAGAAAAAAAAATGTTGTCTATTGAATATGTGACACGACGCCGTGCGCATTTTCCAAAGGTCAAGAGCCTCCTCGACAATGGGTAGACAAGAATCTTCCACGATATAATTGCGCTTCGGTACCACCACGTACTTTGAATATTGTTACGAATTTAGTTCTCAATTCAACTATTGTTTTAAAAGTAAAATGAAAATGTAACAAACATTATTCGCAATGGTATGTAACAAATAGCGAGTACTCGAGCTGTATTGCGAAGACGCCCTTGAATTAACAAAAAAAATAAACAAATAGCAATGACCTCGACACATATGATCACGTGACAGACATGATTATTCCATAATACAAACTAAGCCGGGTCAGATTAGGGCGGTCTTTGTTATGCATAGTAACTACTTTTTTTTTTTAATATGAATCGTACAGTGAAACTAGAGATACCGGCTAGTTGAATTTTTGATAACGTGACGTCATCGTCGTCTGGGTTCCCAATTTTGACGTCAGCTAGTACGGTGACCCACAAATCTACAGACACAATAAATTCAGCAACGTACGACGCGAAACGCAGAGGGTTCAATGAACTGTTGACGTATTTAAAATACGCATAAAGTAGGTACATACCTACCTTATCGCGAATGAATATGTAGTTCTCGGCGCGGCAAGCGGAGCGGGCTTGCTGGCTGTGTGTTTGCAAAATGGTTATTTATAGATGCGAGTGTCCGTGACGGATGGTTCGCGCTATTTCTAAGGTCCCGCGAAACAGTGAGTAATATGAATTCTAGTAAGTGGTAAATATGAATGGAAATGAAAAATCATATTCCTGAATAATTATCTTGATAAAATCATAATTTCGACTATGCAAAAAGAATGTTCTACGTGGTATAATATCTGGTTGGAAATATAATTTGTCAAATAAAATAATAAATGAAAATCAACAAACTTTAGGATGACATAACCAAAATGTCAAATTTTAAAATTAGTGATGTAATAACGAAATTCCCGAAATTAGTTCTAATGCCGAAAAATAAAATCTTTTTAATGTAGACATAGCTTTTTATTAGACAAAAAATTAATTTATAAATTAATCGTGTAGATAAAATCTTTTCTTACCCATGCGCCGGAAACTGAGAGCTCGTTTTAAAGCTGTTCTTTTAACGCCATTGATATCAAGAAAATGTGAGAAAGGAAGTGTGTCTGTCATGCTATAAGGCATAATGTACTCGAGTTCTTTCTTCCCAAAGAAAGTTAGAATCTGGTTCCACAGCTATGCGATTTTGGTCAGGATACTTGCATCTAGTAAGATTCATATTGGCAGTGAAAGGGTTGCATTGTCCGTACACAATACACGTCGAGGCACCCGCAGTAGCCGCCCTACCTACCTACCCACATAATGCAGCGGATACAGATCTGCGTTCTTACGTACACATACGTATGATGTACGAAGGCCAGTTTTAAGCATTTACATGTATGTGTCGCGAATATATACGGCTTCAATGATCAGCAGGTGTAAGCGAACTAAAAGCAAGGGGTTATTGCGATTAACTTATTTATCCCTTCGTTTCCATATCAAAGAGTAATGAACCTTGTTCTACTACTGGAGGATTTCTATTAGTAACCGTGTGATCTTCAACTCGAGAAAGCGGTTACTTTGTACATGTTGTGTTTTAAATAGGTTAGTGTTGTCGCATAATATGTGCTTGTAAATAAATTAATTTTATTCATAGATTTATTTAAAATGATACATTCCCGAGTGACCTCACTAAAAATCTAATTGGATCGTGTACTATTTCGGTTCGGTGCTTCCAATTAAATATTCTTACGAGGGTGGTAATATGTTTTTTTTCTCGTATAATTGGAGGTGCTAAATAGTGAACAGGTATTGAAATATGCAAAGTGGGTAAAAGTATGAACAAAGTTAAAACTTTGCAAGTTTATAAGTAACGAAGGTCAAAAGGTTTGCAAGTGTGCGTATGTATGCAAGTATGCAGGCAAGCTCGGTGCGGCGTCGCTGCTGCACGCCTGCACCGGCGGTTGCAACACCCTCCCCCCTTCATTCGCGGTTTCTCACTCGTCGCCGTCTTGCCGCTAGCCTGTCTCACCTCGCGGCCGGCAGCCTTGCGCGACGCGCCGCGCTCTTTCACATTCAAAATTATTCGCAACATTGCAAAAACTCTCTGTGTAATAAAAATATCTTATCATTCGATGCGATTATAATTAGTTTTTAAACAGAGAGGTTAATATATTTTTATTAAGAAATTAAGAAAATTAGTGCCTTTAAAAGTTTGAATGCACTCCTCGTTGCATGTTCCGCGCGCGTCGTTATGAGAATTGAGAACCCCGTATTGGCGGTCACGTTGACGTCGCGCGGTGCCGCCATATCTGTCTCGGCCACCAACTAGCAAAATTAATAGGTAATTATTTTCGTGTACAGTGTTTCTGGTTGATTTGGCCGTTCAGTGATTGTGTGATAAAGTGTATTCAAGTCGTTAGTATTCTTTGTACTGAATCCTATTGGATTCTGCTGGGAAAATTAGGCGCGCGCCGGCCGGTTCTTATCGGGTGCAATGCAGTTGCACTCTTAACTTATTGCAGTTTTGTATTCACCAAAGTTTCATGCGCGAAAAGTTTCTAGTGTTCATAATTCGTTTCAAAAGGATAATTAATCGTGTTTATAAGTGTTTATTCCTTATAAAGTGATATGTGTAACAGTTTCTAAAGAGCTGTCATAGTTTACTCTGCTGTGTTATTTCGGTCATTGACCGCCGGAATTCGCAACTCCTTTATGTTAGTGATGTTAGATTTTTTGTTATAATCCTGGTTTTCGGTTTTTAGGCTCAAAATTGTATCACCTCACTATCCAGAATGCAATGACCCGCGCATTCGCTTTTTGAAATTTGCCTTCGCCCGGATGGAAAGAGGAGTGCAAAAACCCATTGTTTCACAGTTTCATATGTTTGAACATCATTTGTTTTTTTGTTTTTCGGACGATTAGAGTATTGTCATTTTCTTCCAAAATTACAAAAAATTACAAACTAAGGTAAATATATTTTCATATCAGCATTATATAAAACATAATTAATTTTACAACAATTCATTTTGAAAAAAAATCTGGCGTCGCTCACACACGTGGCTTCCTTGAATCGCATCCGTATGACATCATCTATAGGCAAGCCATGAAATGCCCCCCCAGCTCTGTAATAAATAACTAAAACAACTGTACAAATTATTTAACCCCTTGATATATACATTTTAAGAGAAATGTGAGTGTGTGTAAAATATAATACATGTGCAGAATGGCGGAGGGCAATGGAGAAATACCCATTGAAGAGGTACCTGGAAAGGACTCCGAAGTTGGCCGGACACCAGATTACCGCAAACTCATAGACTATGGCTTGGATTCCAAGGTGAGTCCATTTTATCATTGTGTGAACATTTTTAGGTCATACAAATATTCACAAACGATTTAAGAAGTTGTTGCAACAATGATTTCATCAGGAACTTAAAATTAATTTTTTCTCTATGATTATAACTTTGTGTAATATTCCTTCATTTATTTAGCATTCATAAAATAATGTAGATTCAGTTTCTAAATATAAAATTGAATTAAAGCTTAAAATTAATTTAAAGTACTGACTGTTCCTAACTCGGTGACAGTAACTGCTGTCTGCCTGATAACCATTGGATACTTCACCATTCATATACAATGAATACTCCTTTATGCTATATGAGGTCACTATGTAGCAGTAGATGTTAACCTCATCATTATCAATGTGTTTTAATTTTTTCCAAGTAACGGATGTAATAATCTTGATAATTGAACAATACATTTCTTACCAGAATCTTATTAGACTTTTTAATATGTCACTTTTAGATATTATTATGAAACTAATAAGAATATATTATATGTACAAATATATGATATTTTCACTTTATAATAAACTTTGCAATGTTTTGTTAATAAGTCTAATAAAATATTATATTTAGTTTTTCAAGTACATTTAAATTAATTATTTTATGTTTTCTACTGTATGTATTTTCTAATTTCTTGTTTGAATATTTAATTTACTGTTTCCTTTTATTATAACCATGTGATATTTTACCTTACTATAAATTCAGTTTGCCATGAGTCAACATGTGTTGCCATAATAAAAAATATACAAAAACAAGAAAAAATTATAGAAAACTGTTAGAATATGAATACAACATGGCAAAGTTATATTGGTATTATATGCTTACTAGTATTATTTCACTTAAAATATGAAATGATGTGTTCTTCCAATTATCATCCTACTTGAATTAAAAAAAAAATTACTTGCTTAGTAACAAGTGGTGATTATACAGTGGAATGTTATCTAATTGTAATATTAGCTATAATCAAAGATAATAAAACGGTCCCCATTACTTGACACTCGGTTCTGATTCGCAAACCTTATCGCTAAAATTTCTTAGAAGCCTATCTCTTAACAACTAACGGTGTTGCCAGTTGCCGCAACTAAAATGACAGGGTAAGATGCCAATATTGTGTATCTATGGTATTGCCATAACAATTATATGATATGATGTACATCCAAGATACTGAAATTTATTATAGATCGTAATTTTAGTCTTATTAATAAGCTGTCTTACTCCTAATCTTTTAGTGTTTTATTATTTGTGCCGTATGAGAATTTAAGAGGGGTGGTGAGGTTCGACTGCGTAAGCACAGCGATCTTACCTATTTGCTGTTTTCCTATATGCCGTGTTCCGGTTTGAAGGGTGTAGGTGGCAACACGTACCGGTACATAAAGGGTTGTATGTAACTCGATTCTTAGGAGTACAGCAATATCTTTTGACTTTTTAGGTGGCTTGTAAACAATTTATAGGTTATAGTGCCATTTAGTGTCAGGCAGAATATATGTCCATTTGTTCATAACATTTCAAAGAGTTAAAGAGAAATAGGTCGTATATATCTAATGGGTTCGAATTTTTTACTAATTTATGAGTGGACCCCATCTATTTGTCTATATATAGATAAATCTGGTATATCTGCGATTTAAAAACTTCGTCAATGTTTGACCGATAGTTATGAAATTGGTATGGTATACCTAAGTATTTTTTTCTTACAGTTTTTCGTGCTATCCATTTCACTACAACGCGCCACTAGGTGACGCTAGTTGTATGTTATTTTTGATTGTAATTTAACGCGGGGAAAGTTGCGGGCGATTGCTAGTTTTTTTTATTTATTTTTATTAAATTTATATTTAATTGCTAGCGCCACGTAAATGCCCTACTTTGAATACAATATACAATATAATGTTTTGAGGTATTTGGGAATACACACTAAATTGTTCCGAATCGTGACGCATGGACCTAGACCTGATTTAGTCTTGTATGAATGCTATCCTGCAATCTTTATTAATCCCTACTACCCTTCGATATTTTGTGAGGTTCATGAAGATACAAGAATGCATCTCAAGCATGATTTTTATTAGAAAAAATCTCGCTATGTACATAATGAGATCTCTTCACTTTATACTTAATGGACTAAATGGAGTTTCCATTAAATTTTACACTCGAGTTCTCCGTATAAAAATAGTAGCGGGACCGGCGCACATTGCCATACCCTGATAATACAAAAAAAATCTTAGAATTGATCCGCAGCGCCACCTATCGGCTCTAATTATGAATCTAAACCATAGTCACATAGACACGTACTTAAGAATTATATATATATATATATATAAAGACTGAGAATGGTTTTTGACAATTCATGCCTTAAAGATGGATTATTCCATTGGAAAGGAAAAGTATGAGAAATGTGAAATGTATTTTTTTTTATCTCGGGTTAGACCAGCATAATTAGGTCTCAATATGTTTTGTATACACAGTCTGTTTGATAAACATTTATGTTTGTGAAAAGGTTAATTATATTTTTGTACGCTATCAAAATACTTTCTCTGATAAAAGCAACCTCTGTTGCTTTATTATTTGTTCACCTGTGCCGTCCGTGAAATCGGTTGCATTTGATTGTTTTCCACGCTGTTGCTATGGGCGACTTGTCTGCGGAATTATGGGGTATCCCTCAATAGACAGACCTACGTTGCAAGGAATATAATTGTACGATATTGCAACATGCCTACCTGTAGGACTATTATGCATTTTAATTCTTTTACCACCGCTTAACGATTATCGACTGGCCCAATAAACGAGTAGGTAATTTTTATGAAGTCCATGTATATAAAAACTAGCTTTTGCTCGTGGCTGGGCTAACTTTAATGTAGATTTGATTAATCCCTCGGGAACAGTACACTTTTTTTTCTAAATTAAAGGTACCCTATATCCTTTTTTTGGACTCCTGATCGGTTGAGTAAGTAGTTGAGGTGTAAAAGCTTAACAAAGAAACTAAGGTACATTTGCATTTATAATATTTATAAGGGGATGGATGTCTGTATATGTATCTGGGATTGATAAGCCGGCGACACCTTTTGACCGATCATAATGGCAACTTGCACACCTAAGTGTTTTGACAATTCGCTAGATAGCGCTGGAGATTATCAACTTTGGTACAGTTCAACCTATTACCATTACGTGTATAGATATGTGGGAATGGAGAATATTTACGAAATATTCATTTTGCTATAAAAATAGTAACAATTGTGTGCGCGAAGCCGAGGGGCACAGTTAGCCAGATGTATATTTCCGTATGTAACACATACATATAGAATGAATATTTATCGATATATATCAACTCCAAGCCAAAATTACTGAGAATCGGGTCGTTAAATTTACATGCCGGTTCTTTTTACACTGTAGGCGAGCACTGATAGAAAAGATTTTTGGTTATTCAACCCCCTAAGGTGGTGAAAGAATACATGAAGTACAGAGTCGAAAATTTACAATAACATCAAAAGGCAACCTGCATCTGAATAGATGGAAAATAATTTCGAATAAGTTTTCGGTTATCCGATTTGCCCAGTGGTATACAGATAACTTATATTTAGCTCTTTCTAGAATAACGAGATTCCGATAAGATCTGTCATTCTGTACCGCGAAATCGGTAAGAGGTTTTTCAATATCTGGAGGTCATCACTACTTGGCGTACCTATATGAGTATCGTCGAATGCAATGAGGGGTCTGAGATGAGGCGGCAGGGGCGGGGGAATTGGGTCTGAGTAATTTTACTCGTCATTGTCCTTTGTTAATAACATTATACGTAAACAGCTATTTTCCTTTGTGCGTGTCTGTGTGTGTTTAAAATAAACACGATTTATATATGCACATTGCTGGGATGCAATTTAAATTAAATATTTTTAAACGTCCTGTATATATATGTATATGCATCTAAGCAGCAACCTTATTTTTTCTTCATTGGTTTTACCAATATCATCATAATCGTACCCTTCTCCCACTTAAGTAGGGTTGGTATAACATGTTTTCTTCTTTCACTCTCCCCTGGCAGATGTCATCTCAGTATTCACACCTTTTATACAAATACACTTTTTCTGTCTTCCTCTACTCTTATATGCGTCCACTTTCATACTCAAAACTTTTCTTGTTACATGACTTTCAATCTCTTATCATAATGTGCCCGTACCATACTAACCTATTCACCAACTTCTTTGTCACTGGTGCTATTTTCAACTTCCCCTGAAGTACTTATTCTTAATGTTATGACATGAAGAGACGAATTGTACACAAATACAACATACGTTAGATATCATAGGCACTATAAAGGACTGTGAAAGAAAAATCTAGATATTATCACCAAATCTTATTTTTTCTTACATACCATTCTTTTATTTATCTTCTGTAGATTTTAAAATGATACAAAAATCTCACCTGCTGTTAAATGAAGGTGTGGCCTAAGATGTTATAAACCTAGAGAAGGATTTTAAATGCAACTGCCGAAAAACACCAATGGACAAGCCCAGTGAAGCTGTTGCTCATCTGATGGACACCGTTAGTTAATTAGTAAAAAAAAAAATGGGCTTGACGACAGGTTTTCGACTAGGTGGTAGCTAACCAGGCGAATGTGGAAATGCCACGTATGGCTTAACTTCTTGTATATTTTTTTATTTAGCTAATTTTTATACAATGCAGATTATGCAATCGCTTCATTCGCGTATGAAAAACGTCAAAAAAACCTGTTTAAAATTAAAATGACAGTATTCCCACGTTCAAATTTATGGCGTTATGACATTTAACTCGTAAGGGCAGTGCTTTTTTTTAATAAGTAAAAATCACGACATATGGGGTTTTTCAATAAGAGCGCTACAAAAGTTTTTTTAAATAAAACAAAAACGGTTTTGGATATCAATGATATTCTTTATTCCTGTGAAAGTACATTTGATGCCATTATGTATGGAACTCGATTTCTTTTGCATGGCCACCACGGGCACGCTTGCAGAAGTCCAGGCGCTGAACCCAATTTTCGATGGTTTTCAAGCATAAATCGGCCGATACTGCTGCAATTTCACGTTCGATATTCGTACGAAGTTCATCAATCGTCGCTGGCTTGTTGGCATAAACCATAGATTTGACGTAGCCCCACAGGAAATAGTCTAACGGCGTCAAATCGCACGACCGAGGCGGCCAATTGACTGGGCCATTTCGTGAGATAACACGTTCACCAAACTTGGTTTTCAATAAATCGATTGTGACATGCGCTGTGTGGCTTGTGGCGCCGTCCTGTTGAAACCACATACTGTCCAAGTCCATATCATCCAATTCGGGCCAAAAATATTCGGTTATCATTGAGCGGTAGCGATTCCCATTCACAGTAACGTGCCGGTCTTGATCATCACGGAAGAAGTACGGCCCAATGACACCACCAGCATGTAAACCGCACCAAACAGTGATTTTTTCGGGATGTAATGGTGCCTCGTGAATCACGTGTGGATTGCTGCCTGACCAATAACGCATATTTTGCTTATTGACGAAGCCATTCAGCCAGAAATGAGCCTCATCGCTGAAGATGATTTTTCGATGAAAATCCGGATCATTTTCAAGTTGTTGCTCAGCCCAATTCACGAACATACGACGCTTCTGGTGGTCAAGCGGCTTCAGTTCTTGCGTCAATATGATCTTGTAAGGATGTAGGCCAAGATCTTTTCGCAAAATTCGCCACAACGACGACACAGAGGTGCCCAACGCTTGAGAACGACGTGTGAGAGACTGATTTGGGTCTTCCGCAATTGATGCGCTAGCGGCAGCAATATTCTCGACACTACGGGCACTTCTTTGTCTCACTGGCACGGGAACATTTTGTACTGAGCCTGTGGATTCAAATTTTTCCACTAGACGCTCAATTGTTGATCTGGCAGGACGATTATGACGACCATAAATTGTACGTAGCGCTCTTAAAGTTTTGACTACTGACTCCGAATTTCGGTAGTAAATTTTAATAATTTCGACTCGTTGTTGGATCGTATATCTTTCCATGATGAAATGGCAAACCTTACTGAAGAGAAATGTCAAGAGAGCGGGAAAAAATATGGCGTCGTTTGCTGGCCCTATCGGTCTACTTTTGTAGTGTCCCTATTGAAAAACCCTTTACTTTATAGCGTAGAAAGGTTACTTGTATAGCACAAGACATCGCCACTATAACTATTTACATTAAATTGTGCTGGAATTTAACTTATTTTTTAGCAATATTTATATGGTCACTTTTGTACTTAAGTAATTTTATGTACAATATACATTTATATTAATTGTCTATATGCTTCACAAATCTTAATTAAAGAATTTTTCAACTGTCATATTTTTGGAATTTATTTAATCCTGTTTTATCACACGCGACATTGGCGAAATTGCCTACATAGGTAGAAGTCATGTGAATTAAAAAAAAATCACCTAGGTAGCTCTCCAAAAAGAGTGATAAAGTCCGAAAAAACAATTATAGATTATCTTATAATCTTATTGAACAAGCCCACCTATACATTCCTTTATTACATTTGACACTGGCAAAACTGCCTACATAGGAAAAAGGCCTATAATTATAAAAAGTAATTTTACACTGCCACACCGAAATGAGCGGTAAAAGCAAAAGGAACGCGTTACAGATGATTTTATAATCTTCAGGGACCAAAGACATATATATATATTTGTATTGAAAAGCATGAGCTAAGAAAATGATGCAACGTTTATAATTAATTTAACAAACTTGTACGCGATATCAATTATGAAGTATTGCAATGGTGCCCTTGGCGCGTTGTATTTATTGGAATTATGATAATAGCACACCCGATACCCGCGACCTCTGTTAGGCTTAGAGTATCTAATATTGCTTATCTCTGTACATTATATAGAGATTGATGTGTGTATATATAAAATTGAATATCGTTTGACGGGTCACCATGTAAAGTTGCAAGCCTACAGTCCTTGCTAAACTTTTTGACCGCTCTGACTATAGTTGGGCGCAGAACACTAACGCTAGAACACTTTACTTCACTAGGTGGTAGAGCTACGCTGAAACTATTACTGGTTTCAGAACTGAATGGGTCGGCTCGCCCGGGGTATTACCACCCTCTCACAGAAAGCCGACGTGAAGTAACAGTGGTTGCACTGTTGCGTTTCGTTCGGTCAGTGAGAGCGCCGGAGGCCCACATATTGAAAAGGCCGGCAACGCACTTGCGACTCTCCTGGTGTTGCTAGTGTCTATGGACGGCGGTGATCACTTACCATCAGGTGACCCACCTGTTCGTTTGCCCCCTATAATATAAAAACAAAAAAAAACACAAATTTAGGTATAAAGATACGTATTACATTATATCATCATCATCAGCCTGTAAGAGAGCCACTGCAGGGTCATAGGCCTCTTTCCAAAGGAAGGTATAGGGCATAATCACCACGCTAGCCCACAACGTATTGGCGGTTTCAAACATTGAGAAATCCACAGTTCTATATTTTTCCCACATACGGTGGTACTACAAGAACATTTCTCAGGTTTTCAGGTTTCCTCACGATATTTTCCTTCACCGTCAGCCGATTGTGTTACCAATGTAAATTAGTAAATGTACGTGAATTCCAAAAAAAATCGTTGGTACATACCGGGGTTAGAACCTGCGGACATCGGATTAATTGATTCCACCGGTCAAACCACTGGACCACCACGACTTTATATGTATATCATTAAAACAACGAAACATAACAAAAATACCAATTTTAGATTCCTATAATAATATTTAAACTTTGTTTTGTATTAAATACTTGACGATATTATGCGCAAGCCCGAACTGAGAGCTATGTTCAGAGTACAGAGCGGCCAAAAATATATGAGGACTGGAGTGCGTTTTCTCATTAAAGGGATTTTTACTATTATTCGGTACTATATGGCGTTAGGATGATATATTTTTAATCGACATTGAATAGCATGTGTCCTCAATTCTGTTGTACTGTTTTTTAGAACATCGTCGTTTATAGATAGTATGTATATGGAAGTCTTTTCTTATTGTAAGAAGAACATTTTCAAGGGGTCCTATTTTAATTTCATTAACATTGAACCTTAGATACATCGGGGAACTACTCAAAATCGAATAGAAATTGTATAGTCTTTGAGAAATTTGCAGGTTTATTGCAATCCCAGATTAGGTAAATACCTATGTAAGCTCAAGGGCATTGTGATGCACGATTTTAGAGAAGATGTTCTAGAAGTCGGTTTTATTCAATCGGTGATATTGTTCCTACGTATGTCAAAATCGACATGCAAATTATACTAAACTAGCAGCAGGCCCAGCGGACGTTGTCCTGCCCAGATAATAAAAAACTTAACATTTTCCGATTCTTTCAACAATTATCATTATATTTCAATCAATTTGCAAAAAAAGAAACTTGACCAATTATATATCTAAACCTTCCCCGTGAATTACTCTATCTATTGGTGGAGTCCGCATTACAATCCGTTCAGTAGTTTTTGAGTTTATCGCGAACGTCCAGACAGACAAACATACAGACATACGCGGCGGACGACTTTGTTTTATAATATGTAATGATTTATATTTATCTCATAATTAATAACTAAGCTTTTTATTATTCTGTCAATTTTAAGGGTTCTTATTATTGTTGTTTGCTGTTTTCACTAAATAGCCAACAGCCATGCAGTCCTTTCATGTGGTCAGTTCAGCCTATATATAGTTCTTAATACCCAACCTCAAAATGTCCGCAGATCTTTGCTCAGCCATAATAAGTTGCTAGTGGGGACTCAGAACGTCTCGTGTGACACTATATGTTTTCAAAGATATCCTTCGAACCCCAAAACACAGTACCGCGAGTCTCTTTCGTGACAGAAGTATATGTGACAGCCGTGATAACCTAGCACAGGTTCTGGCACTTTTAAAATAGCAAGTATGTTGAAACAATGATGGGTCAATGTTTGGGATGTATTTATACCACGTCGAACAATGTAGGTGGTGGTTGGTAGGTCTTTGTGAATAAACCGTAGTTTTGGTGAAGGAAGACGTCGTGATGAAACTATAACATAGTGGTGTATTTCTTAGCCCGCTTGGTTAAGTTGTAAATCTATCGCTTTGCACCTATAGGTGTGATACGACACACTCGCACTTGAGAGCCAAGACCCGTCTAGGCTTAATGTGCTTACTATCTCAGCCTGCATCCAAGCTAAGCCTTATGTTTACTTTTTAATAAAATTTATTTAAATCGAGGCCATGTTTACATGCTTTATATCTGCAAAAAAAAAAAAATGGATACCTTTTTAACCTCTCTTAATTGACAAAATGACGATTTTTTTTTTGTTTTATTTACTTTGCAATCTTTGTCACTTTGTTTAGGTCAAATCTTGCAAGCTGAATTAGAACCAGGTTCCTTTACATGTACAACTTTGCAATGTTTGTTCAGTTCCGATGACAATACACGAATATGAAATAAAAACAAAATGGCGGATTTCAAATTGTAAACATAAGGAAAAGAAAAACCCTTTTAAGTTTTTTTACAGCTTTTATTTTAAGAATATTTTTTAAATATTAATTTGTTAAATGTAGAGATTCTTAGGGATTTGATGATATAATTATTATTAATTCAACTATTAATTCAGTTGTAAAAGTAGATCCTGATAAAATAGATAAATGAATGCCTCATTACGATATTAGTAAAACAGATACATTATCAACTGAAAGTTGGCATTATAATCGATTTTTAATATTTTAATGATTGATGAGGACGTGTATCAAAACACGGTCGTTCTTTTTTATACTCTTATATCTTGTTTTATTGAATTTAAGTTAAAATGAATGCAATTGGAAATACATACGAAAGCACAGAGAGATACTGAGCGACGTCTTATTGCAAAATATTACGATTGGCTAGCGACCTTAAGGCAGATATGTGCATGACGGTTATATTGAATTCCTGTTTTGGGTGTGGAAGCAAGTTTCCACGTTATAACGCAGTCATATTAATTTGTCTTAAATTGCAATTTAGTCTCCATACAAGAAGCTCGTATTCGAAACAACATCAAGTAATCGATTCTTTGATGTTTTCTAAGAAATGTTCGAACACTGGTTTATCCTTAACCAGAATGTCTTAGATGCACTTGGAAAGTAGGCGAATGGTAGATTGCAGTAACAATATTGGTATTCATAAAGCAAAACTGTCAGTGCGTCTCTAAAGAAAGCTTTGGAAACGTATTTATGGTTCATACAAGAGTGGATTGTTGAAGTTTATTGATGTAGGTACTTCGGATAGTTTTTGCATTTTAAAATTAAAATGTCTTTTGTTTACCTGAAGCCTGTCTCCAAAAGCTCTGAACTTATTTTGATGATTGCTTTTGCTGGCAGATAGAGGACTTTCTATTTCTAGGTAACATAAAATTACATTTTTCCATAAGAGTTTCCATAACAACATTACTGTTCTTACAAATTCTTACCAATAAAGTGTGAGAAAAGGGATATCTTAAAATTTGTAAGAGTGTTGTGGGATCGTTACATTAAAGTGAGAAAAGGGATATATTAAAATTTGTAAGTGGGTTGTGGGAACATTACATTAAAGTGAAAAAAGGGATATCTTAAAATTTGTAAGAGGTTTGTGGGAATATTACCATTAAAAATACTGTATTTTTCACATAACAATTATGTTTTAGTAAAATACGAACTTAACGGTGGTGTTAGGTGCATTATACGCAAATAGTTATGCAAGTCGGACCAGATAAAGATGGCATTTAACCCACTAGGCAGTCACGTTTCACCGCTTCCCCAAGGCATTGTACTAATTTTGTATATAAAATAACCGGAGTATTACAGTATATCATTTAACACGTTCCAGGTAGCTGCCAAACTCGACGACATTTATAAGACTGGAAAGCTGGCGCACGCGGAGCTGGACGAGCGTGCGTTAGACGCCTTAAAAGAATTTCCATCCGACGGTGCTTTAAGTGTTCTTGGACAATTTTTAGATTCAAATCTCGAGCATGTCTCAAATAAAAGTGCATATTTGTGTGGTGTTATGAAGACCTATAGGTGAGTTGGTTTCCTTTTCTTTTTAATTAACTTATGACATTCCAGTACACAATGTACTGTCAGTTGACTTGTCGTATGTTGAATACAAATTAAAATGCTTCTTTAACTAGTATAATATAATCTGGTGTTTATGTTTATAACGTCTGATAATACGTTGGATCTTCCTGTCAGCCATTTCAATTTTATTCTTTGAAACCGACGAATTGGCGTAATGTGCACAAAAACCTGAAATTGGATTTAATTTAAACCAGATTATTAAGTTTTTTGGGCAAGCACTGCTAAACATTTTATGATTTTCAAAGCAAAATAATATTTTATAAGTGGTTTTTACCTAGTACTTTCTACCTTCGTAAGGTTGCCATCTGCGCATTGCTAGTTTCAATTTTATTCCGCTTGGCAACACTCCGTTATTGGATGATTGCCAACGGCAATGTAATCAACCGGGTCACGAATCGCGAAAAATTGATTTGACACATTATCCGATGCGACGTAGGCGGCCGTTGACTTAATTCCTTTATTAGTTAAATTAAAACTGAACTGTAACTTTTAGATATTGTCAAACTCGTTATAGTGGGGATGATAAAACTAGATTCAAATACTAGACGTAATGACTTGAAAGGCTTCTGTATCCGAGACCGCGCATATGGTAGTTATAAGTCCGTCAACGTGATTCTCTTTGAATTTGTGCCTATTTTGAAAATAACGAGTGTATATCCATCAACAGCATAAAGGCGTGTAGTAGCCCTTGTAATAGCGGCGGTTGCCTGTAAACTGTAGGTCTATCGCTGGTCTAGTTGTTTCTGGATTGCACTGCGCTTACCGCATTAGGTTCAGTGTAGTCACTTTATAGTGCTGTAGCTTAGTTAATGTATTAAAAAATTATGTTACTCGATGTTTAGCTTACTGAAGCAGTAGTGGCGTTTACTTTGCTAAGGCTTCAGCTACGTCTCGTACGTAATCTGAGTTTTCCATTATGAAGCAATTATGATATTATATTATTATGCCATCCATCCAATGATTTTTTGTTGTTCCGAAATATGAAGTTAAAGGGGAGTTTTTGGTGGGATCTTAGTCTGTCATGTAGTGGTTTTTATATTTTATTCATAATCTTGTGTTATTAGACTCTATATTTTGTAATATTGGTGGTGTTTTACGTAATATATACTTCGGTTATTATGCACAAGTGAAGTGGATGGGAAATAATACCACGGAGCGTGCATTCTGAGATGCCACCAAAACTCCATCGAAAGTTCTAACAAGGAAACCACCATCTTGTTAGAACTTTATAATTATCGCAAGACACTTACTTGGCAAAATCTTGTTACTTGACGCTGGCTAGTGCACAAATCGTGACGGAGCCAAAAAAATAAAGAAGAAGTTAAAGGGCCCGTTACACATTGACATCGTTTTTTCGAAATTCGCGTACAAAATAAATTTAAAATTATTTGCAACTTAAAGATCTTAGAAAAGCATCGTAGGATGACATAAATCAAGTAACTAATAGGTCGATCTGTTCTAAACTCAACACACCGTTTCGTTTAGGTGATAATTATGCTACAAGTTACCTTAACGGAAACGTAGTAAAACCTTAGTTATTGGTATGATACCAATCAAATCTTAGTCAACCTCTCAAAGATTTTATAAATTTTGTGCTAGTACTTGTTCGTCTATGTACTCGTTCAGAGATAATACAACAGTGCGTAGTATGCTGCTCTCCTATACTGTATACTTTTTATATTGTATATACGCTACTGTGACCACAATGATACTTGAAGATACATTTAATTGAAGATTATTACATGTTAAACCTCGAAAGGAAACTGCCCCTTACAAATGTAACGAAATACTAAGGTTTTCAGAGAAGAAAGCATTCACTCAGAAATAGAATAGTAAACAACTGGTGCGTTCTAAAGTCAACACGGCTGGTCCCCGCCTACCGTATTAAATTTTACGAATGACCTCTGCGTGGAAGAGGGCACAGAGTAATAATAATGTACTCGATACCGACCATTAAAACGCAATAAAAAAATGATTGCCGAAACTAAAACACGTACACGTACCATTCGTGGGACCGTCGACCGTGCGAGCCGCTTTGTCTTACTTCGTTGATGTTTTGCGTCGTTATAAATCTCTGAATTACACAAAACTAGTGGGAAAGATATAAACAAAACGACCATTCACGTAGAAAGGCACCTTAATATTTTATATGTAGCAAAACCTTCCCAGAAATGTATAGACTTACCCCAGCTAAAGAATCATAAAAACAATTTATAATGATTGAACAAGCTGTGTCGACTATAGTATACGATATATATGTATACTGTATGAAAGAATGTGAGGCATACATGTAAGATTGTTTAGTGACACTGTGCTCTGTAGCTGGAAAACGTACCGTCGAGGTTGTAACAAGATCATTTCGCCCTCGTGTGTCGACGTTTGCTGCGTCCGCGTCGCGAGATTAGATTACGAATGGTCATTACCCTCGGGGAAGCTTGACTCGGTGTGCATTAATTGCACAACCAGTTTTGCAAGAATGCATTCGTTTAGAACATGATATTAATAATTATACACGCTGGAACATTGTTATAAATATAATGGCATAAAAACGTTAAGCGACCATATTAATGGTGGTACCGTGCTTAGAAGTAGAAATGGCGGTGGAAATCAAATGTGTTTTTACCAATAGGTGGTAATTCCCCAAGTTTATAGAGATAGTTAAGTGAACATAAGAATAAAAGTGCCTCAGTACGTATGTACAGAAGTGAAACTTCTCTGATGATGAAATATATCGGTCATTCATATACCTATTTAGTATATAAACCAATTTACCAAATAATAAATACACCTTGGAATTCTGCTATCATTGTGCCTAAAGAAAATTTCGCTAAGCAAAACAGCTAATCATATCGTTTGCCATCTTAGAAAGCAGAGTTTTATTTGAAAATTGAAATCCATTCAGAATGACAAAAGCTTCTGCATGCACTACGTTTAATATTAGCAATTTTAGTAAATATATTCCTGCATAATTAATAAAAGTGGCTTTGGAAAGAATACATTTTTTCACCTGATATAAATCACTCGAATCTAAAGTTAGCTGTGCCTATTAAGGATATATGCCATCCACATTTACAATTACCATGGGAGAAAGTCACTGCGTTGCCAAATATAGATGCTGATTGAGAATGTCGAACTGCCTAAGATAGTCCCTGTGCATGGTACTGCAACACCGCTAGGGTTGGCTCTGTTTCTGGACCCTTTTTGTATATTGTATACGTGTAAAAACCAATGTGGCCTTACCTTCTTATGTCTAAATTATTACAATTTGAAAGGTGTTAATCCCAAAATGAACTATCCGTGACCCTGAAATGGCAAAAATGGAAAAAGGAGATTCTTTTTGTATTACTTAAGGGTGATCATATTTCTGCTTGTAAAGTATTAAACGGTGTCTTAACGCGGTGATTTCAGACAGAAAAGCAGAGCGGGCGTGCAGGGCTCTCCCGCCCTCGCTTCCACTGTCCAGGTCAAGGGGCCCGATGAAGAGAAGATCAAACAGATCTTGGCCCGTACCGGGTATACATTAGACGTAACAACAGGTACGTTTCCTTATATATACAAGATATTGTTCTGTATATGTAATTTTGCTGGTAATTGTCGTATTGAGTAGAGAGAGTTATTATTATAACGTTAGGTCAGCGTAAGTACGGTGGGCCG
The DNA here is from genome assembly GCA_035772565.1 of Antheraea assamensis. Classification (NCBI taxonomy): domain Eukaryota; kingdom Metazoa; phylum Arthropoda; class Insecta; order Lepidoptera; family Saturniidae; genus Antheraea; species Antheraea assamensis. The sequence continues at coordinate 441,972 of JAQQSE010000085.1, forward strand.
CCGCCCGGGTGGGAGGGCGGTACGCCGGGCGCCGGCTGCGAGGTGTTCTGCGGCAAGATCCCCAAGGATATGTACGAGGACGAACTGATCCCGTTGTTCGAGCGCTGTGGACCCATTTGGGATTTGCGCCTTATGATGGACCCGATGACAGGAACCAATCGCGGGTACGCCTTCGTCACCTTCACGAGTAAGGAAGCCACGCAGCGCGCCGTCATCGAGGTTAGCGAGCCCTCCTTTACCGTTAATGTTTGTTGACTACGTCTGATGTCACTCACCGGAACCTACCCGGGACTCTACAAATTATTGTTTTCATGTCGAGAAAGTGGTACACAGAATTGACACTAGTGCATTTATTGTAAATAATAGTGATTATTTTCATTGCACACTAAATTGACTTACTTTTGTCATGTCATGTGAAATCAATTCCTTCGGTTTCTTGTTTTCAATCAATGATATAATACAAAAAGAATGCATCCAATTTCTTGTAAGTGACCGCTCTTTCGACTGTTTGGATATAGGAGTTGTTGGTCAATTAATTTTTGCGAAGATATGTGCCAGCTGAGATTTCGGTTGTCGGTGCATCTACTAACGACATCTATATTACAGTAATACGTTCGCGTACCAAGTAGTACGCTTGGTCTGTTGGACCCGTTTCATAATCCGTACGCAAGTGCGGGCACGTGCAAGCGCACGCAAACGTGCGTATGCGTTCATTGATAACGGTATCGAAAATTAATCTTTTTACTTATATACTTATATAATTCCTGTATATTATGTGGCTTTTTATATGATTTGCTCACGACCGCTTTTAAACGTGATCTTATTATTTAAAAATGTATCTCTAAATATCCATTCATTGCGGTGTTCAAATTAAAATTGATGTCGATTCGTGCTTGTTCATTCGATGCTTTCGATGTATCCTCTCGTTAATTCTCGTGTACATATTCGATTATTTATTTAGTGGTAATGTGGTTTCCTGTCTAGGATTTGTATGCCCCCGCACACCTTATTTTTGAATTTCTTTGATGTGAATAAAAAAAATACAGCGCAACAGTTGGCACGCATATTCGCAAGGGAGAGAAATGTTTTCGGGCACCACAAGTACAGCCGATACAGTGCACTGAGTTATCGCAACTGATATAAAGGTGTTCCCTCTATCACCACTACTCGATTGGTAACAAGATAGCTGTTACTAAAACATGAAAAGCTTCACTGATTATGTTAATTGAAATTTTAATTATAATTGGTGTATATTAATTGAAACAAAATTATTCTAATTTGACGTCTACTTTGCAGGTGTCTCGTCGATTTGTAATAATATATATATATTTACCTTGACTGAGATTAACAGAATCACAGCACTTAGATGCATCATGTATAGCGGTTTCTTTCTGCTATATAACGTTACGGTTGAATAGTCAACATGGCCGCACTATATCGATTACCGCGATCGATTCTAAAATCGATTATATCAGTATAGCAAAACGAAACTAAAACGATTTATTTAATCGCAGAAGCAGAAGCCGCTAAATATGTTTATCGCTTGCAACACTACCAGCCAATAAATAATCATTAGCGCCGGTATTTTTGCAAGTATTCAATCATTTGCCTGTCGATTATATTCACAGTCATACTTGGGAGACTTAGATATAAGCTTCTTATATACCATTTTAAACAGCATGATATTAATATCCTGCAGACGGCGGTCATTTGTATCTATTTAATAAGTAAATGAAATATGTACCATGTGGATTGTTTAAGTGTTTGAACCAACTAGTAATTTTGGTTCTAGAAGTTTGAATTTGAGAGGCAAGCGGCCGCCGTTTGAATTGTAATCACTGAATTTGTGTAAATGTGCAGTAATAACACCCGTAAACAGTGCCTCGCTTGTCCCTGAGACATCATCCCGTTCTTACTTGTTGCACCTCGTTCAATTTTAAGTTGCTTTAATTTTTATTTTTTAATTATTATTTTTTTTTTTTGTTATACCACCACACTTTTACTCGCTTCTTTTTATTTTCACTTCATCAAACGGTCCACTTACAGGGTTAACTCTGAATTGGCTTCAAAACGTTCTCCAACTGAGAATATTAATATATCTCAGGCTCTCCTCTTTGCTCCGTACAACACTTTCGGCTTATCATCCAGATTACATACAGTTAACTCATCACGATTGGCTCTAACCGTCATCGCATCGCGGTCATCACCAGGACAACGGCGCGGCCCGCCGCTGTCTTTCGCGCGTCGCTCTAAATTCTCCCCCACCCCGTTCCGGCCTCACCGGATTCGAATCACGTCCTTTTTTTTCAAAATTGTTCCCTTATTATTTTTCCCACAGCTCGATAATCACGAAATAAAGCCAGGGAAGACCTTGAGAATTAAGATTAGCGTACCGAATCTGCGACTTTTCGTCGGCAACATTCCCAAGTCTAAAGGCAAAGAGGAGATACTGGAAGAGTTTGGTAAATTAACAGGTAAAGTGTCACTCGAATGAATTAAAGAGTTAATAGACTTGTCGGGTTGAGTGCGTGGGGCTTGGTGTGTGTGGACCGCTGAGGGTGCCCCCGCTTGCGTCCCGCTTACTTCCCTAGACCCTTCCCACGACCTGCCTGCGAGACGCCCATGTCCGCCTGTCTCCCCCGCCTGCTCCCCCACCACTGCGCCCGCTGTCCCGCTGCTCTCCCCCCTTTCCTCCGCGTATCTCCAGTCATTGGGCCCGGACGCGGCCGCCGCTGCGCGACCCGGCCTCGGCCGTCGGCCATTCTCCCTAGAATTATTCTTGCAGCTGAATGATTATGAAATTCGAAAGGGGAAAAAGATTGGCGTTACCGTTTCCTTTAACAATCACCGGTTATTCGTGGGGAATATCCCTAAGAATCGAGATCGGGACGATTTGTTTGAGGAGTTTTCAAAGCACGCACGTAAGTCCTTGTCGAATTCATAATATGTGCTATTCGGTAGTAGAGCGTGGCGCGGCCCGACGCGCCCGCGACCTGCGGCCAAGCGCCTTACGCGCCTCACGCGCCCTTAGTGCCGCAGTGCCGGTGGGCCGCTCGGTGAAGGCGCGCCGGGCCGCGCGACTTGCCTAATCTCGCAATCTAATTATCGAGTAAAGATCGGCCGCCTCGAGAATGCTTAATGGAAATGACTGGAGAACCTTGCAGTCGTTGTCTAGTTTAGACTTCTTCAGTATATGTTCTCCTGGATATATCGTTTGATTTGCTTCATATATAATATTATTATTGAGTACTTTGTATCGATATGAACGCGTCGCACGCCGCTGGGCCCGTGCCCGCGGTCGCGTGTCGCGCGTCGCTGTCGCTTGTCGCGGGAGTCGCGTCGCTACATGCCTCTGTGTGATTGCAGCCGGACTTGTTGACGTCATTATATATAGTTCGCCCGATGACAAGAAGAAAAATAGAGGATTTTGTTTTTTGGAATACGAGTCTCACAAGGCGGCGTCATTAGCTAAGCGCAGGCTCGGCACCGGTAGAATAAAGGTATGTGTGTACGCTTACTTGTCGATAAGATTTAATAAAACTCATATTTTGTTATGTAATACATGCAGATAATAAGTGGTAGGTATTAAGTAATAACTAAAGGAACAAGCTGTCAACTGATAAGCTCATGCTCGATAATGCGAGCATCTTCGCCCCGCTCGCGCTCACCAATATATTTCCTACGGTCGTATGGGGTCGCCTGAACTTACGAACCCTTATAAAATGTTATAATTTTCAACATTAATGAAAAATATTCATTTGAGTATAGACTTTTTATGTTCATTTGTACACAATTAAATACCAAAAGATGACCGTGTATCTGAAAATGGAAACCTACAAAGTTTTATTTAATTATTTTTATGTGTAATAACAATCAATGGGAAAGCTTTTAATTCGATGATGGACTGTTTAAAATTAATATTAAATTGTTAAAATGTTGATTGTTTTCTTTTCTTAACATATGTAAATAAATAGAATTACTGTAAATTTGAAAAACAAAAAGATTTATTTAGTAACAACATCAGTAACGTGAACACTATGTGAACTTTTTAGTAACAACATCAGTAACGTGAACACTGTGTGAACGTTTTAGTAACAACATCAGGTGGTAGGTAGGTGTAGGTGGTAGAGCTACGCTGAAACGATTACTGGTTTCAGCATGAATGGGTCGGCTCGCCCGGGGTAGTACCACCCTCTCACAGAAAACCGACGTGAAGTAACAGTGCTTGCACTGTTGCGTTTCGTTCGGTCAGTGAGAGCGCCGGAGGCCCACTTATTTAAAAGGCCGGCAACGCACTTGCGACTCCCCTAGTGTTGCTTGTGTCTATGGACGGCGGTGATCACTTACCATCAGGTGACCCACCTGTTCGGTTGCCCCCTATAACATAAAAAAAAAAAAAAAAAAAAAAAAGTAACGTGAACACTGTGTGAACGTTTTAGTAACAACATCAGTAACGTGAACACTGTGTGAACGTTTTAGGAAAATCTTATTCTTATACATATAAATTGAATTGTAGTTTTGTGCCGCTGTTCGCGCGCGTCACGCATTAACGACTCTCATCGCATTTCAATACTTTTTTTGGTTTTACTTCTGGTCCTAATCTAAAAGAAAACGCGATATTTTGATGCGATGATGGCTCATTTGGTAGTGTGTTTAGACATAGCGTCATAGGACGTAGGTTCGAATCCAAGCAACTGAGTCGGAGTTTTCGGTGAAGGAAAACATCATGATGAAACCATAGCATGGTGGTAGAGGTTTTTCTAAGTCCGCCTGGCTAGCTACCACCCTCAAGTTGAAGATTTCTCGCCAAGCACCTGTTGGTGTGTTCCGGCAGCTGCACTTGAGAGCCAGTCTTTTTCTAAGTTCAGCGTGATTTACCATCTTAGACCACATCATCATTTAATATCAGATGAGATTGTGGTCAAAACGTTTACCTATGAAGTATAAAAAAAATGTTTACATAAAGTTTTGAGAAGCTATGTTATTACAAGCACTACAAAAGACTAAAGTATATTTTTGTTTTCATCATCTGTACATAAAAGACAACAAATAGCTCAGACGAAGTCGGGGGTATATCAACTAGATTTACATAAAGACTTACATTTGTTTCTACAGTTGCAGAAAATCATTCTGTCTAGACTTATCAGTTTATAAACAAAATTGTCTGATATCATTTATTTTTGTTTTTTTTTTATACGAAGGTATGGGGCTGTGATATCATAGTGGACTGGGCAGACCCTCAAGAAGAACCCGACGAGCAGACCATGAGTAAAGTGAGTATAACCAGCGATCATGAAATTTCTGGATTTTTTTTTCTTTTTTAAAAACATGAGTTTTAAATATATTACATAATTGTTTTTTTTTTTTTGTTATATAATGAGCAGGAAATGCATGCCTTTAAGAAAAGCCTTGCCCATTTTATATCCTATGTTATATATTTTTCTGAAGAACTATCGTTCCATGAGAGCCGTGACAAATTTATATGGAGCCGTTGAACGGTTGAACGTTTGCCGATGTAACATTTAATAAATCTTTAGTAGATTTCATATATCACTGCTATTTTCATATTACTTATTATTCTGAATACAAATTACCCGCTAAATATGTTACAAGTGTGATTTCATTTCCCCGTATTATACCAATTGAATAATTCTTATACCTTCTATAGTATATAGCGTGACTGTAATATACCAGACGGAAAAGCCAACCAACGGTGACATGAAACGTTATAATTCAAATATAGCAGGTGTTATTTAGCACCAGTTTAGAATATAGAAAAAAAATGTATTTACAAATTGTAACCGTTTTGAATCGAGTCACGAGTTCGAACGACGAATTTTGGACCAATAACATGTACAAATTATGTATAATAATATTTATATTTAAAAGAAACTGTGCATCAACTAGTTTCATGGTGTGTTACATCGGTCTGCACGAACTCAGTTTTAAACTAAAATTAACTTCATCAAATCAAAAATACTTTATTCAATTTAGGCCCTAAGAAGGCGCTTATGAACGTCAAAACTACCACCGGTTCGGAATACATCCCAGTCATCGAGAAGAACCGGCAAGGAACTCGATCGGGTTTATCTTTTTAACATACAATTATATATTTAAAATACGTTATACGTTACATTCGGTTTTAGTGGCTGCACAGAGAGGACTCAATTCCGGATATCACCATCGTTCACATATTGATTCACTCTATAAAAACCTCCTCTGCCACCAAAACCCGCTTAACATGGCGCTTAAACTTATCGTGTGTGTTGTTACATCGGCACACGCGACTTCCCCTCAAAACTAGGCATTATACAATCGTATTTATATTAGCGCTATAATTGAGATGTGTGAAGAGATAGTGTAAAGTGGGGTCCGTGACTTGGTATCAGGTGAAGGTGTTGTACGTACGGAATCTGACGCAAGATATAACGGAGGAAGCGCTCAAGGACGAGTTCGAACGCTTCGGGAACGTGGAGCGAGTCAAGAAGATGAAGGATTACGCGTTTGTGCATTTTGATGACCGGGACTGTGCTGTCAAGGTTTGTTACTTATTATGTTTGTCTCTTAACGTAGGTACCGTGCCTTTTTTTTTTAAAGAGGGGAAAATCCATCATGGATACCCTCACACTGCCGGGGGGCAGGGCAGCGTGAGGGTTATGTGAGACTCCTACTCACTAAAAACCCCTCTGTCGCTCAGCGCGTATGTGTGCCGAAGTCGAGGGTTCACTATAGCATACGCCTCTAAACTTTGGACACGCGCTTGGGTCAACCCGTAGATGTTGAACGGGGACCCCCCTTCTCTTAGGAAGTCATTCTTCCTATGCTCCTCAGCATGGAGCAGCGGCTAAAGCCGTGCTCTTTCCGCACGGGCATTCCTCTACGGCAACGAGCGCCCCCGCGTAGGTACCATGCCTCGGAATCACCAATCGAGACAATTTTTATCGACTAACTAGCTTTTGACCTGGCGAACTTCGTACCGCCTAACAGTCGATTCTTTTTTTTTTACCATCGTATATATATTGACAAATATTGACATTAATATTTATACGATACTAACGTCACTGAATTGTTTTTCCTTCTCGGAACCTCTCTACTGACACTTAAAGTTTATAGTTATGGTATAAAGTTCAAGTTTCTGTTGCGTTTCGTTCGGTCAGTGAGAGCGCCGGAGGCCCACATATTTAAAAGGCCGGCAACGCACTTGCGACTTCCCTGGTGTTGCTAGTGTCTATGGACGGCGGTCATCACTTACCATCAGGTGACCCACCTGTTCGTTTGCCCCCTATAATATAAAAAAAAAAAAAAAAAAAAATGACTTTTAAGTATCATTACGAATCGTTTGTCCATATGGGAGTATAGAAAAGTGTTGTCTTTAGACTTTTTCAGGCATTTTTTTATTTTTTTCTTTCCGTAAGAACCATCCTCGTACTTCAAGGAATATTCAAAAAAGAATTGGCGAAATGGGGTCAGCTGCTCTCGAGATTTGCGCTTAGCAACACGTTCAGCGATTCAATTTTATATTTTAGGTTATTAGATAAAAGTCCGGCTTTAATCTTTATGACCGCTCTGAATCATCCAGAGACGTTAATTCTAGTTTTTGTAAACTACAATATTAACGTCTCTCGTGGTCCACTTGATTTTAAGCGATCACTACAAGCTGTAACTATATGTCATCAACCTCAAAGGGACTTCAATTGTGAATTCAGTTAATAATAGTTTGCAGCTCATTATGCTACTCCCATACCTGCGTATATCGGCAGGAAGTTTTGTCTATGGTAAGAGTAAATGCAGATGTGGGAAGATATTATCGTCACGCGTTACGAACTATAGTTATGCGTGACGAGTGACGATACACGCAGCAGGATAACTGGGGCCGCGGTTTCTACACACATCAAAGGACCTTGGAGACACTAATTTCGAGTTACTATTGAAATAAGAATGCTGTGCAAACGTTATTCTACGACTTTATCGGAATTCATTTTGAGGTTACTTTTTAGCGGCACAAGAGACCGAAGCTTCGTCGCGCTGGTATGAGACTAGCATCACGAAAATTCGTATAAATTGTACAGATAGATGGTTTAGTGTTAAAATGCATACCAACCACTCGTCCAGAGGGGGTGAACCCCACACTGGAAAGATGTTACAGGGGATGTGGTTAATGCTTAACAAATTAAATGTATAATATAGCACGCATTTAATTTCTACGTAGCAAATGCTTGAGATAGCGCTGAGAATTGTTTATTTGGATGTTTCTTGTTGTGATGATGCTGTTGGAAGTATGGAAAAATATGATGTAGATGTATTTTCGTAATATCCACAGGCGATGCAAGAGCTGGACGGCAAGGAGTTGGGAGGGGCACGACTCGAAGTTTCTCTCGCGAAGCCTCCCTCTGACAAGAAGAAGAAAGAAGAGATACTCCGCGCCAGAGAGAGACGCATGATGCAGATGATGCACGGTCGCACCGGGTTAGTATCATCTGTGTTGACATCTACAAGGAACTATATAAATATATTTTGTACTCGATAAGTCATTTTTTTATCTATATTAAGTAAGTGAAGGGCATATTTATTTTAGGTATAGGGCATAGGTATTTGAGTAGATTTAAAAGAATTAACGCAAATCTTTTAGTTTTTGTCACATTTCTGTATTCGAGCTGGCATAGATTCTAAATTAATCTGACATATTGTTATATGCTTAAATTTTCGCTAACGAACACATTTGCCAGAATTGATGCCTAAAGATATTTGTTGGCATGGACGATTTGTCTGAAAATTGATGAATTTTCTACCACTAGAAACGGCAAGGAAACGTTTCCAAATAGCGTTGATTTTTTCTCGCTCGTCTGTTATTTCAGTCTCATCTACGTAGGACCTAATTGTATATTCTGTTGTTAAATTAATTCGACATGTTAATTGTGTGTACGTTGTATGCAGATTCGATTGGTGTGGATGTTCGCCGACGCACGCCCTGCGCGGGCGCACTCCGCAACCGCAGCCGCAACCGCGCCCGCCGCACTCGCGCCAGGACTACGGTTAGTGCTTACGCGCACATGCACACGAACACGTACACGCCACTCCACTCTCATACACTCGAATTTACAAGTAAGGTGCGTGCGAACCTCGCTTAGACGCTACCTCTCATACACAAATATACATGCATATTCCTACATACACTAATGTTATGTGTTTATTAGGAATTATTATACTTCTAATTTGATTCATGATTAATCTAGCGTCTACGCAAGTATCGCATCTCTAAATTCAAAGCACAATTTCCGGAGATAGCTGCGGGGATTTTCCAGTTTTTTTTTTTTTCTTATAATAAGCGATAATATCTCTCATATAATTGTGTGAAAAGTTCAATTTCCCTCGCAGCTGTCTTTAGAAATGGTTTTCCTACACGAGTACACGAACTGATGTGAACACGGTATGGTCTCCACGCGGTCTTACACTCGCACATTCTGCTACTTATCCCTTACTAACATGATGGCCGCTACTGTACACTCGGGGAATACCCTCCTTAGTATTGCAATGTATAACTTAGTGTGTTGCTACTGCGAAAAATATATGTATAGGTGTGTGTGGAAGATTTAGTGTATCGTTGCAGCCTCGGTACATGTACACTCTCTGTTAACGCTGTTTTCTAGACTAGTTATTAATAATTATGACGGTTTAGGACTGTTGCATGGTTACAGAACGAATTTCATACCGTTTCGGTGAAGGTTTAGGTGCTGGCCTATCTATACGACTAGTTCATTCAAGCGCCATAACATTACTGACTAAGCATGCTTTAAAAATCTGTAAAATCATTTTCGATGAAGCGTTTGCATTTATAAGACTCTGTCGATGATGTCTCTCTCATAACGCATACGGTTAGGATCGGGTGGTGGGAGAAGCTGCGATGTTTGTTTGGAAATATCTCGATGACTTTATAATGACTTCCATAAAGAATAGAGGATGCATGTTGTTTTGTGTGTCGATGGTGTGAAGAAGGCGGGTCCCGGTGTCGGTGGCACTGACCCGTGCGCCCGTGTGCGTGTGCACGGAGCCCCGAGCGAGTCGGTGCGAAGTGAGATCAGAGCATGCGTTGTTCACGTGCGGTAGCTTGTAAGTTGGTGTTAGTATAGCTTAGCCTCTAAAAGGCCTGTGTTGTGTGTTTATAGATTATGATTACGACTATTACGGGTACGGTGATTACCGAGGTGGCTACAATGAGCCATTTTACCGGTACGATGAGTTCTATTTTGATTACGCGGCGCCTCCGCAACCGTCCGCCGTCCGCCAGCCTCCCAACAGACCGCAGCCGGTGGGTCCCCACACACACTCACTAATTCTATCACTTATTTTACTAGTCACTAGTCGCTCTATACTCATCATTGTTCTATTGATTTATTCATTTAATTTTTTTTTTATGATTTGCCAAATTTTTTAAAATTAATTTTTTTGGTTTTACCCACCCTCGAATGGAGTTAGTGACTCGGTAAAGACGGTAGTGTGTAGGCCTGACGGTGGTGATTGATTAGCGGCGGGCGGTGTGACGCGCTCGGGTCGGGGGGGAGGGGGTCGTGGGGCCGATTGGGAGGGGGGGAGTGTGGGTCGGTGGGCCCCGGACGGCGCGCCACACCGCAGCCTATCGTGTCGGACTCGTACCGCGGATTGCGACCGGGGGGAGGGTGAAGGGGCGCGCGGGGTGGCTGGCCGACCGATCTCACCATCAGGTCTATATGGCTGAGACCACTCCGACTAACAAGATGCCCGTCTCTGACCTCTTGTATACTCTGTTGTTTTCCCGTTGACCATTTCACGTATGCACCGCTTAACATCATTCAGCTTGGTTTCTCACCCCCCCCTAGCCCCGTTTTCCTTCATGTAGAATCACGCTTTGCGCTTTGCTTTGTTACTGACACGGTTATAACACGGATCGCTCCGCGAGCCTGCGCTACACATCGCTGGTCCCCCCGGCGCGCTTGTATGCGCTGGGGTATAATAGTTGTTTCATGTATTAACATTAACATATCGGTTGTCGCAAAACGAGCTGTATGTATATAGTAGAGACTTTTACTTGTCTATGAGAGTTACTGACCCGCTTGGTGAATGCCTCACGCAGGACGACGAACTCGGTATCGGGCCCAACTCGCTATACTACGATCTAACCGGAGGCATTCAGGTACCGCACAAGTTATCAAGTACATTTCGTAATACTTGTCGTTTTGGTTTTTTTAATTTTTTTTTTTTTTTTCTAAATTTATTATCGATGTTGTCTTGACGTTTAGAACTTAGTACTTTATTATTTAGATTTTGTAGTAAATCTTATTTAGATACTGTATATGGTATTTTTGATTAACCTATTTATTACGAATTTATTATATATGAATTATTTTTATAATTAAAGGTACCTGATTGTTTCGCTCTGTATTATTTTTATTATCGAAATGTGTGCATAACTTTTTTTTCTGTTTCATTGTAAAGAGATTTTCGATGGGTTTTATTTTGGATAAAAAATATCTTTTTCCTTTGTCCAAAAAAAAAAATACGATAAGTGGTGATTCGTTGTGCAAAATAATTATTTACTGTTGCTGTTTTTGTATTGACTTTTTTTATACAGACTATATCAAAACAAAATATTATACTATTAAAAAATGTACACAGAGTAGCATGCGTTTTTACATTTCGAGTACTATAGTAATTTATATTGTTTAAATTAAACGAATGTATTTTTATTTTTATAATATATATTTTTATGCCAATATAGCAATTTCTAGTATCAAGACTTGTATCACCATATTGGTCTAGCTCATAGTTGTTTAAAGCAGCGATTCCCAACTTGTGGTACGCTAACCCATTGAGGGTACGTGATAACTATATTCGTAATGGCCGAAATACGAAAAATTTAAAACCAGTTTGTCTCTAGGGACAATACTAGGTATATTTTAAAATTAAAATAGACAATAGTTAGACTTTAAGAGAAAACGAGCTTAATTTTTAAGAGTTATTAGGGAAAGGGTAATCGTATATGAAAAGTTTTATTAAGGGGTACATACGCGAATAAAAACAGGTTGGGAAGCACTGGTTTAAAGGATCAAGATTTTTGTTACGTCCAAATGTTATGAGCATGTTCTATAATATAATGATAAAAAAATGTGATTTGACATCTGTATTTAACTACAATACTCTATAGCGACAATATGCATTTGATTATTGATTTTTTTTTTTTAAGTTAAAATTTTGTCTTGTACCTACTTAGAAAGTAGATAAGTTGAAGTATATATATTATGATTTTTATCATTTGATGTCTTGTTGAAATAGTTTTCTGTTGGATGTTACAAAGTATGTAGTTGTATGAATAGATGTAAAATTGACGTGTATATATACCGACAAGGAACATCTCTCGTGTTCTCGCTAAACCGATTGCAGTTACTTCTCGCTGCTTCCTTGAAGACGTTTCGGTCCACGTTAATATCCCTATCGACTTGTTTATAATTGTTTTTATTTAACCCTTGTAAGCATAATATTTTTCTTTGACGTGATAACGTCTTATAAATCGATGAACGCCGGCTGCATACACGCAAAACCATGACTCATTGTCACGTTCCGCCTGAGCCGAGCGTGCAACAAGTGATAGAGAGGCGCGATCGGGCTAAGCGTTGGGCTTGTGACGCATCTATCTCTCTTTAACTCGATCGGTCGAATGCTTCCGAGTAGAAGAGAGCAAAAAGGATGTCATTTTTCATCAATGTTTTCTTATGATGTTATCACGTAAAATTATTATCCGTAAACCGACTTTACAGACAACCAAATATTTTTACTTAAAATATAAACTTGTTTTATGAAACGGTTTAAAAGAGTCTAAAATAATCCTCTGTGAGTTTTTAAATTTTGATATTAGGCGAAAACTTATATTTTGTACATATTTGATTTACCGCTGTTATTTAATGTTTAGGTTTTGAAAACGAGACTTATTTGATACAAATCAAATAAACTCGTGCACTGTTGTATTGCAATAGATAAGGGCGGGTAGGAAGCAGCGAGAGGGTGCGAATAAGCGGCGAGGGGTTGACGAGATGTTCGTAGTTGTGAGTGCGGAGATAAGGGGTGTGTGTGTGTGCGTGTGTACACAGGCTGGTTCATGTGGGAGGGGCGCGCGATGGGGTCGGCGCGGGGCGGTGGCGGCGGCGGCGGCGGCGGCGGCGGTGGTGGCGGGGGCGGCGGGGGCCGCGGGTGGGGCCCGTGGTGGTGCTCGCCGCGCCGCGCGTGGCCGCCGCACGCCCAGCGCCATGCGTGGCAATCCACGCGCCAAGCCAAGTTTACCAGGTCAGTGCAAGCGCGCACATATTTATATTTATAACTCTTTTCCTAATTGTCGATGTGAGGACACCTTTGAGGCCTTTTGTATATATATATATAGACGGTTTATTTATACGATTGTAGTCTCTTGGCAAGTGTTAACAGTTAGAGCGGAAAATGTGTGTAATATGTATATTGACCTTACAGATGGATAACGGTTTTTTTATTATTTTCTCTATACTGTCCTCTCAGCTGCGTCACCGAATGGCATAATTACACGGTGTCAGAAACTGCCTGTGCTACGCATGTATTGTTTAATATCCAATATTTATGGAACTATATAAATGCGAAACCATGTGAATGGAAACTTATATAATAGGCATAGTACCGTTTAGCCTTAAACCGTGTATATGTATGTATAAAAGGACCTGAAAAAAAGTCAAACCGTTTCGATTATAATATTTTTTATCTGCAAAACGGTACTACACTATGTAGGTATCCTCTGTGAAATTAATTCATCTTCTAATTATGAATAAAAATGGCTTTTATAAAAATAATAGTAGTACGGTGAGAAGTTATACTTTTTTTTTTGATAGGAATAAGAAAAATAATGTCTTGACCCATTTTAACCTTTTTGAACCGAATTAAAAGTTCAAACGACGAAATTAAATACAATGAATAAAAAGTGTAAATAAATAACAACACAAATGTTATAATATTTATTTAAAAAATAAATTGTTGTTTATATAATATTTCAAAAGAAACTGTTTATCAGCTAACTTCATGGTGTGTTACATCGGCGCAGCTTCCGTTTCAAGCTGAAAGCTAAAAATTTACTTAACGATTTCTCATATCAAGCCAAAAGAAGTATAACTAAAAGAGCCTTTTTAAGAAATTTAATTTTCTAATTATTAATCTCTTGTTGAACTAAATTCAAAATTATGAAAACGGAAAATGTTGGACTCGGTGTCTCGTTTAATAATTTCCCGATGCCGCGTCCCTAAAGTCCTGTAAGCTTTTCCTTTCGTTTCAGCAGCATCTTTGATGGTTTGCGTGTAATCTGGATTTTGATACGTATTTGTATATCGGTAACTATTCTGATGATCTTACTGTTCGGCCGCGGCCATGGCTCCGGGGCTACCACAAACTTAATACAAAATTACGCTCGAACGAGCCACACGAGTCCAGACTTTTCTGATCCAAGTTTGTGGGAGACCTTTTAGTTTCCATCAATTAGACTGATCACTCGTCAGTTTTTACCTGGCAACATTATATGAACACTAATTACGATATGAAAAACGTTGTTGGCCAGATTGTCGAGTGGTCTGTAGTTGGGTTCTCATATGTAGGATTTTTCTCATAAAGAAGCCATCATATTTGGTACCATGAATCAGTTTATAATTAGTCAAGACCTTTAGATGTTCATTGTAATTGGTCGTGAGTTCATTGTAGGTATTATGATATACTTGCGAGTTGAATTTGGGCGTATTTCTAAGTCGCGGTAGTTTGATGACATGAGTCTAGTTCAGGGATGCTCAAATATTGGTACAAGACCGCGATAAACCAACCGACTGTAATTTTCCGAGTGGTTCGCAGTAATTGTCCTAAAATATTTCCGCGCATCTATATCTCAAAACTGTGAAATTATATTCTGAAGAGGCTTTGTAAGAAATACCTGTTTAGTTTGAAAATTGTTTGAAACTTTAATGTGGCCAGTATTTTTAGATATCAAAATAATTAAATCTAAATATCGCCATGAATCACCCAACGTAACGGAGAGGACTTATGTCATTTTTCTTGCATATTGCATTCACTCGGTAATTACGCGCTGTCGTATGAAAAAAATACGAAAAAGAATGAGTCGTATGTCAATATCCAGCGAAAATTCATGAGGCTTCTTTTTGTACCATTATCTAGGTGGATTTGTTGTAATTTGGACCTTTGATGGTATAAGTTTGAACAGCCCTAGTGTAGTGTGCATATTTAGATGCGTAGTCGGGGGAGAGAGTGTACAGTGTGTGTGTGGGACCCCGCAGGTAAACGTAAACACGAGGGGGGTCACCAGAACCAAGGGGGAGAGTCGAAGCGTCGGCTGGGCGCGGCGGCGGCGGCGGCGGCGGCGGCGGCGTCGTGCGCGTGGGAGGTCGCCGCCAGCTAGTCGCGCCGCGGGTCCGCGCCGGCCACGCTTCGCGCCCCCGGAGCAGAGGGCGCGCGCGGCGGAGCCCCCGCTCTGGAGAACTACAAGCTGCGCGGGGGAGCACCTCGGCCGCGGGCCGCGCCCCAGGCTCCCGGTTGGTTACGTTTGCGCCCGACCCCGGCGTTGTAACGCGGGGCTCGATACACTCTTTTTCTATATATTATGTGTTTTTTTTTTTTTATTTGATTTTGAAGTTTTCGATTTTGTATCGCATCGATTCCGTAAAAAAATGTTAAAGTAGTAGGACGTTATGAAATGTTTCGATAGTAAGTTTCCCGTTATGCTTATGTTTCGCCGTGTCGTGAGAGGCGGCGCGCGGAGCGGTTGCCTGTTTGTTCCGCGCGCCGGGGTCGCGTCTGTTTTTTTTTTTTTTTGTAATACGTTATTCGATATATTTTATTCCTGCGAACGCATTTTGCGATGTGATGTGTATTTTAGCGCTAATTATTATATTGTAAGGAGTTTGACTGTTGTTTTTTGACAATACTTACAATTAGCATAGGATGAGAATGAATTCATTGAATGAACTCGTGTACGACGGCAGCGATAACGGCTGTATAGAAAGAACCGCCATCTCCTTACCTACTCTCGACATTTCCGACAGTGTTCCTGCTTTAGTTTTTTTTTTTTTTGCTTTACTTTTATTACATACATATTTCCCATTGAAAATAAAACGCATTAGTGTGAAGGAGTAGTATTGTTTGTAAAAGTACAGGATTCCTGTAATGTTTATATTATATCTCGCTCTACTAATAAAAAGAACATATTACTTTGTATTCGAGCACATTCACACCACTCGTAGCATATCCGTACTGTTAGAGAACTCCGAATTTGTATCCGACACATTGTATCAGTTTAATATGTGGAATAAATTTGCAAAACTGTGTTTGCCTTATTATGTATTCGTTTCCTTTGTGCTAACTCTACAGTTTGTTTTGTTATCACTAAACCAGCTTCCGGGTCAGTTATCCTGTTTCAAATGTAATATATTGGTGATGATGTCTATTGAACATCAGATGCACCGTTCTGCACCGGGAACATACAGGAATAATTTCCTTTATATAAACTTACTAAACTTAATAATAGACTATAACAGACTATATTGCAATGTACAAATAGTTACATTGTATTTGTGACAATCGTAACGCTTGGCAAAGTATATGCTGTATACTAAACTTAGTTTCAAGTCAGTGACATCAGGTCAGGAAATTTTTAAGGCTATGTTGTGGCCCTTATTAAGATTATTATTCGTTTCATTTAATTCCAAGTACCAGAATGTCAGATCCAGGAGCTTTTATCTACATTCATGCATTTTTAACTCTAGGGAGAAATTTAAAGAGCATTCATCTATAACATATCGAATTTTTTAAGTATCTGACTGTCAGATCCAAGAGTTTCTTCTACATTATAATTTTTTCCTCCATAGGCCCTAGAGAAAATTTAAATAGCATTCATCTATAAAGTACTATTTGCTTCAAACATGTCATTTGGTAATCGAAGGGTGAGTAGAGGGGGAGAGGAAATCAAAGGCATGGCGTACGTTAAAGTAGTATTGTATTGGGGTAGAAGTGTCGCGGTGGTCCCGTCCGCACGTGGCGCGCCATCATACAGTGTCGGGCGGCGCGGCGAGACGCGAGGCGGGGGGCGCGCGCGGTCTCGGCGGCGGCCGCGGCGGGGGCGGGGGACGTCTCGCGCCGCGCCTCGCCCCCGCGCGCCCCCCGCGTCCCCCGCGCCGGCACCACGCGCCCAGCGCCACCGCGCACGCCGCGCCGCCGCCGCACGCCGCCCACCACCACCCCCACGCCGACGTCTCGCCCGCCGCCACGCCGCTCTCGCCTACGAACACCGACCCGCTTCTACCGTCGCGTCGCCCCCAAACATCACTCTCTCGCCGACCCTCGCATTTATTACCCTTCTAACTACAATACATGACTAGTACGCCTATCTACCGGGATATTTTCACCCCTTATGTGCGTACTATCTTACGCACATTAACGTTGTAAGTAAATAGATCAATAGAAACAGCCCGCGACTTCGTTTGCGTTAATTACCACATTTAATAAATGAATATAAGTAGCCTATTTTAGAGATATTTAGCTTTTTATCAATTAAAATAATTTTCAAAATTAGATTAGTATGTCCGGTCGTCACATAAACCAATTTCTATAGTAATAGTGTAAATTGGTGACACGGGTACGTAAAACACTAATTACCAAACAATTGGGCTGTTGAATAGAGCCTCTTCTAGGAGTATTGCTTATTAAATTAAATGTTTTATTTTTCGAACTGACTATGGAACTAGCCTGAAAGGTCTCTACAGCTCCACAGAACAACTAAAATAAATAAAATTTTAAGACTACGGTATCTGCTTGGAAAGCTTTAAGGTTCTGAGAAATCGAAACGAAGTAGGGAATCCCTTTCCGCTTTACGATATTTTCACAGAACGTGAACATTTTACATGCAAATGTGCGAGCTCATGTCGTCTTGCGTTTTACAACAACTTCAAATTAATTTGAAGCGATGATGGCTCAGTTGGGTAGTGTGTTCGGACACAGCGTCGAAGGACGTGTAGGTTCGAATCCAAGCAACTGATAAACATTGTGATGAAACAATAGCATGGTGGTAGGGCTTTTACTAAGTCCGCCTGGCTAGCTACCCCAACCTCAAGTTGAAAATCTGTCGCCAAGCACCTTGTTGGTGTGTTCCGGCAGCTGCACTTGAGAGCCAGTCTCCCTTTAGGTTAAGCGTGACTTATCATCTTAGACCACATCAGCATTTAACATCAGATGAAATTGTGGTCAAAGGCTAAAAATTAATAATAATAGCCAATGCTAACGTGTAGAAAAGCTTATGAAGGATACCTACAGTAAATGTCAATAAGAGAATACACAGTTCGGGCAATCGGTTTATGGCGATGGATTTCAATCAACTTGAGTGTGGTAGCTAATTAGACCTGGAGAATAGAGACATGATGGTGTTGTGGTTCTTAACAGTGTTTTCGTACACGAAAACCGAAGGCTTATTCATAGGCATTCGAAATCGCATCAATCGAAAGCTTACCAACTGAACCTGCCTCGATAAATGCAAATACAAATTGCTCTTATAACATATCCATTAGCTTCATTACAATTGCATTGCATGAATATGTTCAATATTGTAAAACCATTTTATGATTACATTTTTTATAAGATTTGTTTTAATTACATATTTTAAATTACATGCAGTGTTTAAATAGATATTTTGAATGACCAAAAAAAAAAAAAATTGTGACAATGTACAGTGTGAACAATAAATAAATGAAACGGAAGCTCGAGTGAAAAATAGCATTATGTACATGATAGCTAATAAAAAAAATATGGTATCCTATAGCGCGGCATAGTTATATAAATACATTAGTGATGTACTTTGGACGATGTACTTACTTAGTGATGTACTTTGGACGATGTACTTGCAAAAGTAAAGACTTGGTATACTCCCAAATGTTCTTTATAAATTTTTATGAAATTTTAGGGCTTATAACCTTGCAGCTTATTTGGTATCCTTATCATATGGCATATATAACTGAATGACGATGATGTTATTTGATACTTGGGTAAAAGGGCCACTATTGGCAAATGTTGATAGGTTTTTAAAGAAAAGTTTTGAACTAATCTGTGGGCTACTGTCACTTGAACATCTTCTCTTCACAAAGCTCCAAAAGAGAATATGAGTAGTTGGTAAATATCATCTTCTTACCCTTATCCCAGTTAAGTACGGTCGACACAATATGTTTTCCTCTTTCACTCGCCTCAATCAGCTCGCACCTCAATATTAATAACACCAATTATATATATATATAATTCCTTATACAACCTATCCATGCTGTCTCTAGTATTTCTCTACACCTATTATATCTGTTCATCTTCATACTTAAAGTGTTTCCAGTTATATGACTCATCTCTCCTCAAGACCTGCCTATACCATGTTAACTGGCGCTAGTTTCAAACTTATGATACACATTCCTGATCTTATCCACACATACTTCATAACATTCGTGCTCTATATTACATTTTGTCTTCTTTCGTCTCTTTCGTGACCCAGCATTCGGAACCATACTACACGGCAAATATAGACCATTCGATTGAGGTCTCAAGGACGTTCGTGAGTAACAAGCGGCCCCACACACATTCCTCCATTTCATCCACTCTGCATTTAACCTATTCCTGGTGTCCCGATCTACATACACCACCGTCGTTTTGGATCAATGCACCGAGGTACAAAATATGGAAGTAAAGCACTAGTAAGGATGCGCTATTTAAGGTTGTACGTCAAAAACTGGATGACCTACCGAAGTCGCAGAACAAATGTTCAGTTATGGTCTTACTAATGTCTCAGCCCAACGTTCTTCAGTTTCCCTGCCATTTTGTCAGCCTAAACAAAAGAGCGGCGTGTTTAGTATTGGCCATTTCAGGGCACAGTCCCAGGAAAAATACGCCCCGCAAACTGATGTACGTACATGGCTATACTTATTATTGTCAATATCACTATGTGTATCACTGTAATCTTCGTATACCAAGATGGGAAGTTTTTATACCTATTATTGAGCTACACCTATTTAAATGTAGATTAAATAATCAATATTTTAAAAGACATCAAAATATTCGTTGTTCGTTTTCTCAAAGTTTTCAGTATGAATTACAAATTTAAATGAAAATATTAGCCTAGGAAGCTGGAGGAATACAAACAAAGAGAAAAATAAAGTGTCTACTACTACTACTATAAGACGTGTAACGTAAATAATGAAATGCGGCAGTAATGTAAGATGCAGCAAGCGAAAGCGTGGGAAATTCGATGGTGCATAGTGATGAGAGCAGTGTGCAGGTCGGTGTGGGGTGTGGGGTGTGGGGCTCGGGTGTGGGTGTGGAGGTGCGGGACTCACGTGGGCTAGCGCGGGGCGCGTCGCGCGAGCACGAGAGCTAGCGCGAGCAGGGAGAGGCGCGTCGCGGCCCGCGCCTGCGCTGCCCCCGCGCCGCCTGCACACACGCGCGCCTCGCGTCACGACGCGCCTCCACGCGCTTCCACGCACGTACCGTACGCGACAAACAGTACACAAGGTTCCCTCTACCATTTCAAACTGTCCAATGACATATTTACACTTTTTATTTATTTAAAACGCATACAAATGATCCTTGTGTACTCTTTGTTAATCGTGGCAAATGGTCCTGTGTGCTCACCCGTGCAGGCAAGGTTCACACCCGCCTGACGTTTACAAGTGACTATCTTTCTGATGGGACACCAACCTTACGTTCGTACCAAGTCAATTTGTTTCGAACATTTACGACATATAGACGATAAAGTGTAAAACAAATAAAGCCTTATTACTTACCATTCGAAAATTGGCCAAGTTTAAAATTCATAAAGTAAAACTCGATAGTTACAGAGGAATGTGAAGTACGAGTGATGCGTATATAAAGAAAAATTGGATAAAGCGTAATAGAAATTCCCATCAGAAAGTGCATATGTAACCCTAGCCCCATAGTGCGATGACTCAATGCAAGGTTCATCCCATCGGGTCATAAACTTCAAATATCTGGCGGATAAACAAAATCTATCTTATTAGTTTTAAAAGTACAGGACTTAGGACACTTTTTCCTGAGTCATCACAGTATTCGGAAAATGGTAAAATAAATCGAATAGAGAACATGAATATAACAAAATGACATGATTAATACTTCAAAATAAATAAACATTTAA
Source organism: Antheraea assamensis (assembly GCA_035772565.1). NCBI lineage: Eukaryota > Metazoa > Arthropoda > Insecta > Lepidoptera > Saturniidae > Antheraea > Antheraea assamensis. The sequence continues at coordinate 463,186 of JAQQSE010000085.1, forward strand.
TACACAAGGGGTTCCGTACTTTAAATAAAAAGTCTTTTATCTTGCAACATATCGAATATATTCCACTAATGTCACCAACAACAATATAAATCCATTGAAACGTCTAATCTACAGATACAATATCCTTCTGAGACAAAAATTGCATTGAACCATCGTTCTGAAGAAATTCCAATTCATTTAGAATCATTCGTTAGGGCTACAGTATTTAGATAACATTATTATTACAACTATATTAAAGAAGATTAAAACGGGAGTAAGCAACGAATATTTCACTCTGAACAGCAGTTTCGTTTTTAAATTCTCAAACAACATCAGTGCGGAGAACGTTTCACTAATGCTACTCCCATACCTGCGTGTATCGGCACGAAGTTTTGTCTATGGTCAGAGTAAATGCAGATGTGGGAAGACATTATCGTCATGCGTTACGAACTATCTGTATGTTACACGCAGCACGATAACTGGGGGCGCGGTTTCTACACACAGCAAAGGAACTTGGAGACGCTAATTCAGAGTCACTATTGAAATGCCAATGGCGTGCAAACGTTATTCTACGCCTTTATCGGAATTCATTTTGAGGTTACTTTTTAGCGGTACAAATGACCGAAGCTTCGTCGCGCAGGTATGGGACTAGCGTAAGAAGTACAAGGTGTAAAATAATTTGCCAGTATTATTACACAATACCGTGTATTACAAAATGCTCTATAGCTTTTTATTCAATTGTATTTACTATTAGACTGTTTTTTTGTATACCCTAACGTAAAAAAAAAAACTATTAAAATAACTGTTGAAATAACAAAAAATGCGTATTACAGTCCTCGCAAAACATTTTGATGGCCCTGAATATAACTACGCTAAACACAAAGGTAGAAATACGTCTTATATATGTGAAACATCGAGACAACTTAAGGATAAATAAATACGAATTTTAGATTCCCGTTTTACCTTTGTTTCGTATGAAACTTTTGGCTATATTATGCGCAAACCCGAACTTACGGCTATGTTCAAATAATAATAAAATGTACCAAATGAAAGATTTTTAATTTTTCTATATCCTGGTTACTGGCTGATATATGACATTATTAGAATCACAATTGTGATCAATTAAACATACATAAAATCTAACATTTGATTGACATCTTTACGACACCCATAAACATGGAAAATTTTCAACGATCATGGAGTTTTTCTTCTTTAATTTTTTTGGCTCCGTCACGGTTTGTGCACTAGCCAGCGTCAAGTAACAAGAATTTGCCAAGTAAGTGTCTTGTGATAATAATTATAATGTTCTAACAAGATGGTGGTTTCCTTGTTAGAACTTTCCATGGAGTTTTGGTGGCATCTCAGAATGCATGCTCCGTGATATTATTTCCCATCCACTTCACTTGTGCATAATAACCGAACTATATTACGTAAAACACCACCAATATTACAAAATATAGAGTCTAATACAACACAAGATTATGAATAAAATATAAAAACCACTACATGACAGACCAAGATCCCGCCAAAAACTCCATGGAGTTTTTTCTATAATATTTATATACCAAATAATTACAGAATACCGAAATTGGAAATGACACGTTTCATTTCACACCTTGCGTTGAGGAATAGCAAAATCGATTTTTAAAGGGTTCCTATACAATTAGGAGAATATAACCTCTCTATGAAATAGTCACTGCTTACTCCGCTCATAAAACAATCTACATTATATTCATATTTATAAGACAGTTAAACCATTTTAGTATATTATTTTGAAACGACAAAATACTATGTGTGAATTACAACCATTAATGGAAAAGTGCGGTGCCAATCGGTTTATAGTATACAGTGAGATAAATAATTTTGAAAAAACAAAACTTTTTAAATATTATTATTTCGCCGTTTAAATGTCATTTTAAGAACAAATAATAGTTATATATTTATTGTCGTTAAATTTCAACATATTATTATATTTTATACGCACATGGAAATATTTAATTTTGTTTCCCCTATTTGAAAACATTTATTTAGTATTTATTATAATTCTAATACAACAAACGTTATTATAGATATGAACTTTTTGAAATTGAACATTTAGACAATCTAATATATTATCTACAGTTGGTACATTTATGTAGAACGATAGATAACATATCGATTATTAAAGTAGTCTAAAAATAACATTATTATTTTTTTTGAATAAATTTTAACAAAACAACAATTCGAAATTTGTCGGCTCTATTTAAATTATTTTCATACGAATACAAAAATCATAAAAACTGCTTATTTCGAACGTATGTATTATTTATAACTGCAGTTATTTTGGAAACGCTTTCATACTCCAAAGTTACAGAATAATAAAGACGAGCCTTTCCATCAACTAAGACTAATTCGAAGTATCGAATTGTTATTTGAGTGTATATTCGGGGGGTTAATACGATCGAAAGTCGTACAACTTCGATGAAGCAACCGTATATAGAGGTATATATACTAACAGTGGGGAGCCCGTCGCGTGCTCATGAGGGCGCAGTGCTGCAGCGCGGAGCACGCGGCGCCGGGCGGGAGGCACGCGCCTGCGCACTCCGCCCGCCCCCCGCCCTCCACCGCGCGGCCCCCGCACTCGCCCCCGCTCTCCGGGCCAGTCACCTCGGTCCACACAGCGCGCCACCCCGCGCCTCCCACTGATTTATCCGCTATTATAAACCTGGGAACAAATATTCTAAAATGTAAACCCATAATAATACAAAAGCTAATGACAATTTGGTTGAAAATAGTAAACTTACAGTCTACGATTCAAGCGCTAAAGAAGAGAAGAAAATCGAAATTATTAATAAGTTGAAAAATTATTACTAGCGTATGAGACTTGCTGCCCCGGGTTCGTACTGTAGTAACGAAAAAACTGAGCCGAGATTTATGTTGACGCGTGTTACACACATGCTTTAATTTCCGAACGAACCAAAAATCAACCCCTTCCGCCCACCTGTTTCCCCTCCCTACTTCCACTTTCACAAAGCCTCCAAGGTTATCGCGGATGCAGACATATTCTTCAACGCATCTTTTAAAAAACGAAACCGACTCTGTATAATATATATTTTGTTTATAAAAGCAAATAACACAATCGCCGCGAGTGAATGAGTGAAGCGCACTTGAAAAATAAAACCCTTATCATACAGACCGGTAAGTCCGGTAATCCTTTCAACACCTACTACCTAGAACCAGCACCTTATCCACGCATCAAGATATTCCTTTTATATTATGACTATGACCCTGCTGTCTCACAGTCGCTCACTTTTTTATTTGATGATTTTAAACCCAAAATTTTCAAACGTTTTCTTTACTATAAAACTCGTCTCGAAAATTTTTACAAACGTAACAAAAAAAAAACTTTTTTTTTTTCGAACTGATTACACTGTTCACCTGGCAAAGCCTCCACAGTTTCACCGGACCAGACAAAAAAACTAATGAAACCGCTGCGTTTTAAAGTTATATACATTCAGCGATTTATTTTTATTTATATAGATTATACAGTACATTTTAGAACTATTAGGATTTGTTTTCAAATACACAGCATTAAATGGTGATATCAAATTATTTTGTTGACAAAGGAGTTCATTTTAGTTCAGTACGACAAAGATCTTTGTCATCTCCTGATAATATGCAAACTAAAAATCAAAAGCAACGGTGATTAGCGAAACATTCACATCCGATACAATCTATCACCGTCGCTGCTATCATGCCGACCTGCGAGCCTCTCAGTATACAATGACTGATGCCGAAACGCGACACGTCTAAGCGTGCCACTGATTCGATCTATTTTCACAATTTTCGTTACCAACCGGTGACAATTCTTTATAGTTTTATCGCATACCGGTGAGATGTCAATAGGCATGAGAACGATATGTCAAAACGATGTCATAAACCATATGTCGGTTTTTTTTTCATAACGAACACAACACACGATTTCAAGTAACAACACTGTCAACGACATAACCAAAAATATCTGAACTTCATTTATATCTACGGCGTTCGATATACGCGGCCATGTTAGTTATCTCGGTTTCATATCCGCGACGTCTCTTTCTAACGTAAGTCAATTTCCTTTGTGTAAAAGTGATGGTGCGAATATCAGAATAACGAGAGGCGCTTATCGAGCAAAATGAACTCTATTTTCTTCACAGTAAAGTTTATAAAGCTATGTTCTTGGTTTTGCGATATGGTATGGTTTTCGTTGTCGTCGATGATTTGTTTGCTTAAAAAAATACGTTATTTGTTTTGGATAATAATGGCTAGTTTTAATATGCCCTTGACCTTAGTGACACCTGTGTCGAGTGTCGTTTGCTCTAAAAAAATTATTAAGTGCTGCATTTTGTTAACATTGCGGTGCAGTTAACGTGGATTTTGATTAGAAAAATAGGTTTTTAGTCTAAGGTACTTGGTTATTAAGTATTTAGATGTGTTCTTGATTGTAAATATACCAATTTAGTGTAGTAAACTTTTCACCACAATCGTTATCACTACATAGTATAAAACTAAGTCGCTTTCTCTGTCCCTATATCTCTATGTATGCTTAAATCTTTAAAACTACGCAACGGATTTTGATGCGGTATTTTTAATAGATAGAGTGATTGAAGAGGAAGGTTTATATGTATAATAACATAAATTAAATAGTGGAGAAATACTGTTATTTTTGAGGTTACTCCAAATTTAATGCGTGCGTGCCACGGGCAGTAATGAATAAATCAAAACTACTGGATCGATTTTAATCATTTTTTCAGTGAATGACATAGGCAATATATTTTATACCCGTGCGAAGCCGGAGCGGGCCGCTAGTATATACATATAAATAAAAAAGTGTGTGTGTACTTATGTACACGCGTTAGAAGTTATACTTCTTTGGCGTAATAAGATAAAAATCTTTCCAAAAATTTTATCTTTCGCCTTATTCTATGTTTGTAGAAAATACGACACTAACAATAGAAAAAATAAATATTGTGAATACAGTTGTCTGTTCTCACGCAAAAATACGTAAATGTCCTTACTTTTGCTTTGTAGGTAACCCTTTTGATTAAATTTAGCGACATCTGTTGTAAAAAAGCGGCACTAACAATAGAAATAAATAAATATCGTGAATATAGTTGCCAGTTGTCACGTAATACGTAGACGTCCTTACTTTTACTTTGATGGTTACTTTTTTGAATAAATTTAGCGACATCTGTTGTGAAAATACTAAAATGTTGACTATAGCTCTAACTTCAGGGTGTCGGTTTTTCGTGACGGTGTGTGCACGCATCGTAAAAATTTACTCTCATCATTTTTCCCTAACGCGCCAAAAGAAGTATGACTTCAATAAGAAATAAGTAATATCGTAAAAAACTTGCGTTTCGTTAAATATGAGCGATTGCATTTACCGTTCGTTTTGAAGTAACCAAACCATCTCACAAACCACGATTGTGATATCGATATCTGAAAAAGGTTTTTGATATCGATATGAAATCATCATATCTTTTACATAACGGTTACGGAAAAATAATGGTATATATCTATAGTTGTCAATGCTTAAAAAAAAAATAAAACCGACTTCAAAAAATCTACTCAAAAAAAGAACCAGAACGTCTTTGTTCATAGTTATTAAGTACCTTACCCAGTTTTAGATTGTCATTAATAGTAAAACCTCAATTACTATGCATTGGTTCCTGCTGGATCTTCGAAATCCCTGGTCTAATGCTAATAGAACTAACATGGGATGCCCGTGAAAAAATCGACATCCCAATATAAAAAAAAAATCTAATTCGATGATGTCTGTATGATGAAGTTCTGAAGTAAAAAAACACTGCTTTTTTTTTAAGTCTGTTAAAAATCGCAAAGTAAATTTTGTCAGTACTAACGAGAGACGCAGCGAGTTGGCGGCGGAGAGGTACTGCCAGCGATCACCCGGAGCCTTCTCCCCGCACAGCTCCAGCGGCGGCCCCACGCTCTCGTACCACAGCCGCACCACGGCCGCGCCGCAACCACGCTCTGTCGGCACGGTACACCACTTACAAACTCCGATATACCATCAACTGTTGGATAGGCCACAACTACACTTTTATGCCAAAAGGCACCAAACAGATAGACGGTTCATCTGATGTTAAATGGTTACCGTTGGACAACTGCAACATTAGGGGCAGCAATGTTGTTTTACTAATCCTAAAAAGCATGTTTTAATCTATTTTTAAAGAGCGTCATCTTATAACCCTGGGGGGAAACTGTACCAGGTAACCCATTCCGCAACGCTAGCGTGTGGATAATGAAGGTTCTAAAGAATCTTCTTCTTCTTTATTTTTTGGCTCCGTCACGGTTTGTGCACTAGCCAGCGTCAAGTAACGAGATTTTGCCAAGTAAGTGTCTTGTGATAATTATAATGTTCTAACAAGATGGTGGTTTCCTTGTTAGAACTTTCCATGGAGTTTTGGTTGCATCTCAGAATGCATGCTCCGTGGTATTATTTCCTATTCACTTCACCTGTGCATAATAACCGAACTATATTACGTAAAACACCACCAATATTACAAAATATAGAGTCTGAAAACACAAGATTTTGAATAAAATATAAAAACCACTGCATGACAGACTAAGATCCCGCCAAAAAACCCCCCGGAACATTCTTACAGGTGCTAGCTAAGCCAGTTTGGAAAAATATTTACCATAGTGGTGTAGTTTTATCATGATGTTTACTTGGACGGAAAACCTCGGCTCATTACAATTCGACAGAATATGATGAACTAAACATTTATGATATGGTCGTCTTATCATAGTACCAAAAACACACTGTTCATCACTGGCTGGTTGATCCACACACCATAAAACCAGGCTAAATACCGACGACCGTAAGATTCTTTATGAATTTTTGGCGGGATCTTAGTCTGTCATGTAGTGGTTTTTATATTTTATTCATAATCTTGTGTTTTCAGACTCTATATTTTGTAATATTGGTGGTGTTTTACGTAATATAGTTCGGTTATTATGCACAGGTGAAGTGGATGGGAAATAATACCACGGAGCATGCATTCTGAGATGCCACCAAACTCCATGGAAAGTTCTAACAAGGGAGCCACCATCTTGTTAGAACATTATAATTATCACAAGACACTTGGAAAAATCTTATTATTTGACACTGACTAGTGCACAAACCGTGCCGGAACCAAAAAAATAAAGAAGAAGAAGAAGTATGTTCCCGCAGTTGAACTTAAGAGGCAGTCATCCTTTTTGTTTAGGCTATTACCATCTTAAACCACATCGGTATTTAATATCGGGTGAGATTATGAAAAAAAAAATAACCTACGAAGTTAAATGAAAACCTCAAATATTCATTACACCTTGCACATAGTGTATAAATAAGCACAAAGCCAGTGAGATGAATAGAAGAGCACCCTTCTGTACTTCCCTTAAATATTTTATTTTAACCAAATAGAGAACAATTTTTGAAGTGAGACTTCTTTAGAATCGTTGTAATTTCAAACCGGATGCAACGGAAAAACGACAGGTAAGAGACACAAATACGGCAAAGAATGAGACAGAAATATACATACTATTTTTGAAGTGAAATAGTGAGCCAGAGCGAGGGAACAAATGTCGGTGTGTATGTATATTGCACACTGTTTAATACTCGCTTGTATTTGAGCATTTAACGTGTGTTAGTATATGTGAAAAGTACGTGTACTACTGTATACTGTATGCGGCCGTGTATTACAGCTTTTTAGTAAGAAGTCAGCGTGAGTATTTTTTTATCTTGTTTGTTGAAACTGAAAATATGGAACTTGAGCAATAAATTATGTAACATATGTTAAAAAAAATCTTTTAAAATCAATGCTACCCTTGTTATATACATCCATCTCATTCTTTTGTCGATTTACTGAAGTTTCACTTCTATCGTGTGTGAACCGCACTCCACCTTTTTTTTTATTAGATAAAATCACAGGACATTATTTTACCTTCTCTTCCTAAAGGATCTAACCTAGACCATTGAACAACTACGATTCAGGATACATTTGGTCAGAGGCACTAAAATAGAATCTCCAGCATCGATAACGACTAGTAAGAATATGATGTCTAACATACTGACCGGTCAGATGACCTTCGACGACGAAATTCTGGAAATTGAGCAAGAGCCGTTTCCCCGCGCGCGCCGTTATGAACCAGTTGCAGACGCGCGAGGCGGCGCCGCGCGACGGCGGCTCGTACGGCAGCGGGAACCGCGGCGACGTGATCACGCCCCACTCCGCGCCGGACATGTTCCCGCCGCAGTCGCCAAATATCGACTTGGCGGGCTGAGACAAATCAATACATATTCACGAGTTTACCATGACCAGTGGTGAGTGCCTTAAGCGCTCCCCTTAGTAGTCCAGTGAAACTGTAGTGGCCTTGCCGGGTCCACAGTGTAGGTCAAAAAAATAAAACCAAAAAATTACTACGACCAGTAATCTAGTACGTGTTAAGTAAGTTTATGCGTGACGTTTGACATGATTGGCCTTGTATGCTCTTCTTCGGCGGACACTCTTCCCCCGTGTCCTGTCGTAAAAATTCGATACAGCTGAGTGGAACATCTATCTATTACACGCCTGCTTCACTAAATAGACGAGTAATCAAATGTGTCCGTAGATCCATCTTTTTTTTTTCTTTTCGAAATTTTGTCTCCGTTATAATATTATAGAGGCAACTGAATAAAAATATGATGTGAAAAATGTTTGTCTGTCTGTCTGTTTATATATCCGAATTCATTTTAACAACGGCTTTCATGATGTTTATGAGTGTTATACATGAGAAGCTTATATCAATCCTCAATTGACAGGTTATAAAAGATGTTTTTATAAAAAGTAATTTCTTTTTTCAAACAGTTATAACTCCATAAATCATAAAAGTTTCTCATATTTTAATAAAATAATAGGAATTAATTAATGCCAAAAACGCATACGGTTTCGGGCTTAGTACTAAGTTCTAGAATATAGTTCTGTCATAATTTTGAAGGGTTTTTATATAAGTTGCGGCTTAGAAAGAGATTTTAATGTGGACTAATTAGCGTTGCTACTTGCACTAACGGAATCTTACAAAAGAGCGAATGAGATGGATATACCACGATGTTCGTATTTTTATATAAAATAATGACTATATTTTAATACGAATATAAAAAATGTTATAAAAAAATGAAATATAAATTATTGAAATAATACATCAAGTGCTCAATATTGCTCGTTATAACTATTTTAGAGTGTTTCTTTGTTAGTAACAAGCAAATATTTAAAGCACCTTAATTAATTTAAGTACCCAATCGGCACGCTTTCAACTGAGAAACATGTTCAGGTAATAGTCAAGAAGTTATGATAATTGGCTTTCGTAGTTAATTGAGATCTGGTAGCATTCGTTCCTTTGCGACACTTTACGACATTGTGTCCATAAATATGTTTTTTTTTTATATATATTATAGGGGGCAAACGAACAGGTGTGTCACCTGATGGTAAGTGATCACCGCCGTCCATAGACACTAGCAATAAGAGGGGAGTCGCAAGTGCGTTGCCGGCCTTTTAATATATGTGGGCCTCCGGCGCTCTCACTGGCCGAACGAAACGCAACAGTGCGGGCGCACTGTTACTTCACGTCGACTCACGTCTGTGTGTCGGGTGGTAGTACCCCGCGCGTCCCGCGAGCCGACACATTCATGCTGAAACCAGTAGTAGCTTCAGCGTAGCTCTACCACCTAATAACTGAATGACCTAAGGTACTTACTTCAAAAACGTATCTAGCTTTAAAACCGGAGGCGACCGCGTCGTTGTCGGTGTGCAGCGCCAGCATCAGGCCGAGCGCCCCGCGCGGCGAGTGCAGGGGCCCCGGCGCCGCCACCCCGCACCACCGGCCCAGCGGGACCCGCGACCCCTCGCGACCCACCCACCACGCTTCCACCCAGTCCTCGCTGCATGTAGCACCCCTGAATCAACATTATTACTCTCATATTCTTTCATGAATTTCATTAGTTAGTTATATCAAGTATATTGACTTTTCTGAAAGCGTTCAACTTAATACCTTCCTCTAAAGAGGGGCATTAAGTGAAAACACACAACTTTATCAGTTACTTCGCCGTGTTCCTATAAAGATACTTTGTGAAAAATTTTCACAATGACCATAAAGAAGACCAACTATAATTAGTTTAGACAAAAAACAGAACGAAGTCACAGATAACTAGTACTATATAACAAGAGTAAAATGACAATACGAAAAAAGTGAAAACTTCTTTATAAAAAGTCCATACAGCAAAAGGCCAACGGCTCGCGGTGTCCCCAGTTGGTCACCCATCCAAATACTGACCGTTCCCGACATTGCTTAATATCGGTGATTGGACGAGAACCGGTGTTATCAACACCCTCTACTCGACACAGTGTTTACCTCAATCACTTTTGGTCACACAAAAAGGTTGCGGATCAGAATTTTAAAGCTCTCCAATATGAAGTATCACTTCAAAAAGTAATATATAAGTTACCCGTACAATCCGGCAGTGGCGTTCCACGCGTCAGCTTTAACTTTGAAATGATCGAAGACGACGGTGACTTGCTCGTTGGGGGTCGCGTCCAGCATGTACGTGCAGTTCGTGTGCGAGGGGTAATTCGAGGGGTACCGCGGCGAGTTGAATTCGCCGCGCTTCCTCGACTCGGATCGGTAAGTGAACGCGCATTCGCCGCCGGGCGCCGCGGTGCCGGGGACCCGGTATTCTTAAAGCAACATAATACAATACTTTATGAAGACGTTGCTGAAATCTATGATTTTGTATACTATCGTCCAAACAAAGAAGGGCGTACAATACGAGAGGTATCTACCGTTTTGGGCGAAATTGAATTTAATACTTTTTGGTAATATTGTAGGCGAGAATTTCGCCTGAAGTTAAATGACGATGTCATCCAAGATGGTAAACCTAGAGGGACAGGCTCTCAAGTGCAGCTGCTGGAAGACATCCATAGGCGCTTGGCGACAGATTTCCAACTTTAACTGCTAAAGTTAGCCAGGCAGCCTTAGAAAAAGCCCTACCACCATGCTATGGTATCCGCACGATGTTTCCCTTCACCGAAAGCCCCGGCTGGTACGCAAGGATTCGAAGCTACGTCGATCAACGCAATATTCGAATACAGTCACATTTCGTAATTAGCCACTGAACCATCGCTATATATTTAGAATCAGGATCTTTTGACTTTTCTCCATTTTGAGTTTTAGTCAGAAAAGTCCCTTCTTCTTAGCATTATACCAAGCAGTTAAACCTTTGTTTCGAGGCTTATCATAATAGTCAGAACGCCTCATTGACTCATTCGTATTGCTAACTATAACCTTCAGGACCGGAACAGAGTAGTATGAGCACTGCTGCTTTGTGCTATAGATATTGCGTAATATTTCCGCAGTGGAACCTTGCACAGACATTTTACTGCTTTATTACAAGTACTCAAACCCTATGCGAGAAGGAAAATTTCCAAGAATCTAGTTACACTGCTACGCCGCTTGTTATTTTTGCTGATATTGAAAATTTTCTTTTAGTATAGTTATTGTTATATAATGTTTATTTGGCTTATTTTATATTATTACTTTTGGTATTTAGGTGACGTAAAGTGGAGTGTAAAAAAGCTTTATGGTGAGAGGATTTAATAAAAACGATAGCGGTTGCTACTGGATGGTAGTATATGCAAATTTTGTTAGATTTGATTACAGCTACCGTATAATACCGTGTAATATTTGCCATAGTTTCGGCGTCGTTCGGTTTTTATTATGGCAACACAGGCCCCTTTAGACATGACGCGGCAAAACGTCAGTGGTCTTAACAAACCTTAAACCATTGCTAACCATCGGAGCATTTCGCGCGTACAAATCATTTAAAAAAAAGTATAGCAATTGCGTTGTTAGACCACTGCTGAAACTGGTCCACATCCCGGGACGTAAATCGAATCCGAATACAAAAAGGATAAGAACACTGTTCACGCCACATAAACCTAAAATATAAACTGGGTTATGATTCTTGAATTTTACGTTCACTCACCAGTTTCGAAGGTATACTTGGCTTTGAATCCCCTACCCTGCAGCTCCCCGGAACTGAACACCATCACGAGGCGCGGTCCGTCAGATACTAGTGGCGGGGGGAAATTAGCGGCTCCCTCCCCGCAAAGTTCCGCGTCGTGTTTGTCATACGAGTCGGTCGCCTCCTGTCCTCGCAGGTACACCTTTAGGTATCCGTCTTGGCACGTACTGAAATATATTCACTACTAATGACTAATTTATATCTATACAACAAGTTGAAAATCTATCATCAAGCGTTTTCCGATCAATAACTAGCCCATAATAATTGTACACTGTCTGGTAAAAAAAAAAAAAATTAATGGGCAAATTTCAATAACTCCACGAAGACTAGTTTTTAATAACGTTCAAAACTTACTCCATAACGAAATTACTCTTTGCTATTCTCTATTAGTTTGCGATAATAACATTATTGATTTTCAAAATCTATGCAACTATTCAGAACACTTACTCCGGTTTTGGCTTTTCACCTTTCGGTATAGAAAAATTCTGAAACTCCAATCGCACTCGTTCCAAATTTTGCGAATCTTGCATACCATATATAAAATATCTGGAAAAAACATAATGACGTACCTAAGAGGATTACAATTATTTGTCAATGCGCTGTGAATGTTAAATAAAATAAACAAAAGCTAGGATTTGATAAACAGAAGATTTGAAATTTAAAAGATCACCTATAAAAAATAGTTTTTATCGTTTAAAGATATACATATTTTTAAATATTTTACGAATCAAAATTAGTTGATATATACTCACCTACAAACAACTTTTTGTATATAGGGGAATGGATAATTTGGATGGTACACGAATCCGGTCGATTCCTTTTTACTTAGAATCTTTTGATCGCACTCGGAGCCCCTGATGTGCTCGGCGTCATGTTTACTTATAAAATCTGAAATAAATGATTTATTTTAAACATAATAAAATTATATTGTTCAAAAAATCTTCTTTGCAAGTAATTAGGCATGAATATTATTCGTATAGGCTCTTGCAATGCGCCGGGGCTTTCGGTGAAGGAAAACGTAACGTGGTGGAAGAGTCTATAGGTGTGTTTCGGCAGATACACTTAAGAGCAAGCCCCCTCTAGGTTGAGCGTGTTACCATCTTAAACCAGATTGATGATTTACATCAATTAAGACGGTCAAACTAGCAATCGTCTGCATTAAGCTGCAATATAAAGTTAATACTAATAGAGTATAGCCTAACACCACCTAGTAGCGAGTTAACTTATGCCCGGTTTCTGAAGCCGTCAGTTAAACTATCAATAGCTATTGATTCAATAACGTTATCCATAAGACAAGCGGCTAACTGTCAATGCGTTTCTGAATACAGAAGGAGACGGTAGACTGACATTTCTCGTGTCATTGTGTGTTCAGAAACCCAATTTGACAAGTTATCGAACCGATAGCGCTATTAAACAGATAAACTACAGTTAAAATGCTTCAGAAACCGGGCATTAGTCAGGTCGGGAAGCTCGGCGACAGTTTAAGCCGAGGCGCACCGAGTGCCCTTGCGCTGTTCGCCTAAACAAATCGGATGAGTGCCTTAAGCGCTCCCCTTAGTAGTTCGGTGAAACTGTAGAGGCCTCACGAAGCCAACAGTGTAGGTCAGTTCGAAAAAAAAAAAAAAGTAGCGAGTTATAGTGAAACGGGGAGCATAAAAACCTCCCCCGTTAAAAAAACTTAGACGTGTCAACGGACGCTGGATTTCAATCTCAAATATCAAGATGCTATAAAACGTCAAATTAGCTTCGACTTACAAATTGACAACCGGAAAAAGAAACTTATAAATTGTAATTGTATCTATAGATAATCTTGGTGAATATTTTGTACGTAAAACGTCATATTTAATCGCGTCTTCTACTTAAAAACCTGAACGGTTTGCTGATACGCTAAATGAATTAGTGAAAAATGATTTATATAAGAGGACATACGAAAGGGATTGGTATTAATATTGTGAAAAAATCTCACCTAATTTAACAAAGCTCTCCGAGAACTCGAAGATTCCTTTGAAGCCGCGGTTCTGAGTGTTGGCGGAGCGCGGCAAAGAGTAGAAAGTGACAAGGAGCCGTTCGTCGCTCGAGTAGAGTACGAGGTTCCGCTGCTGGCCGCAGTACGTGCCGATCACCGCCGAGGAGTTGTCTGGCCCGTCGTACACGCGCACCCAATCGAACGGGCAACTGATCATGAGATACCATATCAAGAACTGTAATAGCTACATAAGAAAACTTGTATAAGAAATCCTTTTGTAAAGCCAAGTTTAAATCGGTTGGTATGTCAGAGCGATTACATATACATACTTTTAACGGAGAGCAGTCAAAAAGGAAAAAAATACTGTATTAAAATTATTATAAGATACATGGAACAGAATTATAATCAATTCGAGACAGGAACACCGATTATATTTATATTATAAACTGAAATATATACAAAATAAAAGTCTAAAATCATGGCAGACGAATGTCACCAGATATTTTCCCCATTGACATCACAATATAAAATTTGGTCTTACTATACAGACACAACAGGAAATTAAAGACCGTTCTTTTTTTTCTGAAATCGATTGCTAATGAGATTAGCTATCTATTGGTGATAATCTCAGGTGACTATTGAAGTATTATATAAGCACCAATGGAGGAAGGGGACTCTATGTTCTGCTGATTGGGGATGACATGGAGAACAGGGGTCAATGTAAGTGTAGGAGGGGGAGTAGAACTTTGCTTATTTTCGCTAAAAAGAGGAAGAGGAGAATTAAAAATTAATTTTAAAAAAATATATCTCACTGAGGGCCGCCGAAAAATAGATCGAAATCTCGAAACTCGAGGCGTATCCGCTGGCCGGGCTGGCCGCTGAACAAGTAGTTGCAGGTGATGTCCTTGGGATAAATTCCGGGGTACGTCGGCGACAGCAACAGTCCTGTCTTGCGCTTGCTCGCTTCTATTACGAATGAGCACATGGTGTTCGGCATTGGATTCCCGATTTCGTATTCCGCTAAAAAACACAACAGAAGATAAACACAAAACAAAAAAAAAACTATAGTTATTACTTGTGACCGTGCTTTCTTGTTATAATTAAAGCGAAACGAATCATATACCAGCAATTGTGAAATGGTTGTAGTAATTCAAAAAATTGCACCCGTGTTGTACACAATTCGGTATAATTTCATGGTAATAGTAAGCACGGATGGCGTTTTTTTTATGCAAGCTGTAAATAAGCACACGCCAATAGTCAATATCGCATACCTACATATTTAGAATCGCCGCCCTCAGAAGGAAAGCGACCCAGAATGTATCTCTGAATCCATATTCTAAATTCACATGATTAATTCAGAAGGCCCGGAAATGCATACAGTTTTCATTAATTTTGTACAAACATTCTGATTATTCTGCAGATTATAAATGGTTCAGAATAATCTGTCTGAATCGAACGAACGAGCTTTATAAATTTTGGATATAAAAATCCAAATTATGAATTCACAATGCACGATAACGTTATCACATAATACCAGGGGCTACCTGGCGCAAATTATGCTTTTGGAGGTGCCTAGAATGAAAAAGTAAAATATGTCTTTCAAATTGACAACCTTATTTAAAAACATGTTTCTATAAATTTACTCAATTCTTTTATTTACAACGAAAAATGCCTACATCGAACTTATTTTGTACATTTCATAACTTACTACACAGCAAAGCTTACATACCAAGCAACAATCTTTAACGCCACTGTTTACCAGTGTTAAACACTGCTTATCATTGTTTTTGTTAATCGAATTCACTATAACAGAATAGACATATGTAATGTGACAAAGCTAAAAAGACCACAGAATCATGTTTACGTATTGTAAGTTGATATATCTTAATTATTTTCTATATAGAAAAGGAAAATACAGCTCCTTTAAGGCTTTTTTTTTCGAACTGAAAAACGCTATTGGCCTCATGAGCCCTTACATCTTCACCGCACTGATAGAGTGAGCGCTTATGGCGCTCAGCCGCTTGGCAACAAGCTCAAGGGTGCCAAAGAGGCCGAACCCCAGTTTGGACGGTTGCCTTGGATACTACAACGCGAATCTTACTAAGCTAAACCAGCTAAGCTAATCATAAATATATGAATTAATGAGGCATACATTAGTATGCAGCATGTTTGCATCACGTACTCAAACAAGTAGTTTGTATCTATCAACTCGGCTAAACTAAACAAGTTCGAAAAACAAGGAAAAATCGAAACCCTACGCCATATACGTACTTACGTGTGTGTGTGTGTGTATGCGTGTGTATGTGCGTATGTGGAGGTGCACTGTGTCGTGTGTGTTAAGCTAGTGAGTCAAAATGTTCAGCGTCACCGCAGCGCGCTAGTAGTATATTTAGGGGGAACGAGGATCGAACCTAGATTTGAGCCGCTGCCGAAGGGGGTCGCGACGCGTATACGGGAGCTAAATTCACCGCGAAACCACGGCGGCGTGATCTGTGTACTGATCTTTTGATTTTTGATCTTTAATTGATTACGTCAAAACTACTAAACGTATCAACATAGGACGATGGCAATTCGATGTGGAAATTTTCGTAGAACAAGACTACTTATTTTTTGGACTAAATCAGCCTTTAATTATTTTGTTTGTCCAACGAAGCGAACGGGATTCAATTTGTAACATTATAAACGAGCAAATTTGCGAGAATGGATCGATGCGTGGTACTCTTTTACCAACGGGTTTTTATGAAACTTTACAGTAATATATAATTTATGAAAATGTTGTTATAATTTTCAAAATATAATTAAAAATAAAAAAAACATTGCATATACGGTTTGACTTACACAAAGATAATGTATTTTGGCATCATGTACACAGAAGAACCATCCTCTTACGCCTAATAAAAAAGGCCTTACAGACAACGCATTGTAAATTCTGGTTGCACTACAAGCTCACGCGTTCCTTATATACTATAAGCTAGGACTAAGAAAAGATTCGCTTCACTTCAAAATTACCAATGGGGTTAAATGGAGGGATAAAAATAGAGTAATTCCTAAGATATTGGCAATAAGAAATTATATCCGGCACACGACAGTTAGACACCGTAACTATAGTTTAAATTATAAAGCATGGAGTCTATAATAACCAAAATATTCATGAAAACTAATATTTATGTACATAATACCAGTTTCATCATCATTACATACAAATAACCCAGTTCAAAACTATTCCGACACACTGCTTAAAGTTTCCACTCGGACAGCCGGACAACGGAATACCGTGGAACATTCGAGAATAAAGTTCAACCGCAACTGACATAAACTTCGAAATAAACCAACGTATGCATGTTACAACTAACTCGGTCAGGATGTCTCGTTTATCTTCTGTTTATATGCAGTGTGAACAAATGACATTCGAGTTCGAATGCTTAATGATCCAAATTTACAGATGAGGTCGTGGTTCTTCTTCTTCTTCTTTATTTTTTGGCTCCGTCACGGTTTGTGCACTAGTCAGCGTCAAGTAACAAGATTTTGCCAAGTAAGTGTCTTGTGATAATTATAATGTTCTAACAAGATGGTGGTTTCCTTGTTAGAACTTTCCATGGAGTTTTGGCGGCATTTCAGAATGCATGCTCCGTGGTATTATTTCCCATCCACTTCACTTGTGCATAATAACCGACCTATATTACGTTAAAACACCACCAATATTACAAAATATAGAGTCTAATAACACAAGATTATGAATAAAATATAAAAGCCACTACATGACAGACCAAGATCCCGCCAAAAACTCCCACACTAAAGTCCCGAACTCGCAGTAATATTCGCAACGACCAAATAGATTGTCAATGACTGTAAGATACGTTCGGTTTCTATTTCTTACACACCAACTGCAAGCCAACTGTCGATACTAACTCCGTTACTTAAACTATTAATAATACGTATGTGGGTTAATTTTTTTCTTATTTTTATACTTTATAGGTTAGCGTTTGACCACAATCTCATCTGATGTTAAATGATGATGTGGTCTAAGTTCGTAGTCACGTTAAACCTAGAGGAAGACTGGCTCTCAAGTGTACCTGCCGGAACACACCAACAGGTGTTTGGCGACAGATTTTCAACTTGAAGGTGGTAGCTAGCCAGGCGGACTTAGAAAAAGCCCTACCACCTACAAATGTGTACCCGCTTGCCTCACGAACTCAAGCATATATTTCGAATCTGACAATTCGACTAAACAAAAGTAACCAAGTTCGAAAAATTACTGAAAAAAATTAAACCCTTTCATCATATGTTTGTGCACGTATGTGAGGTGATATGTGTTGAGCTAGTGAGTGAAAGTTTACTGTTACTGTATCGCACTAGCAGCATCCTCGAGAGCTACACTGCGGACGGTTGAACCGCTGACGAGAGGGGCGCGGCGAGTGCGCGGGAGCAAAATTTACCGCTAGATCACGGTGGCGCGTTCTGTCGTTACGTGGACGTGGACGCGCACACGCTCTGTTTGAAGAGTGGAAAAAGTACTGATCGTTCACTGCCGTTTATCGGGAGAATTAGTTAAGATGTAACGTGGGCTGTCGAGTTTGATAATGTAATTCGCGGCAGATATCACTAACAGATTAGGTACCTTTTATCTAGAAACAATAGCGAGAGAAGCGGCGAGCAATACCTAGTTTTATAATGAAACTGTAGAACAATAATTGCCAAAAATTGATTCTGGGTAATGTGTGAAACAAGATGTTTTATTTTACAAAAAAGTCTGTGTGTCTGTGTTGTGTTGTGTTTGAACACTACAATTTTCAATATTACTAGACGAATTTTTACATTGCTTTCACAAATAACTTGACTGCAATTTAAGGCAATATATGAATTTTACTTCATCGAAATAGGTTTCCGGAAAAGATACATTTTAAATGGTTTTTGGAGTCTGTTGACCGTAGTACAAGCTTGTGTTAATTGCTTTGAAGCCTAATGAAGCAAACAAGCACTTTGTTTCGTGTCCCTAAATCAGAGTTCCCCAAACTTTTTTGTGTCGTAGACCCCTTGCCATGTTTTTCCGTGTTGGGTAGACCGCCTACTTACCTCATATTGATGTCCTGTAAATTTCTAACTGTAGTGAAGTTAGTGTTAAAAACTTAAATACTATCTGTTTATATTTTTTTAATATTTTCTTAGCACTTTCCTTTTCAAGATTCAGGAAACAAATAAACGTATTTGTCACACATTCGTATTTATAGAGTGACGAATTGACCAAGTCACTACAAGGTAGCGAAGCTCTGAGACTGCGACTCTCAGGTTTTTACAAGTTCAAAATGTATTGCAACCACAAAGCGAATACCAACATCCTACAACTTACACAATTTTATAAACATATATAATAAATTGTTTACTTCATAGGTACTTTTATAAATAACGTATATGTTTTGATATTATAAGATAGTATGATGTAAGTAAATAGGTACTATCAGTGTAAACCAGACCTGACCGGAACAGACCAGACCTCTTGCAATTTGTCATAGACCCCTAGGGGTCGATATAGACCACTTTGGGAATCACTGCCCAAATAAACCACTTCAAACGATGTACACAAATGAGTTTTGTAAGTTTTTTTTTTGTATATTATAGCGGGCAAACGAACAGGTGGGTCACCTGATGGTAAGTGATCACCGTAGAAGACCTCCACTCATCGAGGTGGTGTGAATGAAATTTCAGTTTCAGACGGGTTGTACGATAGTGGAATGTAGCGGCTTGCATCAGTCCAAACAACTCCTCGGAACACTCACCATGGAAGATGCGATAAAGGACGTAAAGAGACGCGATGTCCCCAAGCTATGACAATGAGTCAAGCCGATCGGATATCACTTCGTCGCCGACGATTCGAACCGCTCTAAGTTAAAAAAAAACGTACACATTCACGGGAATAAATAGTATAATATTATTGGTTTGCTTACATGCGTTGATGAAGCGATAGGTGCCGGTGAAGAGTGTCGGCGGCGTGTACATTTTGTCCGTGTAGAAGGAGAGTGCGACGGCCCGGTATAGGGAAACGCGGCGACGCGGTGGAATCGGTCCGCAGTAGCGCCCTCCGAACGCAGAGTTCACGAGTTCGCCGGTCTCCAGAGACGCCATCTCCGAAAATATATCCATATATTCGTGCATACATCTGAAATTAATGTATGCAATGCGATAACTATTCTACCTGCTTAGCAACTCCTTAACTAGGTACTCAACCGGCGCCTATCGTCGTTGTCATCCGGACTTCGAAACCTCTCAGCTAGTGGATATTTACAAGTTGGTTCCGAAACGCGAAACTAAAATAGAGTCATGATTCAATAGAGACCGAGTCTATATTACCACGTTTGGTTACTGGATACACGCAGAATGAACTCGTAACGTGCTAGAAGCGGGTGTTACGAAACGGCCGCGATTGAAAATACAAGTGTCAAAATAAGTTACTATAGGTACTTAACTTTGAAACAAAATACGACTTCATTAAATAAAGATCCGAAGATATTTTAATCATTTCATTATATGTCAAACATAAACTGAGAAACAGACTATACCCGGTGATCTAGTCAGAGGTTTTTAAACTCTACTCAGCTCTCAGGCTTTACTACATAGTATAAAACAAAGTCGCTTTCTCTGTCCCTATATCCCTATGTATGCTTAAATCTTTAAAACTACGCAACGGATTTTGATGCGGTTTTTAATAGATAGAGTGATTGAAGAGGAAGGTTTATATGTATAATAACATAAATTAAATGGTGGAGAAATACTGTTATTTTTGAGGTTACTCCAAATTACCTACTGCCACCAGCAGTAATGAATAAATCAAAACTACTGGATCGATTTTAATCATTTTTTCAGTGAATGACATAGGCTATATATTTTATACCCGTACAAAGCCGGAGTGGGCCGCTAGTACTATATAAAAATCAAAGCAACGCCACTCTGACCTGATTCTTGACAATTATTTCCAATAACCTGAATAATAAAATATAAATTCGAAGTGAAAAACCGTCGCATATAAATTGTATAAATCCATAAATAGGAATAAATATATAAAAATATATCACTCACGCTGGCATTTCTCCGACCGCGGCTCCACTGAAATAAAAATAAATAGTGACGTCAATATTCACTAAAATACAACCTTATATAATGATTTTCTATTTTAACATACATTCGTGTCACGTATTCTTACGTTTATCTTTTGTTATTGCTATCGCATCCGTATTAAAAATCATAACTGAGTTAATTATCGTTATGTATAGATATTCAAGTAAATCTTTACTTTTAAACTGTCAGAAGTGGGACGGAATCACTGGTTCGGAATGTTAAATCGTCTGAAGAAACCGATAAAATAATTGCTTGAAGCAGAACAATACTTGCGTTTACTACGTAATTTATAGATGTAAATACAGGTATAATGGTGAATATAATATTGAGTGTTGCCATAGTTTGTAAATAATTATGATGGAGATTTGAAAAGTGTAGACGAAAAGCAATAATATCAATCGGTAAACGCAGCATTTAGCAATTTTTTAGCAAAATGGGGAGCAAATGAAGAGGGGCACGGCGTATTTGTTCACGCGATGATGATTTTGAACGCCGAGAATTTATTATTTTTCCATGTTGTATAAAACGACGAGAACATAGAAGTGTTGTCTTGAGAACAATACGTTTAGATTTCTATAATACGTTTTCCTTCGTTCTCAACCAACAGGTTTAATATTTAAAATTGAATTTACTAAATTCCATGTTGTATAAAACGACGAGAACATAGAAGTGTTAGTCTTGAGAACGTTTAGGTTTCTATAATATGTTTTCCTTCATTGTCAACCGACAGTGTTAATAGTTAAGTTGAATTAAACTAAATATATATCAAACTGCAGCATGCATCTGAATAGGGGTGTTGTTGGACATTTTTAATTATGTAACAAATTAATGTTTTTTTTATTATTTATGTTGTAACTCGGTGTTTTCCGACAATAAAAACTCCTTTTTTTTCTACGTTACATTTCGTTAACTATAAAACCCTTTGTATTATTTTACGGTGCTTATTTACAGCACGAGTTAGGTAAGCAATATTATCGTGAAGATAAAACGAGGCACTCACTCTGGTGGCTTCCCTCGTAAGTCGAAGGTGCGTAGCTCGACGAGGACCCGCTGCCCTGGTGCCGCGAGGAATGTGTAGAGGCACTGCCGGCTCTGGTTGTTGGGGTTGATGAGTTCCGGCGCGTGGAACGTGCCGTTGCTGGCGCCGCCACGGCTCACGAACGTGCGGTCGCACTCTGATGATAAATAAATTACACTGAGTACAGCAGAGACCATCAGTAAGACAATTTCGAAGTTCTGTAGCGTGTTCAGACACCTTGTCGATTAAAGTAATTACAAATACTACAATGAGGGTCAGTCCCTTAAGACAAACATCGTAATGAAAGCATAGTAAGGTAACAGGGTATTTTTTAATTTATGTTTGGTTACCTAGCATTCTCTGGGTGATAAGCTGTGTCCAAGTACCTAGCAGTGCATATTTACTGCATTATAGAAACAGTTTTCTTTTGGTTTCGAGTCTTAAAATCTTGAAGCACATCTTTAATTAACCCTAAGCGAGATTGTAGCGAAATTCCGAAACCAATAAATAAAAGGTTATAAAGAGTTTACAAAAATAACTGAAACTTATTTTAATTACATTACATTTCACTGATTACTTTAAAAAAAAGTATTTTTTTTTTAATATTATAGGGAGCAAACGAACAGGTGGGTCATCTGATGGTAAGTGATCACCGCCGTCCATAGACCCTTGCAACACCAGGGGAGTCGCAAATGCGTTGCGGGCCTTTTAAATATGTGGGCCTCCGGCGCTCTCACTGGCCGAACGAAACGCAACAGTGCAAGCACTGTTACTTCACGTCGGTTTTCTGTGAGACCACCCGTACTACCCTGGGCGAACCGACCCATTCATGCTGAAACCAGTAATAGCTTCAGCGTAGCTCTACCACCTACATAGACACAATAAAAATCTTTTCAAAAACTTTAACTTTCGCCTTATTCTACGTTTGTAGAAAAAACGACACTAACAATAGGGAAAAGGTATTTAATACATACATACTTTTTTTGAATAAAATGTTGACTATAGCTAACTTCAGGGTGTCGGTTTTTCGTGTCGGTGTGCGCGGCGCGTATTGTAAAAATTTGCTCTCATCAAGAAGTATAACTTCAAAAGTATTTTAGATTTTAAAAATAATCACACTCACTATCATACTGTACACGCTTTTTATAGACACGGCTGTATAATGTATAAGTTCTCGTTGTATTGGTACTAAACTGAATATTTTGTTTAAATTTAGGTCATAAAAAATACATATTCCCGTTTATACATACTACGTTTAACCGATTGATTTGATGACAGCGTAACCGAACATGTAACGACAACGCATTTCATCCTGCCATACCGCGCGTAAAACAAAAAAATTAAAACGTTTATTACAATTCTGTGGTGAATTTTACTACATTATACAGGTATCTCAAACGATCTCATATAACTGTCGTCGACAGCTTACGGAATAATTGCGAACGTACTTGTGAAAAATCAACGGGAATTTTCGTGGAAGAAAAAAAATCGCGGGGAACACTCCGTCCGACCAACAATATCAACGACCTTTTCCCGCAAAATGTCTCTTTTGTTTTCACCGTTTTAATTCCGTTGGAAAAACCGCAATCACGACGTAGGGTGACATAAAAGCCTACTTATTAAATAAACATATGTATGTTTAAAAGTAACTAGCTATGCCCGCGGCTCCGGGTGAGCTTGCCATTATTTATTGCTATTATTACTCGCTGTAATCATTATTTCTTTTGGTAAATACATAGTTCTCTGTTTTTATTTAACTGAAGGCTTAGTCTCCTGCGCGATTATATCGCCTAAGTAGCATTATACAAATTTAAAATCAACACTGATTAAAATTAATTTTATACAGTTCTCTAGCACCTTTAGAAGTAAGGTCAGATAGTATGGAGTTATATAAACCAATATGGAATGAACCAGAAGTATTTAGCCCATTCTCTGTGTTTCAAAAATCTACACACACCAATTTTTATGAAAATCGGCTGGACGATATTAAAAAAGTTGAAGTGCTAAAGCGCCACCTAGTTAGTGGCCGCTTAGAATAAGATTAATAGAAAAAACTTCATGTATGAAAAAAACAAAGTATGCTAATTTTTATTGTAAGTGGTGTAACGGTGTCGGGCTTTATCTGTCTTAGATATGTATACAAATACAGATTCTTGTATTGCATAAATATTGCTTAAATACTAACTGCCCGCCCCGGCTTCGCGCGGGTATACTAACAAAGCAAAATGATAGCAAATCTTTCATTTAGAATACGACCTACTGCGTGGCTACTGCACAATTTGTCAATTCTGTAAATAATTTTGAAGTATTCCTCCTACTGTCTTTTGTCTCCTTCATTCAATCACTTTTGTATACGGAGATATTTTAACCTGAAATGTTCACTTCTGTTCTGTAAGATTTTTCAAACATTTTCTTTTATAAAAACCTTATCCTTATAATTAGAAATACAACGAAAAAGTTTTTAAGCATAAATAGGCGCTGCCGTTCTGAAGTGTTACCCTTACATACATTTATACATAAGCAATTGATTTTCATTTAGATTATAGACCTAAGGATCGTAAAGTATTACGAATAGAGATCTATAAATCAGGACTTAGACTCAACGATGGTATGGAAAATAATAACTACTTCCAAAGCTTTCTATTGATAGCATTAAAGCTCTTCAATAACCAATAAACTAAATAAAGAAAATCGATTGAGAAACAGAAGACAAAAGTATTGCACTGATTTATCTAAACGTATTTATATATAGGTAATGTAATATGTTAAGCAACTTACAAAACAAAACTTCTAAACCTATTTTACTGTGTACCATTTTCTATATAACCTTTCTCTTGAATAGGAGCCTCAAGAATATATTGTATATTTTTATCTTAAACGCAAAAAGATCTCTTTGAAGCAGAGATATATATATACCAAAGGAATCGCTTACATTTTACACATGACGGGAAAATTCAGCGGCTGCGGATATTCTCGCTTGAACAGTTAAAGCGAAACCTTCACAACCGTACAATATGGTACATATAATGTGATCACAATCTGTATGAGCTTATATTCCTTTGATAAAAATAATTCTTATAAACTCCGATTGTCCTTTTGTTTGCAATTTGTTCTTTTATGTATTTCGAAATTATATCCCTTTAGCGCTTTATGAGGAATCATTGAGAGCGAATTTCTAGTTTCAAACGGACGTTGTGGGCGGCGATGTAACACACCATGAAATTTGTTGATAAACAGTTTCTTTCAAATATATATATATATATAGGAATTTATGTAATGCGTGTATGTAGTTCATTCACGTTTTTTGTTATATCATATGATTTGTTCGTTCGAATTTTAGACTCGGTTCAAAATTATTGAAATTTGGAAAAAGTTTTTTTTTTTCTATTCACGACTAAAATACATTTTATCTATTTCAATTGATTTTAGCATTATTTGGTTCCAATAAACAAAAACTGTTTCTTTCTCTTTCTTTCATATACAGATAATAGACCGGTTTAATTTTTTAACGACATTTAAAAATGATATTGTTAGTTTACAAGATCATAAATAATAAGTTGTGGTAACACCATCTATTATTTTTAATATGTATTATTTCCTTTTCCTTATTCCGCATATTGTATCTATACTTTCGCACGCTATTTTTAATCTATGTATTGAGTTTTTGGCGGGATCTTAGTCTGTCATGTAGTGGTTTTTATATTTTATTCATAATCTTGTATTATTAGACTGTATATTTTGTAATATTGGTGGTGTTTTACGTAATATAGTTCAATTATTATTAGGCACAAGTGAAGTGGATGGGAAATAATACCACGGAGCATGCATTCTGAGATGCCAGCAAAACTCCATGGAAAGTTCTAACAAGGAAACCACCATCTTGTTAGAACATTATAATTATCACAAGACACTTACTTGGCAAAATCTTGTTACTTGACGCTGGCTAGTGCACAAACCGTGACGGAGCCAAAAAATAAAGAAGAAGAATCTATGTATTTTTTACAACCCTTTCCTCTCCAAAAAGAACGAAACGTCAACCGCCGCCCGCGCTCCCTCTCTTCGCCTAAGCATTTAAGAGAACGCACGCGACCACGCAACGAAAAATAACTTAAATATTTCATTATCTATTTACGAACATTACCGGGACTACAGTGTTGTTGTGTTGTTTATATGTTGTGTTGTAATTGTGGTGGAATCGCAGAACCAGTCAAGATTTCATTAAAACCACCCGGTAAGTTCCGTTCGATAAAATCCTACCGCAAATTATATATAAGTAAATTTCCACCAGGTTGTCATTTTTCATCCAGATATATCCAAAGATGTAAAAAAAAATAAGTCGTAAAAATATATGAACAAAAACAATTATATATCTGTGTGTATAGAAAGATCTAGATTTTACACTAAATCCGAGCACTAGAAACAGTTTAAGCTTAGTTACGGCTAAAGTGCTACGGGTGCTTTTGCGGATTGGGGACGCTTCACCGGGGCCATTAAAAGTTTCCCTGGGAACACCGAGTCAAGTCGTCTAGTACAGCGCGGCGTGATATAAGCGATTAACAACTTCATTAATTTGAATTTATACGATATAGTTTTAGATAACGTTAGAACTGAAACATTTATAATTGAATTTAAAGGAAATATTATACTAAGGAAGGAGTTCATAGAAAGTGGCGTAGGCGTTTACAGTTCGGCCCTTGGTGATATAATACTCGTATCTTGTCTGGTGGCTAACCCGTCCTCAGCGACAATACCTCCGCGTCACGAGACACGCCCGCAGTCCAATAACGTTGTCAGTGCGGAAAAAAAAAACACTGCACGCCCGCACTAGTTATTCCATTCTAGCTAGGTGTAATTTCCAAATATCGTGGCGTGATGTTAGATAATAAATCTCAGTGAAATTCTGATTAGTAACACAATTCCTTGAGCCTTTTTTAATATTAGTACATATTTGGTCGCGAACGTATACCAAAAAAATACCATATGCCTGTGTCACTCCTGTTAAAATTATAAACGAATAAGTTTGTGCGCGAGGATGGATAGTTGGTAGTCTTTCGGGTAAAAAAAAATATTCAAAGAATTCTGTTGAAACTTTCCAGTAGTATTATAGCTAATACAACAGAATAACACTTAGTTATTTATAAAGATATTGTTTAAATTTACCTAAATATATATTGATTGGTTCACATGTATTCCTATACATATATATGTACACTAATAAATAATATGTCTAACATTATCCGATTTTCTTTTTCCCCTTAAAAACTTGTGAAATACTAAAAGAAACAAAAACGAGCACATATACAGGCTGATCTAAAAAAATGAAAAACAAATATTGATAACAAATTTGCAATATCGATAATTGTATTTTATATGTAAATCTATATTATACGTGCTAGGGGGTGTTCAAATATTGGAACAACGCCAATTGAAAGCAAATCTCCAGTCTTCGATATCGTTAAAAAGCGATTTCATCGCTGGTTTTAATTGTTCGTTTGTCATACGCGATAAGTGCATTTTTCGTGAGGTTTATTGGCTTTATGATAAAAACAAAATCATAATTATAAGTTCGTGCTAAAATTAGGTTATTCGTGCAGTGAACCTAATGAGGGGTTACTATTGGACGCTAAAATAAGATCTCTTTGTAAATGTAATTATCAATTTGAAAGTAGCGACCATTTTAAATATTACATATAGTGTATGTAATAGTTTTCTTTTTATTCTAAATGTGTTATATTGTTTTTAGTCTGTCAATTTGTTTGAATTTAACGTTATCAACGACACCAACCAACATTTTCTAATTTATTTTCATGGCATAGTTTATAATTTTGGTTTTTATTAATGTAATTATTGAAACGATGTTCCTCAATGTTGACTAGTAGAAATCGTCACATAAGGAAAAAGCGTTGTGCTCCTCCATGCGACTTTGTCTTTTTCTCTCTGTCTTTTTCTATTATATACGACTGTGTATTGAAATTGGAGCTAGGTCTCTTCCCGAAAGAAGGTGGGAATAATCACCGCACTAGTCCACGACGTATTGGCGATTTCAAACCTGAGAAATTCACAGTTCCAAATTTTTTCCCACATACAGTGGTGTACTACAAGAGGACTTCTCAAGGGTCCACCGGGGTTCGAACTTGCGGACATCGGATTGATATTCCACCGGGCAAACCGCTCGATCATCACGACTCTCGACCAGATAATTTTCTGTATATAAATTGTATATTACTATTTTATATTTAATTTTTATAATAAACATTTATAATAAAATATTAAATTAAATTCTTTGATTTGACTCCTTACTTCAACATCAAGGAACTTCGTTACTATCGGATGTCCCTTGACCGAACGCATTTGGTGAGGCGGATGCCCCGCCCTCTAGGTTGTTTAGTTTAATTAGTTTCATGCGTCGATACGGGGGTGACCTTTGTTACTTTTGACATATATGCACTTTTTTCGCAACGCAATATCACCGCTGTTTATATTTTTTATATATAACCAACTTTTGGATTCATTAACAAACCATCTCCGCCTCTCTTGCCGTAAAATAAACCTTATCATTACGTGAGAGAACGATCCAGTGGCCACCAATGGTCATCAATACAAGCATGGAACGTTCGAGAGTTGGCAGCTGCGTCCAGGGACGACTTGGTAAGCAAATAAGTGTTTTTATACACCCCCATTGTTAACATAATCTCACATTCTCAAATATAGACATTGACCTTGATGCCTTTAAGGACCTCCAAGTAGGAGAGCCCCCTTTCCTACGCCTCCGGCCGCAACGTGACTGCCACCGCAGTTGTCTTCGTGGCCTTCTTCTTTTTGGATTTCGGTCCCTTCGTTTTGGCTGGCTCTTTGGGTCGGCCAAGTACTTATAGACACAGTTCGGCTGACACGCATTCCCGTGATCAGCTATAGAGGTTGTCAAGCCGCTGAGTGAGCACGCCTATTTCCACGCCTTCCTCACCAGCATTTTTTATTTATTTAATTATGTATTCTCTTTCTTGTCTCTCTATTTAGCGAAACTTTTAAAACCGATTTTAAATTGTCACACATTCGCTCTCATAATTTCGTCAAGATGTATAAAATTATTTGTAAAAAATCATATATGGAGGAATAAAACAGAAACTAATTGGATTTTTCGAGTCAATTTAATTGGATTTAAATTGTTATACTTTTAGTCTGTTACAAAGTGGTGTCCTTTTTTTTCATAATCCGATTAAAGTTTATTTTTATGTTCAGAGATCTTATTAAAGCATTCTGTGTTTATTTATGTAAGAGACATACTTGGATGTTTAGTTGGCGTGGGTTCAGCGAGCGTGGCCCGACCCGAGAGCTCCGTGGTCTCGGCAGCGAGCACTGCACAGAAACAATATCCAGTTACAAATTTATACCTCTACTATGACCCTTTTATTTTTATTACTACTTAAATTATTTACAAGGCCTCGTATTAGATAGACTCCGGGCAAAATATACGTTTTATTGGCGGAGAAAACGCTTCTATTAGTTTTAATCTATTTTATGTAAGGGACCGTGAATAAAAGTTCGTTGTGAACGCTCTCTGGACCGTAAAAGATACCCGATGTTAGTGACATATGTCGCATATTAAGACGCATTTTCCGTATTTATAAAGTGGTCATGAAGTAACAGACACAAATTTAATATCTTCTAGCAAAAACAAAAAGTAACTGTGTGTGTGTACTTATGTACACGCGTTAGAAGTTATACTTCTTTGGCGTACCAAGATAAAAATCTTTTCAAAAATTTTGTCTTTCGCCTTATTCTACGTTTGTAGAAAAAACGACACTAACAATAGAATTAAATAAATATCGTGAATACAGTTGTCAGTTCTCACGCAAACATCCGTAGATGTCCTTACTTTTTCTTTGTAGGTAACTTTTTTGAATAAATTTAGCAACATCTGTTGTGAAAAAACGACACTAAAAATAGAAATAAATAAATATCGTGAATACAGTTGTTAGTTCTCACGCAAACATACTTAGATGTCCTTACTTTTACTTTGACGGTAACTCTTTTTGAATAAATTTAGCGACATCTGTTGTGAGAAAACTAAAATGTTGACTATAGCTCTAACTTCAGGGAGTCGGGTTCTTCGTGACGGTGTGCGCGCGCATCGTAAAAATTTACTCTCATCATTTTCCCCTAACGCGCCAAAAGAAGTATAACTTGAAAAAGTTAGCCATCACAGGACGCGCGGCAGATATGAACCGTTAAAATTAATATCACAATGTATACTTCAAAACGTGTTTGGCATACTTTAGGCGGATACAAATTGCATGCAACTGACACAGAGAAGTAACGAAGTGTTATAGCATATGGGCACACACACATAAAGGTACACAGTTGCGTAGAGAGAGTATGACGGTATGAGAGAGCAGCATCATACCGTTTGCCGTGACGGAATACAAGTTGATTTTACTACCAATAGTGCATCAATGTATTATGTTTTGCATCAATAGTCTTTATATTTTTAACAAAAAAAGTATGGAGTTACTCTGAAGACAATATATCTATTTTATTCACTCTGCAGTAGAATTATGTAAGTGTAAGTTACTTCATGAATTACTTGGAATTATGACATCCGCGCACATCGTAACTCAAACTTTAAGCGTTTCAAATTTGTGGCAAAATTGCTGTTTCAGTGTACAGATATTGTAAAATGTATATCTCGAAAGTATAAGTTAAGCGAGACAATGTAACCGCGGATTGGTGCCTTTTCTATGGAACTAAGGACATCACTATATGTGAAGGGTCGCGAAACGTTTTAAAAATAACGTTAAAACAACAATAAAGAACATTTTTACTTTAGTGCTATGTTAAAAATTCTTAATGATTAATTAAATTTCATACCTCTTCTTTCCCAAGAATAAATTCGAACTGTGAAATTTATAACACCGTTTAATCATTCATTTAGTATTTATTTAAACTGAACATCCTCTATTCTTCCTTTAAGACGACGCCGTAATCTAATTATTACATACTCCAGCCACTATCATAAAAAAGGCGAGTTTAACAATAGGTCACGTGTTAGCTAGTTACACTAACAGAACTTTAGACTACAAAACTAAATAGGCTATGTATATAATGCTTTCAATTATGAACATCATATAAAGAGAGCAGTAGGATAAAATTATCTATACGTATATATATATAATGAAAATACAGTTTGGTGGAATCTCAATGACGTCAACTGAACGTGTCGGCATATTATTTTCGGCTACTTGTTTCTTGCATATGATTAGCCTTTTGCTTTTCTTTTTAACGTCCCACGAAGCAGGCGGGAATCAACCAGTATAATATAAGCCCATATATAAATAGCTGGTGCATAATTAGATTATGAAGGACCATTTATAAAACGAAATTATTTTATATAGGCGTGTGAACGTTGAACATCTCATTTATTCTAAACTTGGACGCTGCTGCGAAACCTAAATGTGCAAGCGACTTGGATAACAATTTTCCGAGGCGGAAGTTTTATTCAGCTTCACAGAATGCACAATTAAGGTGGGGGCAAAGTTGTTTACGAGCTTCTTGAAAGTAAAGTGGAATACCGTTCTGAATACGTCAGAAAACAATTTTAATCGCTACCTCTATAAATCTTATATATTTCTTTTTATTACAGCGAAGTGACGTCATTGTACGAAATAGTGAACAGTACAATAAAAAAACAATAGCAAACACCGAGAGATTTATAATACATCGGTAATTATCCCTGTCATTCTGAATACTAGCCTCTCAACAAGTGAGTATTTACTGCATCCCCTCAATTTAAAAACTAAACGAGTTCCAGGTAACGCCCTTATATATAAGCGAATGGAAATCGCAACCCTTTCGGTTACAAATCCCCCTTCTCCTCTCCGGTAATTGAATATATATCGGCTGATCCCGGAAAGCGATTAGCGTATGTCGTAATCCAGCGAAACGTAAGTCATACGAACCGATAACACACGAAACAGGAATTTTAGCTGTATCTCGAAGCGGACGAAGTGTTCGGACACAACGACAACAGTGGTAATAAATCCTTGCAAATGAGCCCGAGTTCTCGGTGAAGGAAAATATCATGATGAAAGCATAGTATGGTGATAGGGTTTGTCTATGCCTGCCCGGGGCTAGCTACCACCCTGTGAAACATCAATTACATCTATAGGAAAAGATCAACAAAGGTAATCTTGACACACGTTTATAATACACTTTGATATAAATTTTTGGTCTATGAAATGAAAAAGTGTGACAAACTCTCTGGTGAAACACTGAGCGTGCGTCTACACCTATCCACAGTTCTATAACCTTATTTGTCTAATTATAATAACGATGTAATCGGCAAGCAGCTTTTGTTAAATAATAGAAATCAGTCCACAAGGGATAATTAGTATGTGTAACTGTCTGGTCCCCTCAAGTTATACCGGTATACTATCTTAGACCACATTACTATTTAACATCAATTGAAAATATGATCAATTGCTACAACCATAGAATCTACTATCACTAGAAGAGAGCAAACAAAAACTATTCTTATAAGTGTTTGTACTGTTCATATAATTGTCCGAAGTTTTCTGATACGGCTTAACAACGGGTACCAATCAATTTTGTCCGTCCCCCGGGCCGAACTTTGTTTCGCTTATATCTTCCAACACTAGTAGTTTCAACAGAGATACAACAATTCCCACTGTAGCGTTGGTTAAATTGTTAATTGAAGCCTTTAAGGTTATCAAAAACTCGCCACCGAGACCGCTTTTTTTGAGCGCTGGTTTTCCCCATTTCCATTGTGGTTATCCTCACTCAGGCAAGCGAGCTCTATTATACACATAAAATAAATATTGGAATAATAATATAAAGCCATTGTCATTTTAGAGAATGCATTTGTGATTATAATTTCGAGTACTCGCTACAGAATTATTTACAATTACTTTTTCCCATAATTTCTCTCATAAAGCAAATTCTTGAGGGACCTCCATGTACCACGTGAAAGTTCTCTTTAGTTGCTACTCTTCCTCAGTGGGATTTGGTAAATCATAGTGAAACTCCCTTATCGGGGTCGTCAGAATTACTCAACAGCTTTTAAGTAATATTCATATGTTCACTTATGTTCCACCATATCAATAAATATAGCATTAACAATTATATATTCTATGGGGATCCACGAGCATAAACAACAGTTATACAAAATGTAAACTGTATATGCAATATCGTATACAATGTATACATATAAATAAAATTGGAGTGTCTGTTTGTAATATTAAAATAACAACTTTTTACTGATTGGATTTGATAAATTTGTATCTGTCTGCCTGTCTGTATGTTCTGGGTAATCACCGAAACGGCTGGACCGATTTTGACAGAAACTTCACTGACGAATAGTTAAAATTACAGCGGGTGACATAGGCTACTTTATTTTAGTCTAGCGGTCATCCGTGGCTTCGTCCGCAGTACTATCTCCAAAACGTTTGAACGATTTTTCACGGAACTTTCACTAACAGATAGCTGATCTTATAAGAAATAATTTACAATTATAAAAATAAAACGCATGCGGAGCTGCGGGCAACAGCTAGTAATTAATATTTTCGAAATGAATAAAACGACATTTGATTTTATTTACTGACCCTCTCATGAAATTAGAATCGGCGCTCCCTATTTTAAGGTCACGAATTAATTGGCATCCCTTAAGCATATGGTCCGTTTCGATTGCTTATCCAGAGTGGATTCTCTTTAATTACACCGGGGAATAAAATGTTCATTTAGTCGTAATCAAAATGGAGGGAAATAATTCTACAACGACTACAGCCTAGTTTGAGTCCAGAGATTAATTTAATGCATTGAAATAAACATTTATGTTATGTTTATTTCATACATTAAAGATTTGTTGATAAGCCAAATAATATATGGAGGTAAATACATATTTACATCTTAGTTTTGTCAGAGCCTGTGTTGTAACAATAGATTAAAATAGGTACAATGCAGAAAAGTTTTAAGTCATATATTTTTTTTTAAGTTATACTTCTTTTGGCGCGTTAGGGAAAAATCATGAGAGTAATTTTTTACGATACGCGCGCACACCGTCACGAAAAACCGACACCCTGAAGTTACTACAGACAATATTTTATTCAAATAAAGTATGTATGTATTAAATACCTTTTATCGATTATTAGTGTCGTGTTTTTTCTACAAACGTAGAATAAGGCGAAAGATTACAAGTTTTTATAAAGGTTTTTATCTTGTTACACCAAAGAAGTATAACTTCTAAAGCGTGTACACACACACTTTTTTTTCGGACTAACATAACCTTTTCACTCTAGGGCCTCTACAGACTCACCGGACTACGCGTCCTAAATAAGAGCGTTAAGAGTCATAAATAATTGTTTGGTTAGTTACATAATATGAATTTATTTAATTTAATAAACCTTTATTCTATCTAATGTCATCATGTAACGGTCTGTCTTATTGGCACATGGAACTTATTAAATGAGACCATTATTTGGAAAGAACATGTATAACATTTATTCTAATTTAGAATCTGCACTTTAATCAAATACGTAGAGACAAATTATCGGTCTTATAAATTAATGTAAATGTTTCTAACAGCAAAATTTAGCCAGCCAGTAGCAACACATGTTTGATAAAATTTCTTCCTGATGACCGCGTGTCTTGTCCGCACCGGTAGTAGCTTTGCTGTTCATAAGTACCTTCTCAGGGCCTGAACTGAATAAAGTATTTTAGAGTTTGATTTTGAAAAACATAAGTAGGTTATTTTGTAATTTTTATTTGGTGACTATACACAATTAAAGCGTTTGTCCAATTCTGTAGTAAGTAATAAGTAAGCAAGATAAATTTAAAAAGCGATATTGCCAAGACGCTGATACCAAAACTTTATATAAATTAGCGCAATGTCTTTAGTATCCTTTAAATTGCTACCTATTTACTTGTTGCTTTACTGTTCCACAACCTGTAACGTGGATCAAACGGATCTCGTGTTTTTTTTTTTCATTTTCATCACAATATTTTTTCTTTTCAGCAAATCTTTCAATGTTTTTTATCAAGGCTTGTATAGATCTATCAATACATAATTCTAGTTATATGCAAAGAGAACAAACAAGGTGCGTGATTTCTTTTTTATATTTGGAAGCCTCACCTCGCAGGGCAGCTAAGGGTGGATTATGTCCGGCACACAAGGATTAAAACGCCATCATGATCTTTGCACACATTGTTGACCGGGGACGGAATAGTACCTATGCATTACATCCCTTCGACACAGCCTCGAATAATTCATTCGCAGATTTCTAATTCTTGTTGCAAAAATACTTCAAGTTATTCGTCTGTAAATACATTGTACGGATATCAATAGAAATTGTTATTCGGTTAATTTATACCTAGTGAACGTGGGAAAATCCCAATACAAACCAACTAATACCTTGTCCTCTCAAGAGCCACTATAGACTTCTGATTAGAGACAGAATCCAACGCGACCTTAGTCTTACCACATCTTATAAAGCAGGGAGAGCAGTTCGGCGATGATGTATATCGTTAGGAGTCCCATAATATACACTTGTGTGGCCAATCCCAAAAACTGCTCAGGCCTTTCGTATTGGAACACGATGGACCCGGTACCTGCACGGTGAATCTATGAAATACAAAAACATTTGATTCCTATTTTTGGTATTGTTTTAATATCATTGTTTCTAATTGATAGTTTGAAAGTGGACGGATATAGGAGTAGAGGAAGACCGAAAAAGGTATGGATGGATAGTGTGGAAAATGATATGTGTATAAAAAGTGTGAGGACTGAGATGACATCTGACAGGGGAGAGTGGAAAAGGAAAACATGTTGTGCCGACCCTAATTAGGTGGGATAAGGGTAAGATGATGATGATAATCATGTAATTGATAGTTGTCTTTTATATTGTCTAAAAATGAATCCAATCCAACGACCCATTTCTGTTCTCTGTTGGTACTTAATATCATCTTTAATTCGTTTCACTAATTATGGAGAACTTACCATAAGGCGGTCAATGTCTAAAGGACTTTTTTCGGATCACATTACACGGACTGACCCATGACATGATCCCGGTTACGTCACTTACATAGGTAAAACATCTACACGGGTAAAGTTTAGAACTGCCCGATATTAAAGTAAACTGGGTCAACAAACTTTTGGAATTCTGATCTGATGCGCTGATGAATTAATAGCTACCGACAGAAGTTCTCCGGTAGCGTACTAATGAATGAATTCATTGATTTCTGTTTGGAGGAATATCCTCAATGATCGCCGAATATTAAAAAAAAACTACTGTGGTATTTAATTGTTTATGTATTCTTCACTACATAGTATAAAACAAAGTCGCTTTCTCTGTCCCTATATCCCTATGTATGCTTAAATCTTTAAAACTACGCAACGGATTTTGATGCGGATTTCTTTAATAGATAAAGTGATTGAAGAGGAAGGTCTATATGTATAATAACATCCATTAAATAGTGGAGAAATACTGTTATTTTTTAGGTTACTCCAAATTTAACGCATGCGGGCCACGGGCAGTAATGAATACATCAAGATTACTGGATCGATTTTAATCATTTTTTCAGTAAATGGCATAGGCTATACATTTTACACCCGTGCGAAGCCGGAGCGGGCCGCTAGTATTATATAAATCAAGGTTTATTGGTTCGTATTCTAATCGCTACCATAGGGTTCGTTTCATTCGATTGTAATAAAACTTTGTCAACTTATTGCTTACACTTCCACGAAGGTAATATGCATGATACAATTAACTTATAGCCGGTGGCGCACATGTCGTACCTATTTACAAACGCAGATAAAGTCACGGGAGACCGCTAGTATATTATAAAAATAGTTATTGGTATGTCTGAAATAGATAAACTCGATTGTCGTTCGAACGAGTACCATGATACAAACGTGGTCTTGCATAGAGAAGGTGTATGTGCTACTAATTTTATTATAACTCATCACTAGAGGGCGCTGAGGTACATTTTATTATTATTCATATATATTGCAGTTTAAATTGGACGATGTCACGGACGTTCGCTTGCTATCCTATATATATATATATAAACGGGCAAGGTAATAACAGTTCAGTAGCATTTTCTCCTTTATCGAACCCTTTCTCTTACATTCGTTTATTTAGAAGCTATCGTCTCGAGCCTTAATGTTATCAATAAGAAAATATTGGAAGTAGTTACCTTTTTTCATACCATCATGATGATCCGAAGCCTTAATTTATAAGTCTCTATTTGTCATACCTCACGCTCATGATGTCTATAAGCTATAGTTATACATAATATGATAGGTGTCTGAAAGTACTCGATAGATATCAATCAAATGTTTTTGCCATATTTCTTCTACACTTGCTTTCTATCTTTTTTTAGATAATCACGATTAGAGTTGCCAACTATACTTTTTAAAAATGTGTCACATTGCCGCGCTTTAAAAATAACAGAGGCTCTAGAGTTATAAGCGTACGTAATCCGACCAGGAAAGATTTGATATTTGGACGATATATCGATACAATAATGTACTAAAATTCTTAATTTGAAATATCTGACCCGATAAAAGATACGCATGGGGTCAGTGGAACAAAGTTGCTTATGCGTTTTGTTTATTTTATATATTTTTTCCAATCCAAATAACGCTTAGTTAGGAATTAAACCAAAAGTTTTATTTAATATTTTATTCATCTATTAAAAATTAGAAAGAAAGAAAATTTATATACAATACTTGCACACACACACACACAGACATATAATGAAAAGAGAGAGAGACCGAGAAAAAGTCGCAAGAAGCGGTATAACGCTTTTCCCTTACGTGACGATTTCTACCATTCAACCATAAACCGCATTGAAGAACTTCATTCCTGAAACGAATATGTAAAAAATAAACCATTTTTGTCTACGGATGCCTACCTGAATGTATAAATTTCGTATGTTCTGCGAACTCATAGCAGTTTTTAAGAGAAATATTAACAACTATATAGCTCCATAATTTTTGACGATAATCTCTTGCTGGTCGCGCTGTTTTTCGATTCCACTGTCATTATTGTGATGTCGTCATTATATCGTGTTATTACAAAAAAAACATCTAATCGAATAAAAGTATGCCAACAACGAATGATCCAATAATATTACGACTATCATCAATTGCTCAGAACTATCTTCAAATTCACATAAATCTTGAGTTTTATTATTCAATTTCCGTTGACAAAACTTCTAGCCTTATCATAATTCGAAGCTCGAGAGCGCGTCGTTCGATTTTATTTCCTTTTCGGCCAAGTTATTACGCAAAATATTTGGATTTTTCAGAAAACAATTTCATTATCTCGACGTTTAAGGATCTGCAAATTGTGTCCAACCGCGAGCACCGAACTGCCGTCCAAATAAAGAGGATGCGTCTACCATTTTTTGCAGTGTTCGGTGTTCGTGCATAACTTGGTAGGGAGGTGTGAAAAAATATTTTGGAATCATTAGATTACATTAAAAATCGAAATTGACTGGTCGCATCCGCATTGTTCGGATACCGGTCCGACACGATATTCGGTGCTCCCCCAGAAACCTGACTTGGATATTTCCTGATGCGCATTATTTGGAAGTTGGTGCTACATTTACACCAGAAACGGCCGCGACGAAGACCAAAGATAAACGAGCCTTCATCACGATTATGAAGGAATACATTTGGCATATAGTTTGTGGGGTTTGTACTTCCAGCTAATTTAAAAAATACAGTCCACTGCTTAACTATGATACCCCGGCGGCGGGTGTACTTGTGGTAGTTTGCCACTCTACTCGGAAGACAAATATACATCTAATGTCATTTTTTGTTAACTTTTTTCCCAAGTGGTACTTAATCAAAAAAGGATCTAAGGGGAAGGTGAAGGTTACAAACTTTGGACTTATGTGACGTTCATAAGTAAAATTAAAAAAAAATAATGATTCAATTTCGACCACTGGACGATCACTGCTACAGATAAACACATATAAATAAAGCCGGGGTTCTAATAAGTAAAAGCGACGTCGAGATGTGAGATGCCATTGTTGTCAAGAAATCATCTCTGACGTAGGTAATTGTTTCCTAAGGACAAAGTATTACCCACGCAACTTTCTAGCCGCTTCAGACTGTCCCGAACATAAAAGCTTTTCTAAACTAAATTATGTTAGAAATTGTTCCAAGAAAATTATATCTACACTTTGTCTTGTATCGTCTAAGTAAAATGGCGAAGGTGTGTCGTTGTGCGCGTGTCACTTAAAAATTGCAGGATATAGTTATATATGACTTTTTAGTTTTAGTTATATATATATGTATGTATATATCACTACATAGTATAAAACAAAGTCGCTTTCTCTGTCCCTATATCTCTATGTATGCTTAAATCTTTAAAACTACGCAACGGATTTTGATGCGGTTTTTTTTAATAGATAGAGCCATTGAAGAGAAAGGTTTATCTGTATAATAACATAAATTAAATAGTGGAGAAATACTGTTATTTTTGAGGTCACTCCAAATTTAACGGGTGTGGGCCACGGGCAGTAATGAATAAATCAAAACTACTGGATCGATTTTAATCATTTTTTCAGTGAATGACATAGGTTATATATTTTATACCCGTGCGAAGCCGGAGCGGGCCGCTAGTATATATATATAGTGATTTTTTTTTTCTTACACACTTGATCCTCTTCTGAAATAATGATCACGACAACTTCTCTTAATATGACATTTTCAGTAAACACGATTTTTTATATGTGTTCCCGCCGTGGAGAAGTGGAGCAACCGGTATATTAGTCCTCATGTTTTTTTTTCTCTGTACATAAAATATATTGTTAAAATAATAAACGACACACACGAACCCACGGGTATCAGTTGGTATCAAATAAAGATTTGCATTATTTAAGGAGATAGATCAACTAATGCGCATGCACGTCGCACTTAACTCACGTCCAGCAAATTTTTCATTGTCCGTTTCACAGGAAATGTCCCTATGTTAAAAAACGACAATGTGAATGCATTTGATCTCTGTAATTGTGAAGGATGGATATACCGATGGATTCTATATCGTTTTTATTTAGAAAACCATGTTGCCAGTTTAATATTGGTCCTTCTCGTATTGAAAACAAGATTGACTATCGTTTGGATTATCACCAGAGACGGTCACCGGCGATTGATTGTATGGATGGATCGTATTTTGAGAGTCAATGTTATCAGTAAACTATATTCTACAAATTCAATGCAGTAATTTTATAAAAGCAGCACGAAATGGCACTTAAAAAGATTTTTTTTTTCAGCTAAAACTTAAGTACCTTGTTATGTTCATTGGATAAAGCTATTAATATCACTTTATAGGCCCATTCTTCATAGAACTGTGTCTCGAAGGAGTCGTTTAAATGAATTAAATGTTTACTTCCAAGCCCCTAAGTTATACTATACGTGTATTCACAAACAGATCATTTAGTAAAGTGAAGGTTTACACGTGTATTAAAAAATATATGTATGGTGGTAGGGCTTTTTTACATAGTTGTTAGAGTTTTTCTAAATTTATCTGGTTAGTTATGTTATTTTCATGTTAACTTAACGCTTTCGGTTTTCTCTACAATTCAGTAAAACACTGAATAATTATTATTTATATAATTTCGCAGTATTAAAATTTATGCATACGTTAAGTTCGTTCCTGTGTATTTATGTTAAAAATATCTATAATCGCTTTATAAAAACATGGAATTATTTAAAAAAAAACTAGCTCCAAATCCTCACTTTCTTTATTCACATAAGTTATAGTTAAATATCATATATAATCTGTGTCGCTGTCACAGCTAAGAAGTATTTAATGTAATTACATATATCAAAATCCATCAAGCAGTCTAGAATCCAAATCATGCCCTAAAGTAGATATACGTTTTTTTTTATACGTAGAAACAATATTCTTTCTTTGCTTAGTCGCGTAAAAACACGATATATCGGATTGCATTCGAAAACTGTCAGAATTAATAATGGAATCCCGTTGTTAGATGATGACGCATTTGAAGATGACACACTGAACCTGCAATGACAACCGACTCTGATATGATTCTGCCGTAACACATCGATAAGTGCTTGCGACAAACGACGACCACTTAAAATGTCCCAACCGTCATGTGAGAATCTAGTTATTACTTGACACAAATAGCTTTCTCGTTTAATTTCGAGTCGCAACACGACAACAACTCAACAACATGGCCGCTGCCGGAAGCCCGGCCATCTTGATTGTGCACGGCGGATATTGGAGATCGGAGCGGGTCGCTCTCGTGTAATTGGCGATATATTGCCTGCACTTGTTTACCGACATTACGTTACATAAACATACGAACGATATAAATTTCATTCTATAAGTATAGTATAAGGGCTCTGTGACGTACTAACATATGTATTTTTGAAAATTTATACAATGACGACAAAAAAATATACTACACAATAAATCTTATTTTGCTTTTCATAATCCATTTCCAAACCATCATAAGTCCATCTCATGTTATGTATGTTTGTGTATCCAGCAGTTGAAATTCGGTAGCCCGGTGAGACTATAGAAGCCTTTCCAGGTCAACAGTGTAGCCAGTTCGAATAAAAAAAAAAGGTTGAAATTCACGACCGGCTACGAATTTCCGATATATCGACGTTCACCTTTGTTCAAGGATTATATTGTTAGCTTACTATGAGGCATAGCACCGTCATTTGTCCGTGTGACTATAAAAAATCGAGAAAAGCATTGAAAAATGCTCTGCTGTATTGACATTTAAAGCTCCTTCATTTTTTACAGTATAAGAAGAGCAACGCTAGGATAAAGGATGAAGAATTATATTACGCGGTCATCAACGGTCTCAAATAGACGCGAAACAGAGTCTTTGTGATTTCTATCAGCAGCTTACGACGAGTCATCTTATTCGCCTGAACTTGCGTTTTAAATAGTTCACGTTCTATTTCTTTTAAATAATGGAGACCAGTCAATAATAAACCAGTACTTCCGAGGACTGTATTGAAATAGCTCCTGTCGGTGCAGGTTGCCTTCGAACTGAAGCACAATAGCGCAAGCACTGCGGCTTCAGCGGCGATTGTTGTTCCGCAGTCAACCTTTGTACATTTTTAATCGACTTCAAAAATAATGTACGCTATTCGATTGTATTAAAATTAATATTTAAATATTTTGTAACCTATGTCGCTCCCAGAATTAAGGCAAATCTAGGCACTAAATATTGGCTACAATACGGCAAGCCGTTTGAGCAACATAGCGTTCCAAAAATATATATACAGTGTAAACTCTATATAACGACATTTAAGGGACTGTGCATTTTTTGTACAGTACATTTTTAATCGATTTTTTTAATCGATTTCAAAAATAAGGTACGCTATTCGATTGTATTAAAATTAATATTTAAATATTATGTAACATATGTCGCTCCCAGAATTAAGACAAATCTAGGCACTAAATATTGGCTACTATACGTCAAGCCGTTTGAGCAACATAGCGTTCCAAAAATATATATACAGTGTAAACTCTATATAACGACATTTAAGGGACTGTGCATTTTTTGTACAGTACATTTCTAATCGATTTTTTTATCGATTTTTTTAATCGATTTTTTTAATCGATTTCAAAAAGAAGGTCCGCTATTCGATAGTATTAAAAGTAATATTTAAACATTATGTAACCTATGTCGCTCCCACAATTAACACAAATCTAGGCACTAAATATTGGCTACAATACGTCAAGCCGTTTGAGCAACATAGCGTTCCAAAAGTATATATACAGTGTAAACTCTATATAACGACACTTATGTGCATTTTTTATACAGGGTTGTCGTTCATTGGAGTATTGATATTATTTTCCTATTCTAATATTTATTTACTAATGTAGTAGAAATTTTACAAACGTAAAAACAACTTAATCGCATTATTGACACGACATTATTATTGAATAAATTAAGCCGTTAATTCCCCATTCACTTCACATGTGCACAATAATCAAAGTAACTAAAGTAAAACGCTACCAACATTACAAAACCTAGAGCCAAATAACACAAGACTATTCCACTACACGAAATTCCAAGATCGCGCCAAAAATTCTTTATGAACGATACAAAGTACACTGAGGATACAAGAGCGATCACTTTTAAAAATATAATTAAAATGTATGGTACCGAAACAGTAGAGAGAGGACAAAGTCGCATTTCCCATCTGTGTGAGTTTCCTTAGTTTTTCTAAATTACGCACCAGATTTTTTGATACATTTCACATTATCGCTTAGGGAATTTGTTCCGGAAGATTTGTATTCTAATGAAGTTGTAAGGGAGTGTTTTCGGACGCTAATATTGATAATACTGCCTAAAATTTACATAAAATAATACACTACAGAATACAAATATTTTTAAAAATGCCTATAGGCAAGTTCCCGATTGGTATACGTCTATTTACTGAAGATAACCCAGAATAATCATTTTTAATTTTTACATATTATTAAAAAATAATAGATTCCTTACGAAGTTATTTTAATGAATGCTGTATTCATTTTTAGCCAGTAAAAAAATGTTAATAACGTTAAGCATTTAATTTAGATGGAAAGTGCCCTTTACAGTATATTTAAATGAATATCTCAGAAGATAACACAAATTATAACTAAACGCAACAAAAAGAACTTGTCTCTGTGAAGGTTCTCTTGTAGCTTCTATGATTTTGATAGAGTCGAAAAGCGTCAAAAATGAATTTAAACCGTTTAGAGACTTAATATACCTCTTTAGTACATTACACCTGTGCTAATTCGGAGCTAGTCGCTAGTTTCTAATATTAGTATCTACTCGATACAATACAGAAAAGAAAGAAGGCTAAAAAAAGGTGTGGATGGATTGTGTGCAAAATGATATGTGTATAAAAGGCATGATGAATACTGAGATGACATCTGTCAGGGGAAAGTGGAAAAGGAAAACATGTTGTGCCGACCCTACTTAGGTGGGATAAGGGTAAGATAATGATGACAATAGTACAGCCTTCACCAAACTTTTTGACTGCTCTAAAAATAGTTACGTATAACATCGAGACAACTTAAAGATAAATAAATGACAAATTTACATACCCGTAATAGTATTTGAACTTTGTTTAGTATGAAACTCTTGAGTATGTTACGCACAAGCCCGAATATACGGCTAAATTCAGAGCGGATAAAAAGAATAACTAGGACTGTACAAACCTAATGCTGATGCCTAATGCTTAAGTGAGACACAAATTCATAACCTATAAAAAGCATTAACCTTTGAAAAATAACATCTAATGATGGTCATGACTGTCCTGCCAGTGATTAAATATCATAGTATAAACTCTAAATAACTAAATGTCTATTGTATTTTAAAATTCAATTACCACTTTTAATTTAATAACCTAAAAGCGACAACACACTCCCATTACAAGGCAGCCATTTTTGTTAGGTACCTTTAGTCAATACAACTTCTGTAAGCTGTCATTAATGTCATGTCAAATATCGTTTCTATATCACACTAATAAAAACGTGCTATTA
This sequence comes from Antheraea assamensis, assembly GCA_035772565.1. Classification (NCBI taxonomy): domain Eukaryota; kingdom Metazoa; phylum Arthropoda; class Insecta; order Lepidoptera; family Saturniidae; genus Antheraea; species Antheraea assamensis. Next base: position 507,888 of record JAQQSE010000085.1, read on the forward strand.
TTATTGAATTTATACTATGTAATTAATATTATAAAGTACAAGAAACCGTTGATTCGAACGTATTAATTTATGTAACTGTCATTTACATTTAAAAAGTACTTTTAGAATGTAATAACTTATTTATTAAGGAAGGCTAAATAAGCTATATTAAATCATATTACCTCAAAAGTCGTATTTAAAAAAATACGTAAGGCGCGGTAAAAATGCAAAATTTACCATTACAAAATAGAGGGGATATTTAATGAGGAATATTAACCCCTATAATCAATTAATCTTTATCCGAATTCGTCGAAGTGGATATAATTTAAGGTACCGAATCAAAGGTATCCCATCGCGTCGCCGAATACCCAGACAAAAGGTAACCCGAAAACATCTCCAGGAAGTTTAATTTGAAAGCTCTTTTGTTCGACGCCGTAAATATAGGGCTCAGGTGCTATAGAAAATAATCATTCGATGAATACACCGCATGTACATATAAAATTTAGTACTCTTTTTATGGTTTTTATTTTCAGTAATGTAACATCGAGTGTATGTAGTATGAAATGTTAATGTAGGTATAAATTGTACGTATTTTTAGATATATATAATATAATTTATTACGTACCTATGAACAAATATTAGGGTGGACGTTACTTGTTTCATAAACGTTTTCTATTGCAGTAAGATGTGACACGGCCAATAAATTCCAAGCGGAAGTGCAAAGTATGACCATACTAATATTTAGTTATAGATTTCCGCGACGTAACTCCTTCATCGACAAAAAAAACAGAGGCATTCGTAAGGACTGCTGACAGAAGTGATAGCTGAAAACAATGGATTAACTATGTTCTTTTTTCAATTTTTAAATCAATTATAGTCCGAATTATTTACATTTTGTAATTTGTAAATTGGAAATATTAATATTAGTCTGGTTTACACATCTATTGGCACTCCGAGCAATAATTATATACATTTTTATAGAGTTTAAATAATTAATAAAATATAAAAAAAAAAAACAAAAATCGCTCAACGCGGCTAAAGAAATTTCCACTTCAAAATGTTCCTACATATCTGTATATGTAATTTCCTATGTCCCTATGTGCATAGTATGAAAAAAATCTTAGTTTTGCAAGGTAAATGAATTTTATGTTATTATTACTTGTTATGTACAAGTAACTTAAATCAAGAACCAGACCCATTACTACTCTATTCTTAGCATTTTAGCATCTTCAACTAAATTCTCACTTTAACATGAGTTGGTCTACTATGAGTTAATGACACTTTCAAAATTATATACTTATTCATGTTTATTTGGGTTCCTTCGAGTGTATATTAGAACCACGCCTTCTAATATTAACACAACGATAAAATATATTAAAAAGATTATTAGCACAAGTAAAAAGTTTCCTACTAAGTGATTTGCGTGTATTTTACCTCGTGCCTACACCTGCGTCCCAGTTATTACGGTGGCGCCCTCTAGAAGCGCCCCTCTATAAATTTTACCCAGTCGTGCTTAAGCGGAGTTATGTTTTAAAGTGAATTATTGATGCATTAATAATAAAATATAGGCCCGAAAATCACTATAAAAGCAGTGGTCTGTTACGCTTTTGTGTTTGTCTTTTTCGTAGGAAGCTTAAACTCGTGTTATGGAGTGATGCGGACGGTGAGTTGTGCTATCCTTAACCCCTCGGCTGATTTTTTTAAGACCCAGATCCAAAATGCCGGATTATATTTTTTTTTATTTAAGTTTCACGAGATCATATATTGCAAATTTCATGGTTTAGTAAAAAAAATCATACAAATGAAAAATAATTTAAAAATACATTTTATATAAAAATGCATAATTTGTTATATTTCAAAGTTTTGTAACAAATCACGTAATTTTTAAGGTTATGTTGGCATTAGTCTGTTGGGCCTTATGAGACCTGCTTGCTTTAGTATGGAACTTAAACCATAAAGGTTTTGAACAGTCCAGGAGTTAAGTCATCTTCACCATGCAGCATACTCTTCCTGAGCAAATGTACACCGTGGGGTTTTAGTGAGTAAGAATCTCACACTACCCACCCTCTCCCCTGGGAGGTTGGCGTGTCCATGATGGATTTCCCCACGTTAAAAAAAGAAGGAGGTTAAATCATCTGGGCTTTAATTTTTTAAAACGTTATTCAAAATTGTAATAGGGAAGCCACCCACGTATTTGGCACTTTAAGCAACAGCTCTAGGAAATTTAAAAAATACATTTAACGTGTAATTAAACAAGAAAAAAGGATTTATACTTGTCTAGAATTATATAAGAACTCTTTTGAGTAATCCATATACCTACATGTCAGTTATTTGTCCGTGTTAAAGTTTGAAACAGCTAAGACGTTTCTGACAAGATTCTTACAGACATATATAGAATCTCTCAGATTATCATCTTGGTTACATATCATTACACCTTTGCATAAAGGCTAAGCAATAATAATCAATTTTAACAGAGCAAGACAAAACATTAAGTCAAAACATAAGACAGTTGACATTTTTTCTCAAAAACAACACGTAATACCAAATTAAATTAAAGATTTATATTCACGTGAACGAAGTCACGGACATAAGTTAGCCTATTTTATAAATTCAGTGGTAAACTAAAAAGGTGTCAATGTTGTTATGCATTTATTAAATTCTGATATAATATTTGTTGTTCGTATCGTGACTATAAGTGTAAACAACATGAACTGCTCTCCCTTTCATACCTATTGGTTATTGCATAATGCTGGCTTATTTGCAGGTTGCGATAACAGCGACCAGCCACTGTCAATAATAATAACAGAACGTCTATCATAAGATTAATAAGCGGATAATAATAATGTTACTATTAGGAGTCTCGTTTGAGCAGCGGCCGAGTGCGCACGCGCCCGCTCGCAGCTCTGACGGTCCGTTAGTTCGGCAACTCGCGCGCAGTTGTCGGATATTTTCGTGTGTGTCCGGAAGTTTAGTGTGTTCGAGCGGCTACTGTCGATCGTACGCTCTTTTCAGAGCGACGGTGCACCTCCATTAGTGCACCATTTAAACCGCACTTTTCGGTGCGAAGCCGTGCACACTGTTTGCAGTGCGTCGAGTCGCCGTGCTACGCGTCGTGCCTCGTGCTGCGCTTCGAGAGTCGTGCAGCGCGTCGTGTGCCGTGCAGAGCGTCGTTCTTCGCGCCGCGCCGTGTGCAGTTTTGAAGAGAAGATTCGCGTTCGCGTCGCGTCGCGTTTTCCCTTTGGCCCATACAAAGCCAGAAGGCTTTCCCCGAACTGCCGGGCACCTCCAGTGCGCCGGCAGCATCCGCTACTCCGCCGAGCGCGCTCTCCTGGCGTGTAAGGCCTTCCCCGCCAGCTCCCTCGGCTCCTAAAGCCAAGCCCCAGCCCCCAAAGGCTCTGTCCACTCCTGCGCCACCTATCGCGGTTTCAGCATCGACCTCCGGTATAGACTGGATAGCTCGTTTACTCTTGGTACACGATGTACAAGAGATAATCGCATTTAACGCGTTAGTTAATAGTACGTCTGAGCTCGGGCTCTTAAACGCTATCTCCGCTTTCCCGGCCGTCGCGACCACGGTACAGCAATTAACCCGCGCCGCGCATAAATAAATTCGCGTAAATCAAAATATCAGATCGAACCCGCGTGTTCATACATAATAGACCGATATATTAGGATTTGTTACGTAATTATTTAGTTAAATCGGCACCGTGCCGTTGTAATTTTTTTTTTTGCTCGATTCCCTCTCAAAAGATGCGTGTTTGCGCCCACGCCCGCGACTCTCTCTGCTCACGCCTCCGTGAGCGGGGGGTGAAGATTCGATCCCGCACACTCGTCGCGATTTTTCTTGTAACTGCTCGAGCCTAGGTAGTCCCTCGGTGTGGAGCCCTCGAGTATGTTACTCGCGCGAATACAGTGATTTACACATGTTCTACACTTACACGATCACCCCACACTCTTGCACACCTAGGCACTCAGTGGTGGGCTGTTTTTTTTGCCCTTTTCGGACTGAAATAGGTCACGTAACACAGTAGTCAGATACCAAATACATATACATTCGTGAAACATGCATGGTCACACATGCATTTTTCACGAATTCATATATGAGTATTGTATGGATAGATAGCTTAGCTAGCTTAGTTAGTTCGGGAATCCGGCGACAGCTCAAGCCGAGGTGCACCGAGTGCCCTTGAGATGTTTCGCCTAAAAACAATCGGGTGAGTGCCCTAAGCGCTCCCCTTAGTAGTCCGGTGGAACTGTGAAAGCCTAATAAGCTGGCAGTGTAGGTCAGTCCGAAAAAAAAAAAAAAAAAAAAAAAAAAAATGTTACTATTATTTCCTTATTCATTGCGTAGGAATAACGTATTACATTTCTAATTGTCGTAATAATTATAACGTCAGTATAAAAGAATCTCACTACTCGGACAAACGCCTCTTCCCGAGGGAAGGTATATGCATAATCACCACGCCAGCCTATGACGCGTATTAGAAATTGTAATTTGCAAAATACCAATAAATTCATAGTTCTATATTGTCCAATACACAGTAGTACCATAAGAATATTACTCAAGTTCAGGTTTCCTCGCGATGTTTTCCTTCACCATTCGCCGATAGTGTTACCAATTTAAATTAATACAGGTACGCGCATTTAGAATTTTGAAATTCGAACCTGCGGGCATAGATAGAATCGATATTCGGCCAGTCAAACCACTTGATCGCCACGACTTTTTTTTTTGCATGCAAGCATGCATAAAAGGTGTACTCATATGTCCTTTTCTGTACCCCTGACAAAATTAAATAAATTTCATTATAATCGATATAACAAACAAACACACATTTGTATTTTTAATATTAGTTAAAATACATTGTCGTAATATATTAAATACTTATAATAATAGAATTACATAACTGTTAGTCGACTCATTTTCTCTGGACAATATAATGAAATGGCAGTGAAATTACAATGTAAATGAAACAATTCACGTCTAAACATGCTCTCAGACGGCGGATCAAACTGTGCGGCTGACAGGGTGATTAGTGTATCAAACTTACTCAACATAAATCGAATCACTAGCCACGATTACTATATGACATCTAATAACATATTAGTGTGTTGACTTACAAAGACCCTTTACTTGTTATATCAATAAATATAGTCTAAAGATAAATTTATTACATAATTAACAACTTTGTTTTTAATAGTTCTATATTTTTTATTACTTGCAACCCAGTCCTCTTCGAAGACTATTACTGCCATTTTGACGTATTAAATTAATCTCTTCTGCTTTATGCGATTATCTCCTTATGAAATATATGTTTCAGGCATATAATAATGATAAATTGTGTTGGCCATTTCTGGAGTAAATGTCTTGTGATAATTTCAATGTTCTAACAAGATGGTGGCCTTCCTTGTTAGAACTTTCCATGGAGTTTTTATTATCAAAATTCATGTTCCGTGGTGTTATTTCGCATCCACTTCACTTGTGCACAATAACCGAGCTATATTACGTAGAAAACGTAAAAAACAACACAAGATTATGAATTCTATAATATAAAACAAAGTCGTCCGCCGCGTCTGTCTGTCTGTCTGAATGTTCGCGATAAACTTAAAAACTACTGAACGGATTGTAATGCGATCTTCGCCAATAGATAGAGTAATTCACGGGGAAGGTTTAGGTATATAATTTGTTTTTTTTTTTTTGTAAATTGGTTGAAATATAATGATAATTGTTGAAAGCATTGGAAAAAGTCAATCCGCCTTAAGCGTTCCATAAGTATTTTTTTTTTATTATCAGGGCAGGACAACGTCCGCCGGGCCTGCTAGTAAAATATAAAAACCACCAACTACATGACAGACTAAGATGCCGCCAAAAATTCAATTTTGTAATATTGTTATCGGCATAGATTAACTCTTCGTTCATTACGAATGCATTCAATCTCGCACGTGGATACCGCGAATTGAATTTCTGATTCGAATTTCGAACTACGTAATGAATGAACGAAATCTCGTTGATTTAATTACGTATGAATATTCAATCGGAGGACACTCTCACAACGTTGTCGGGACGTTTGAATTGGTCAATAAACGTTGCTATTAGCGATGATTCATGTATAAAATGGTGATTAATATTTCAAATAACTGATGAAATACTTCAAATACATATCTACGTACGATATAACGTCATGAACATTCGACTTTTAAAAATCTCTATAGGTTATTTTACATCAACAAATTTAATTAACCCTTAAATGCATATTGTCGTGCATAGTATTACATTCCACAGCCACTTAATTTTTTTTTTTAAAACCTGAGTGTGTGCATTTTCGAAAGCATGTTAATAAAACCTTAGAAAATACCTTACACTTGAAACATAACGTTAACATTACTTTTGGCGGGCAAGCTACATTTTTTTTTGTTGTTGTTTTAAAATTAGTTTCAGAATTCAAAACAAAAATTATACATTTAAGGGTTAACTTATATAGTCTTCCTTTTTGTGAAAAAGATTTTTACCCGTACTCCTATATAATGTAAAATATTTTAATATAACGAAATTTGTAAAGTATATATATGTTCGCTTTTATTTCGCTTCAGAAACTGTGATTTTTTTTTATTTCTATCGCGAATAAATGATGAGGTGTTACCTGGCTTCACTAACGTTGAAACTCAGTGAAACTAGTTTGAATAGATCCGTCCGTCCGTTCTAGTGGGCTGAGTGAAATGAAAATCTGGTCCGCTCATAAGCTTGGTTTGGTTTTAGATATCTCTGTATTCAAATGCAAACATCGTAACATTTTATAAAATAAATTTAACGTTTGTAGTAATATAAAAATAACGATAATGTCGATAATAATAGAATAAATATGATTTCCTATCTCTCATCAAATTTGATGTGTCATAGGTAAAGTTACTGGTTGAAATTAACTACGACAGGTAATAAAAATATTAATTTAAACTATAAATAATACGAAAAGAATGTATAAACACAGGTGAATTTAATTCAGTAGCTTCGAGACAAAAGTCTAATTCCCGATAAAAAGTATTCCTTAAACCTCAAATTTCAAGAGAGTGTAACCAACAGATGCGCTTTTTCGATAAGAATATATTCGAATTATAAGCAAAACAAAAAAAAAGCAAAAAAGATTATCTAAAAACATCTTCTAGAAAGGTCTAACCCAGAACGGTAGACATATAGTTTAATCGACCATAAAACACGTATCTTACAACCTTATTTTTAGGTTATGAAATGTTTTACACAACAAACAGCTTATAACGTTGTAACGTTTTATTCGAAATCGATTATCGTAACAAAAAATATGTAGAGAAAGTGAACAATTTTAGATCGATATATTGAGGTGATATCGATAAGTAATAGAGGTTGAGAATGCGCTTTTTTATTATTTACAATGTTGTATCGTCTATGGCATTCCAAGAATTAAAAACGAACATTAAGCGTCTGATTAATTATAATCTATGGGAGATTAAATATTCAATCTGTCAATACAGATTCATTGACTTTTAAACTACTACAAGTCAATAACTTTTAAGTATAAAATTAATAAATTATTTTTAAATTCGCCGTTATTTTATGTTCTTACCATTTTATCATTGGATGTTATATTATTTTTATATGCTATATTTCATTCCAACGTATTATTCAAAGTCGAGCAAAACATTTCCTAAAATCTTTTAAAACATTCTTAATAAAGGACTTTACTAAAACATAATTAGAAAATGTTTGTATTTATAGTAAAATATACAATTATTATCGTATAACAAAAAAAAATATGAATCTGTTCTGAATTAAATTATTGTTATCGTAGAAATAAAACTTTGACAATGGCGAATGCGTTAACGCGTCTTGGCAACCAAATATTTCTTCCTAAGTAGCAACAAAAGTAACCTCAAGGAATAATTTTATACAGCCAAATTTACAAGGCGCTTTTATTAATTTAATTTTACATTACAAAGTTAAAATAAAAAAAAATTCTCGAACATCATTAGAAACGGACAATATGACCGATAAACTTCATTATTCAGCTAATACCAAACTTGATTACCGTAGGCGTATCGTTCCTTTGACAGTCTTCTCGAGTGCTCTTGAAAATGAAGTGCTAAACAAAACGAGGGGCATCCGCGTACAACGTTCACTCACCATCTTCGATATCACAGGGCCACTCTTGAGTTGCTGTGACCGCGATTTTTTTTTTTTTCACTGACCCAGTTTTTTGTAAAAAATATATTTCATCCTAAAGGATAATTTTTCATCGTTAACTACTTAATTGAGTTATGTAGTTATGTCGGTGATAAATATTAAAATAATACATTTCTTTATATTGCAATCTGTGTATATGATTAAAATTGAGCTAATAAGCAGAAATGCTGAAACGGATTTTACGAGATTTTTACTAACACATTGAATACTTTTCAGAGTATTATCTAGGCTACATATATTAAGCTTTCCATAGAGGCGTAAGCAATAATTATAAAAAAATAATTAAAGATAGCCCACAATTAATTAGAAAATTATGTAGGTCCCAAGAAACACGAAAACCATTTTCGTGAGCACCAACCAAGAAATAACAGAAGAAGAACAGGAACTATATTATATGTTCTAATGCCAGACAATCTCTTTAATATTATATATACCGGGTTGTCCAAGATTTATCTCACATAAGACGTTTCCGTCGACGACCGCACGAACCAAGGCCGGGGCGTATTGTTGTCAACCTTTTGTTACACACCACACCAGAACAGAGAGGGGCATGTTACTAGGTTGACTATCGATGGGTTGTTGAACTTAAGGCTATTAGGTATTTCGTTATGCATGTCTATTACGAGACAAAAATAAGCAGTACTGAAACAAAATTCCTTTAATTTATCACTACACAGTATATAACAAAGTCGCTTTCTCTGCCCCTATATCCCTATGTATGCTTAAATCTTTAAAACTACGCGACGGATTTTGATGCGGTTTTTTTAATAGATAGAGTGATTGAAGAGGAAGGTTTATATGTATAATAACATAAATTAAATAGTGGAGAAATACTGTTATTTTTGAGGTTACTCCAAATTTAACGCGTGCGTGCCACGGGCAGTAATGAATAAATCAAAAGTACTGGATCGATTTTAATCATTTTTTCAGTGCATGACATAGGCTATATATTTTATAGCCGTGCGAAGCTGGAGCGGGCCGCTAGTATCATATATAATGTGCATAGGGTATGTAAAATACAGGTCCTTTAGGCTTATTTTTTGGATTCGATTGACCCTTTGCCGTTATTCTAAATATCCAATGAAGCGGACGGAAATCTGCTAGTACTATTAATAATATTAAATGAATATCGACGTAGAAGTCCAAACATATAAATTGAAAATCTCTGCTTAAACCGATTCACTAATGGATCTTTTATCGCCAATCACGAGTATGAAAGGTTTCACCACCAATCGGACAGCGTAAGTTATATGCGTTGCGCTGCTACCAACATAAGAAACTGTATTTCAACAAATCGCCTTACGAAGTAGTTATTTTTGGTATTATGTTGGTACTACACTACACGATGACAAGTCCGCTTATCGTAACGTTGGAAGATTGTTGCATTAACGCAACTGCTTTTTACTAAAACTTGAGTATATACGAAACTGTATATTATATTCGCCGCGATGTATATGTAGTGTATGAACTACATATTATATGTATAGTGACTGAACAATAATAATTGCAACTGCTTAAAAATGTATTTGTGTCGCGTGGACGATGTTGCAATAAACTCATGCTTCAGCATCATGGTTTGGGTCTTAGACTACAAAGAGGTTAGTGACATTGTCCTTATCCGCTATCGGTGAGGGGGGATCCAACGGTATAAGCCTTGATAACATCGGTAATTTACTGCCTACCCCACTAGGCCATAGTGTCGACGTCATAGAGGCCGAATAAAATAAAATTTCTAATTCGCTTCTACAATATCCCTCATTTGTCAAAACTAATCTGTGAAAAAGATGCACTAATTTTGCTTAATTGATATATCGATGATTTTAAAGCGAAGGATCAAAGTTGTTAAAGTGTTCTTACACCGCACGTAGACTCGAAATCCTTACGAATGAGCAAAAGTTTTTGATGAAGGGAAACATCGTGATGAAACCTTAGAGCGTCATGGTAGGGTTTTTTCTTAGCTCGCCTGAGACTATCTACCACACACAAAGGGTTTTTTTCTTAGCTCGCCTAAGACTATCTACCACATACAAATTGAAAATGTATCACCTGGGAACCAGTTCTTCTAAATTATCGTGTTTACCACCTTAAGCCACATCGTCATTTTAACATCCGATGAGGATCGTGTTCAAATGTTATAAAATATATAACCACATTGTTTTCTATACAAAGCTAAACGATGTACCGAACAGACCTCGTAATCTTTTTAATAGGTTGCCATCAAAGATTTTTACCAGAGAGATATTTCAACAATCACTTTTTTTGTTTCTCTTGAAATAGATTATTTTGGCGACCTTACCCATTTATATCACATGAAATACCTTCATAACTAACTCTATGTAGAAATGTTACATAATATCAACGTGGGTGTGTGTGTACCACTGGGGGGCGAAACTTTCTGCCTGGAGGAAACAACTAACTAATCATTTCTTCAGCCCACGTCGTTGTGGGAAATAAAGAGAAAACAACTGATACATATTTTTCCTACATGTATTGATTGGTACTTCGAAATAATAATCCCAAGGAGGGTTGATGTCGATGTGAAAATTAAGCCAAATCACATGTCACAACATGTTGTGCAAACCCTCCTTCTGTGGGATAAGGCGGATAAGTAAACGATGATGTTTTTTATACTATACCCTATGATGATTCAGATGAAGTTTTATTTATGCAACATCTTTAAAAAGCTGGAGTTCGTAAAATACAGGCGTGATTTAAAGACTAGAAACTGTGACAAACTGGTCGTTCCATTTTTTAGACTCAGTAAAACCAGTAACAGTTTTTTAGGTAATAATGTTAGGTTTTATAACAAAGTGCCAAAGCATTTTACCGATTTGCCAGACTATAAGTTTAAGTGCCATGTTAAGCGGTTTTTGGTGTTAAAGTGCTATTATAGAGTGGATCAATATGTGAACGATGGTGATGTCTGGAATTGACTCCTCTCTGTGCATCCACTAAAACCGATTGTAACATATAACGTGTTTTAAATATATAGTTGTATGTTTAAAGATAAACCCGATCGAGTTTCTGCCGGTTCTTCTCGATGACTGGGATGTATTCCGTACCGGTGGTAGTTTTGACGTTCATAAGCGCCTTCTTAGGTCCTAAATTGAGTATTTTTGATTTGATTCAATTTGATCGTGACCTAAACAATTACTAAAACATATTCCATAATAAAGTAATGATATTTTAACAATATTGGTTTGCGAAGTAATAATATATACATCGAATAACAGAATAACCCTTCACCCGGAAGAAACGTTACGCAAACAGAAAGTAGCAAGTAAACATAAACACTGACATTGGAGTAAACTATACTACACATTATGATGACTATTATGAAGTTTTAGTTATGCATTATCGTGACCTAAACAATTACTAATAAAATATTCATAATAAAGTAATGATATTCTAACAATATTGGTTTGCGAAGTAATAATATATACATCGAATAACAGAATAATCCTTCACCCGGAAGAAACGTTACGCAAACAGAAAGTAGCAAGTAAACATAAACACTGACATTGGAGTAAACTATACTACACATTATGATGACTATTATGAAGTTTTAGTTATGCATTATCGTGACCTAAACAATTACTAATAAAATATTCATAATAAAGTAATGATATTCTAACAATATTGGTTTGCGAAGTAATAATATATACATCGAATAACAGAATAATCCTTCACCCGGAAGAAACGTTACGCAAACAGAAAGTAGCAAGTAAACATAAACACTGACATTGGAGTAAACTATACTACACATTATGATGACTATTATGAAGTTTTAGTTATGCATTATCGTGACCTAAACAATTACTAATAAAATATTCATAATAAAGTAATGATATTCTAACAATATTGGTTTGCGAAGTAATAATATATACATCGAATAACAGAATAATCCTTCACCCGGAAGAAACGTTACGCAAACAGAAAGTCGCGAGTAAACATAAACACTGACATCGGAGTAAACATTTCTGTAATAACACGAAACTGCTTTTAACCTAACGGTTTTCACTCAGCTATATCAATAAATTATCTATATAATATCATATATATATATGTATGGATATTGGTACATATATAAAATGGATAAACTCGAACAACGTTTGACCGTTCATCATAAAAGCGTTATTTAATTTAAAAAGTTTTACTATAATTCGACACTAAGTGGCGCTAGGTTATATTTAATATTATTAAGTTTAATATTGTGATCTAACACGGACGAAGTCATAGATTAACATACTGTAAAGTATCCATTAATAATAATTGTAAATACCTACTAACGAGCCTGTTATAATACTAAACATTTGAAATTACATATTCTTATGTGAGAAGGCCCAAATATAGCTAAGAATAATACAGCTAAAAGTCTTCGTAAAAATGTAGGTTAAAACAAAAAGTTGAAATATTAAGAACACATGGACACCGGAATTTTACTTATAATAATTATAAAGAGATATATTTCGGTATTTACTATTTGAATCCAATAAACTCTGATATCAATCTGGCAATAATAAGAATGTTGATACTTGTTTAAAATATTTCTAATTTAAAGCAAGATGTCTAACACATATACAAAAAAAATATATATTTATTCTCATATATTCATTTTAAATATAAATCTTCGTTGTTATTTTTTAATATTTCTGCTAAACCACTTATGACTGTCATTCCGTGGGACAATGTTTCGGAAGCTGTGACGTCGCGCACTTGGATTGGTGTTTCTGGTCACGTCGTAACAAGAATCAGTGACATGTTTACATTAAAACTATCACTATTAAACTATCGCTAAAAACTTAAATATCACTATTATACTGCTTCTTTTTCATTCGATTAAACTTTAATTACATTACAACTAAACGTTACAAAATGATCTGTTTATTTCCACAGTTCTTATAACCAGGCTACACGCGCGGTAAAATCATTAAACGAGCAAAAGGAATACATTTAGGGACAACGGGGTAATTGAATATCCATAGAAAATTCTTTAACTTTTTAAGCAAAAACTATGTTTATACGTCAATTTACAACAAAAAGTAGCATCGCGAAATTAATAGAAATACATTCGGTATTTATCAAGTACAACGTAAATTAAAACTTATTATATACTAGCGGCCCGCTCCGGCTTCGCACGGGATTAAATATATAGCCTATGTCATTCACTGAAAAAATGATTAAAATCGATCCAGTAGTTTTGATTTATTCATTACTACCCGTGGCCCGCACGCGTTAAATTTTGAGTAACCTCAAAAAAAACAGTATATCTCCACTATTTAATTTATGTTATTATACATATAAACCTTCCTCTTCAATCACTCTATCTATTAAAAACAAACCGCATCAAAAACCGTTGCGTAGTTTTAAAGATTTAAGCATTCATAGGGATATAGGGACAGAGAAAGCGACTTTGTTTTATACTATGTAGTGATAATTCGACAACGTTTCGAGCCCAAAATAACATTCAATAGATATTTAATTTCCGTGTAAAACAATGTGTGTAATGTAATGAAAATCACTAATCTGGTTACAAGTGTAGCGATTTACCGTGTAATTGCGATGTAGTGTAAATACGACATTGGAATTAAACGCGCTGCGTAACGCGGCGTGTGGTTACCGAACCGTAGACGATGCGGTTGGCTACGAGATTGCTACAACGCTACGGCGTAGTTATTGCTTCAATCGAGCCACAGGCTTGTATGATTTATTTCATACATTCATTAAAATGGTAATGAATGGAATAAAGTATAACAAAAAATGTATATCAATAGACAATATGCGATAATGCCGCATTTTGTGCCTCTCTCTCTGTGTTCCCTTACACCCCTGTTCCTTTCACTAATATATATATTTGTGTATATATCTCCGAAAAAATGCCTGCAGTAGTCGTTTTTATCTCTTACGTAATATTAAAGTAACTCATTATTGACATACAGCTTTTATTAATATACTAGCTGTTGCTCGCGGCTCCGCATGCGTTTTTTTTATAATTCTAAATTACTTCTTACAAGATCAGCTATCTGTTAGTGAAAGTTCTGTGAAAAATGGTTCCAATTTTGGAGATAGTACTGCAAACGAAGCCATGGGTTAAAGCTAGTCCAAAATAAAAAAAACTTTAATTACTTTTTATAACGTTAGCTATCTGTCAGTGAAAGTCCCTTGATAATAAGTCCAATCGTTTTCGAGATAGTACTACAGACGAAGCCACGGATGACAGCTAGTATAAAATAAAATAGCCTATGTCACCCGCTGTAATTTTAACTATCCGTCAATGAAATTTCTGACAAAATCGGTCCAACCGTTTCGGAGATTACCCGAAAGAAACAGACAGACAGACAAAAATTTTTTAAAATTGTGTTTTTGCTATCAGTATCGTGTATACGTTCATATCCAATCAGTAAAAAGTCATTATTTTGATGTTACAAACAGACACTTCATTTTTATTATATGTAGTATAGATGTTAATAAACTCAAGGTAGCGAATATATAGGTACTTTCTTACATACAACATCAATGGATCTACGTTACGAGTTCTTTTCCAAGGCGCAGCCCTCTCTCACGATCGTTTTAAAACCACAAAATCTCTCTTATTGAGTCCTCTCAAGGTATATAAGGTTTTGTGTCCTCCTTTGTGGAAAGCGGTATATAAGAGGCACGTATCTAGACATTTCAGATATCAGACGTCAAAATGTAAACGGAATATTATACATCTACCGATTCAACACGCAATGTAAGAGACACATTCAACTGCAAATTTAAAGCTTTCACTGCAAACACTTTAACCTGTTTTTTTTTTTAATATATAATATTTTAATATTTGACAGATGTATATTTATGTGCGAAACGGAACGTAATGTATAAGAACAGAGAAACATTATACAATTGTTTACATTTATCATTTTAGATGGCGTACTTGAGATTTGAGCGCACCAGACGATTATATGTATACGGAGTCAAATAAATTATATTTTAAAAGCCACGATAATCTTCCGTTCGAAGACAATATTTTCTGTTTCTTTATTATTCCATCAGTCGCTTCGGCTAGATCTTCTTATATTTTCGATGCTGTCAACAAGTTTAGTCAGCGCTCAAGATCGAATCTCGACACCTGGATGACCACTAATATAAAAAAAAAAACGTATGTGTGTAATTATTTACGCACGTAAGAAGTCATACTTCGTTAAAGTAAATAAAGAGATTGAATGAAATTGATAACGTTTTTATAAAAAAAAAATATAATTCACTTTAAAAAGATTTAAAATTAATCTCCTATATACAGAATCCAATAAAACACCAAAAAGATGTAGAATAAACTAAACTTCAAATAATAATGTAATAAAATAACCTCAAATTTATAAACGCACGTAAAAAAGTTGACAATATAAAAACACGAATACACATATAAGTATATGTAATTATGAATAAATATATTTTTTATCTCCACTGATATAAAACACGTGTAGTATATTCATATATATTGGAATAACAACCTTGAATATAGTTATCACTTCTCACGTAAACGTGACAGACAATCACCAACCAACTTCATGGTGTCGCTTTTAAGTGTGTGAGTTTGCACGCGCATCATAATAATTCACCGTCATCATTTTCCCCGAACGCGCCAAAAGAAGCACAATTTCAAATATGCGTGATGAAGTCGCGAACATAGCTAGAAAGTTCTATAACGTAACTTCATACAACGTAGACGAATTTAAAAGCGGAAATATATGACATTTCTAGTCTTGAATGCTTCGTCGCTTCGAGATGAACATAACCGAGTTAAATTTCATTCCGGTTTTATTTCGAAAATGTCGCCTTGGAATATCAAGTGAATAAGTACAAATCGTGATGCAATTGTACATATCTAATACTATATTTAAAATTGTTATATGCATAAGTTTAACTAATAACTAACAGTGTCCACGACTCCGCTTGTGTTTTTGTGCATTGTTCATTTTCGATTCGCTATTCTATTTGATTAATTTAAGACTACATTTTATGATTTCAAAAGTTGACTATATACAATTAATGTCAAATGTAACATAAGTATAATTTAATAATATGTAAAAAGGGAGTTCTTTTGGCGGGATCTTAGTCTGTCATGTAGTGGTTTTTATATTTTATTCATAATCTTGTGTTATTAGACTCTATATTTTGTAATATTGGTGGCGTTTTACGTAATATAGTTTTCGGTTATTATGCACAAGTGAAGTGGATGGGAAATAATACCACGGAGCATGCATTCTGAGATGCCACGAAAACTCCATGGAAAGTTCTAACAAGGAAACCACTATCTTGTTAGAACATTATAATTATCACAAGACACTTACTTGGCAAAATCTTGTTACTTGACAGCTGGCTAGTGCTACAAGCCGTGACGGAGCCAAAAAATAAAGAAGAAGAAGAAGAATATGTAAAAAAATTATTAGTGTGGATTTTTCATAACAAATAGATATATACCTATACCTTCGCGGATTTTTCAGTAAACTATTTTTGAGATTAGCAAAACTTATAATATCTTTTTTGTAATATATCCCATGATAGCAGACATAAAGGAGAACGACCTCAGAGAAAAGAATGCCAAAGAAGTGAGAAGTGGAAGTAGAAAGCGGGCCCGGGCGCCAAACCGGAAAAGCGCAAGGGAAATAAAAAAACTCTCGTAATGTTTTACCGGCGTTATCAATATAAGCCCATGAAATATTCTTTCAAAAGTCATTCGAATACATCGACTTTTTTCGTACAATATGTAAATCCTAACTAACATAATAAGTACGAAAATTAGTTCGTGTGTTTGTCGCACTTTTACCCCTTATGTACTTAACCGGTCATTTTAAAATTTTGGATACAAGCCATCGGTGCAGAATACATACTTTCAGCGGTCCAGAATAAGACATGGGGTGCCTTTAATCAAGAAGACATTTACTGGTCCCGAGGGATAAAGCAAATCTGCACTAACACGACCGAGAAGAAATTATGTAAATCATAGTGAAAACTGTATCATAATCCGTTAAGTAATTTGGACAAACTAAGAAAGCGCAGAGATGGACGCGAAAAGTGACTTTCTTGTATAATATTTACTGGCTTTTGCTCGTGGTTTCGCTCGCGTTAATATAGTAGATTTGATTTGGGAACAGTACTTTTATTTCTAGATAAAATGTACTTGTAAATCCTTTTCGGTACTCCTAATTATACGTATGCATAATTACCGGTTGAGTAGTTAAGACGTGAATTACTCTAGAATTAGACGTGATTTATATAAAAGTATACAATGAAAGAGATTTTCGGTTGTCTGGTCATAATTCAAAAACATCTAGATCGATTTCAATCATTGCTTTTTTTAGTTTTACTTCTTAGACAGTTGGTTCTTATCAAGAAAAACAATTATCACTATGGCGTAAATTAATTTATGTGTTTTCTTATTATGGCGACGTGGGGCAAGCGGTATCTTGTTTATATTATTCTTAAAACAGTTTTTTTTTAATATATATAATAGGGGGGCAAACGAATTGGTAGGTGGTAGAAGAGCTACGCTGAAGCTATTACTGGTTTCAGCATGAATGGGTCGGCTCGCCCGGGGTAGTACCACCCTCTCACAGAAAACCGACGTGAAGTAACAGTGCTTGCACTGTTTCGTTTCGTTCGGTCAGTGAGAGCGCCGGAGGCCCACATATTTAAAAGGCCGGCAACGCACTTGCGACTCCCCTGGTGTTGCTAGTGTCTATGGACGGCGGTGATCACTTACCATCAGGTGACCCACCTGTTCGTTTGCCCCCTATTATATGAAAAAAAAAGAACAGGTGGGTCACCTGATGGTAAGTGATCACCGCCGTCCATAGACACTAGCAACACCAGGAGAGTCGCAAGTGCGTCGCCAGCCTTTTAAATATATGGGCCTCCGGCGCTCAACACAGCATAGAAGAAGCTAACCGATAACATTATTAAAACCATGAAAGAATATGCAAATGTGCGAAACGATATCGTATGCAAAGTGCGTATGCCTATATAATCGTCAAGGAGAATAATCCATTTTACAGCAACGGTCTCACGTATGGCCCGTTATCGCGAAACCATTTACCGCCTCGTTGGATCACGATAAGCGATATTTCTGAACGCGGTTAGCCCTTAAACCTCACGCAGTACTGCGTCTTTTCACAGATAAACTTGAACGAATCTTATATAACAAAAGAAATTTACTGGGTGGGTAGCAAGATATGATAACTACGCTCGGCTGGATGGCGACCATCTTATACTGCATGTAAGACTCACTATACTGGCATGCTTACGCAACGCGGTACTCGACATAGTGACTCTCTTTTTGTTTGATCAATGAAGGCGTTACTTAGCGGAAAGCCATCATTAAGTACTCAAGTGGCGCCTACTTTGCACTGCCACGTTTCACCGCAACAAAAAGCATTTGATTTTATACGCGCGACGTGTACCTTGAAAAAAAAAAGTTAAAACTGAAACTAATAGTTGAAAGAACGAAATATTAGTAGCTCAAATAACCAAAAGTAACTAAACGCGTCATTACTTGACGCTTGCATCTGACGTCGGTGGGGACTGTTGTTATATAGCTGTAAAATGTAAAATTAATTCATATCTACGACCATAATCAATTACGCGCGAACGCAGCGCTCACTTGTTTTTTTTTTTGTTGCAGTTTGAAGTGGCAGGGGCCAATCAATTCAAGCGTACAAAGTACAACGTAGTAGCGTACAAAACAAACTTTCTTTTAATTTGTCGTATTTCTTGATAAAAAAGGTGTATATCCAGCTGGAAAGCGCTTTTAGGCCAGTACGACAGTAATAGGTTACAGATTAATTTATATTCATGGCTCTGTTATTAAGGTGTTAGGACACCACATCGATGGACGTAGGTGATGAATGAGCCGAAGGTTTCAGTGAAGGAAAACATCGTGATGAAACTATAATAGTTTGACGGTAAAGTTTTTCTTAAGTCCGACTGGCTCATTACCTCCGTGAAATTCAAAATCTGTCGTAAAGCCCATATCGGTGTATTTCGACAGTTGCACTTGAGAGCCAGTACTCTTTAGGTTCAGCGTGTTTATCATTTTAGACCACACCGTCATTTAATTAGGTGAGTTTGTTTTTAAACGTGAAAAACTATAAAGTATTAAAAGTATTCTATCCGTTGGTTTACATTGTAATTACCATAAGATACTACTGTATCTTACTGGTACTCCACCACCAGTGCCGTTGAAGCAACAAAATATAGACGACATACACAATAATGTAAAACTTTCAAAGAATTACTATAGAACGTCGTTGAAAAGCTTTTAATATCTTATACGTGGAAGATGCCTTCACACCGGTGCATACGACGCCTCGGGCCGCGTCTCTGTTGAAACTCGGCGCGCTTTTATGAAAGGAAAAACGGATTGAAATGTCACACGAGAATTTCCACCTACATGCATGCACCAAAAAATTTTACACTAGAAGAAGATCTGTGGTAAACGCGTGACAATTGTGTGATTTTTTACACCAAATTGAACTCCTAAAACACTATTTCGGAACACTGAAGATATACGTGGAACAATCTAGAATGATCTACATATATCTCAAATTAACTCGTAATAAGAGATAAGGCAGCGTGGTCTCTCGTGAATGCGCGGCAACACACACACAATGAGAATTTTATGGCTCTAAATATTAAAAAAAAAAGAAAACCTAAAAATAATATACCTCGAAACAGCATCTTCATTTAAACGTTATCTGTATCGTCATAGATCAAATTTCTACTACTTTCTAGATATTTCCACCCCTCGCTTTTATTACATTACTATATATTTAACGCCCCATGGTGCAATGTGCATAGTTCTATTCCGGATATCGAAGTGATATTACAAAATGTGCCAAAAAGAAGGGAACTTCTAGAAGATTATAATCAGTAAAGTAAGGTATAATGGTAGCTCAGTAAGAGGCGTGTTCGGATATTGCGAGCTTTGATCTAGATCTAGGTTGGTATATCTTGTATGTAATGACTCAGGAGTTGTCGGTGGAAGAAAACATCGTGATGAAACCATAGCTTAGTGGAAGGGTTAGCTTAATGCCATGAAACTAGCTATCAGCCTTGAGTTAAAAATATGTCATCAAATACTTATACGTGTGATCCGGCAGCGTCTCTCGAGTGCCAGGCCCTCTAGACTTAACGTATTTGCCGTCTTATGCCACTTCGTCATTTAACCTCAGGTGAGATTGTAGTCAAAAGCAATAACATTAACATATTTATAAATGCTACCACATCATAATGAAGGGAATATACAGAGTACAATAGTACCGTAGTGAATGTTTTAATTTTATCTTTGACATTTGGAAAAAAATTTGTTCAGCTCAAAACAGTATTTGATTATACACAGATGTATTAATATTTAAGTCGTTCAATTCAACCTGAATTCTAATATTGTTATTAGTATACAGTGAACCCTCTGAACTAATCTGTCTGTACTTTCGTAAACGTTTAAAATATTTACAAGTAATTGGTACGTTACCAAATTGCTACAGCAATTACTGCTAATTACGAATCGACTTAAGATTGGATCGGACTGTTAAAGGCCCATCAATTTGGTTTGTAATTTAAAAGACGCCTATTACTACACTGGTGTGCATAGAAAACTAGCCATGTATACAAATTATTAGCTTTTGCTCGCGGCTTGATTCACCTTAAGGTATATTTGGAATATCCCTCGGGAACAGTCCCTTTTTTCTCTTTTTCTGTACTCCTGACATCGTCTATGCATAACTTCATGATAATCGGTTGAGTAATTTAGTCGTGAAAGCGTAACAAACTCACATTCACAAAATTATAATATTAATTAGAATAGTATAGGTTTTTCATAATCATATCATGGTTTCTCAAACTTTTCGTTCCACGATCCCCTGTAAAAGTTTCCAGATGTAAGCGAACCCCTTAATTAAGCCTCCCTCCCCCTCGAAAGAAAATAATAATATTGGTTGTTGAAGAAACTAAGGATTTTATTTGAATAAAAGTAGCAAATGCAGTGCCAAAAAAATACCCTTTTAATATTAATGTGATGGGTGGCCTTGTTTTTTGTCGCAAATTGAGTCAATTTTACGAGTAATTTTGGACAATTTGTAAGCTCAATTCTGACTCATGTGTGCCGCACGTGCCTGCTAGTCATCAAGCCACCATTACGTAAATCTTGATACGAAACCCCTACCATCGAATGGCTAATCCCTAGCGGTTCGTATATCCCACTTTGAAAAATCCTGATCTATATGATATAGTCACGCCCGTGGGGATTAAGATGCAGTATTTGTGGAAAGAAATTCATTTATACACAAAGTTATACAGAAAGTTTCAGTGTGTGCATTTTTTTCCAGGCCTGCATGACTCGTCTATTTGTAACAAGGAGTTTGTCGGAGTGAAGAGAATTCTAAAATAGTTCAAATATATCTTCAATATAACTTTTATTTTCTGTTCAAGTCTTAACACTATTATCAGAACGGTGTAGTGTAACTTGTGGTTAACTTAGTTTGAAATGAAATGACCATGTTCTAAATGGTGTTCTCATATTTATTTATTTATAACATATCATTTATATCAACCTGTATAAACTGTCGAAATAGATTAAAGGATTGGATTATTTATGTCACGCTCAGATAACACCAACAAATTGCTCACCTTATCGCTTTCAGCGTCGATGCTTCGATTTTAATTAATATTTGAAACACCGTACTGAACCCCTAAGTAGTATCGTATAATATACGTTTAGTAGATACTGGCGAGAATTAAGTTTAACAAAAAAAAAAAATGGAAACAGTAACTATTTTCCATACCATTGGCTATATTTTATGTTTTTCAATAAATTAAAAATTGATGTATAATGGCGTAATTATACACGCTCGCAGCTGACATAATAGAACGAAATTAAAAAAGTGCAAGAATTATGGTGGTATTTCTAAACTCTTTGGCACAAAAATTACAATAATGTTTAATAAAAAACAATTACGGTCACGTCGACTGAACGACCAGTAGTTAAAATATTTTTTTGTCTTACTGGCAATTAAAAAAAAACATTTGTTTCATGGAAATTACCTATTTTATTTTAAAATTTAGCATTGTTATTTATCCCCTCTAACGAAAACACCAGTGTAAAAAGAGATAGTAGTGGTAAGAAATTGATACCATTTTACTGGTTCTAATATGGTTCATTGTATATTAGTGAAATGGTCACAATAACAAATCACTAATCGTTGATAGCGAACTGTGTTGTTGAACATACTACCTAATGTATTCATTTTATAGTCAAATATACAATAGCATACAGTGCACAAATAATATGTTATACCCAAATAGCAGTTCGGTTGTGTAACTCCGAACAACCAGCATCTATTAGCTTCATTGTACTGAAACGCTCCAGTAGTTTTATAGGTAAAAATATCGAAACGTTTACGAACTAGAAAACTAGCAAGCCTTTGATTAAGACCTGAAACGATTCCAACTCGAATATCCTTTGAGAAGCACTCGTTATTCGCTCCAATGTATTCATTGTTAGTTTTGAAATGTATTCGTCTAGTTAGGCTTTAATGCTACAAGAGATTTTTAACGATGCATTTTGCAAACATAAGGTGTTTCGTTTTTTATAATTCTATCGTTTGTTTGTAATAGTTTAAGCAATAATATTTGAAACGTTATTTGTGCTTTTTCCCCACGTTTCTATGACTTATCTATCGTTTATCGAATCGTGATTTCTGAAGAAAATTCTAGACTAATCTAAGTATAACTATAACGTTTCTTCTAACATTTATTCGGTTAGATTTTGATTAGTCAAACTAAAATCCCCCTAAAATTCAACTTGAAGAAAAAAATCTCCTAACGTTTACTAATTAATGTTACAAGTGTGAACCTTTTTTAAGAGAAATTGCTACTTTAATGCGTAGAAAATCCTACATACATAACCATTTGTTTGCGTATGCAAAAATCTCCGGAATCCATCTGCTTAAATATCCACATCGTAAACGCCCCGAACATTTCCCTTTAGGGTTTTAAAAACGTATTGAATTTTGAAGGAATCCTTATTTGTTTCACAGATTATAATAACCGCAAAAGGATTCAAATTACATCCCATAAAACATAAATGCGATAAATCGAACAAATAATTCAAATTGTCTCTGGAAGTCACTTTTCAAGTAACTTAAGCTGTGCAAAATATTGAAATATCATTCACGCTTCACTTATTTGATAATATGTTTATTCATACATTAGGATTAACCACATTGTTTGTGATCTATTTCTAACACTAATCATATCTTTTAAGTCTGTCAATTAAGAGTACATATTATAAGAGTAAGTGATTGTTCGTCTAAACTGGTAACACTATCAGCTGTTAGTAAAGGGAAATATCGCGAGGAAATCTAAATGTGAGAAATGTTTTGTAGTACCATTGTAATGTAGTTCCGCTGTACTTTTAGTACCACTGTACTGTAGTACTACTGTACTGTAGTAACACTGTACTGTAGTACCGCTGTACTGTAGTACCGCTGTACTGTAGTACCGCTGTACTGTAGTACCGCTGTACTGTAGTACCACTGTACTGTAGTAGTACTGCACTGCTTATGTCAGTGCGGTACCGTTCCACGTGGCTTAGTCTCGTATTTGGCACTGTTTGAAACAATTGTGCTTTATACCGTTTTTGTTTAAGCTTACTTGATTTGAAAGTACTCCAAATGTGAAAAAGTGTTCATATGAAAAACCATACCTAATGTATATGTATATGTTTCTGTATTTTAAAAGAATATTGAAGAAAATAAATCATATACGGAAGTAATGTAAATCTGCTAAGCAAATAACGAAATAACTTTACACGCAGCGAGTCCCTTTCCTTCAGTTCACAAATGAAAATCATTTGTGCCGTCCCTGAACCTTTCATAACTTACTGTAGCGATTTGAATACAACCTGATAAGCTATTCATAAATATCGCGTCATATGCGATCTGAATACCTTTACACTATAACAGTATGAGGGAGAATAAGTAGGGACAGAGTATAAAGAATAATGATAACTTCCGCGACATAATGTCCATATATTATATTATAAACTAGTTAGTTGCCCGTCCCGACTTCGTACAGATGACTTGACTCTTCTCCGTGCATCCACTAAAAACGATTGTAACCCGTAATGTATTTCAAAGATATATGTACATACGAGTATAAGTTAAAAAGATAAGCCCGGTCGAGTTTCTTGCCGGTTCTTCTCGATGACTGGGTTCTTTTCCGAACCGGTGGCAATTTTGACTAAATTTGATCAAATTATTTTTGATTTTGATTTTCCCTTTACAGTTTGTAATGATACAAAATGACAACTGAACAACTTAAGTTATTCCTACTGTCTTCTGTCCCACTTGTTCACTCACTTTCATATATTGAGATTTTTTAATTCCAATTTTTCTATTCTCCATACGAATTTTCAAATTATTCTTTTCGTGCAAACCTTGTACTGGCAACTACTAATACAAAAAATAGAATTAACTAAATACGTGCAGCCATTTTTATGTGATAATATATGTTGAGAATTTATAAATAAACATGTCATCTTAGAGCTACCTCAGAGTACGAGGTATACCATTCATAAAACACGTCTCGCCAAATCTGGCTTTTTTTGGACAATCTGTCCGTTTTTCACGCCGCGCTGCTTTTGTAACTCTTCCTAACAAATATAATGTCTCAGAGGATAAATCTTCCACACCCGTCTAAAATACTATTCGTAACTAATAACAGCACTCATTTTTTATTCGTATTAACTATGCAATAAAACTTGCGATACATGCAATACTCCTCCCTACCTAAACAACAAATTCAAGATGTTAGGTTCCAGAGATCTTCTACCACGCTTCTACACTAAATTTACTCAAATGTCCTGCCTGTCACATTCAATTTTATAATAAACCATTCGCAGTCGAAGTTGTACGGCTATGGAACTCACTTCCATCTGATATTACGCAAGCAATATCCGTGTCATTATTTCAAAAATGTCTTCATCGGTATTACCTCTCGTTAATCTGATATAAGCTATTTTACTGTAATATCGAAACCAGAATACAACATTGTGTTGCCAACGTAATTAAAGTACTATACTTTATTTCACCTTCCACAAGTAATTTTAGAATGCAATGTGTGTAGATGTGTTTTAATATATGGACAATAATCGGTTTATATGACCGACGACGCCATTGCTGGCTTCATATATAGGGCAGTAAGCACTCCGGCGCGAGACATTTTGAATTACAACCTAAAAATATCCATAAAAAATAAAAATGAAACCGCCATAAAGGCTATAAGCTCAGTATAAATCCAGAATGACTAATGACTATGAATTAAAAAAGAAGAAGGAAAGAGCGGAGAGGTGGAGAAGGATGGGAGAAGGGAAAAGAAGGAAAAAGGAAGGGAGGGGGGAAGGAGAGAAAAATTGTGTAAGTTTTAAAAATAATATCAGCAGTATTCAAGCGGCACTAAATTTTAAAACGATTTCTATTCAATACTACTTCAGAAAAAAGGTGCGGAACAAGGATCTGCAGGAAAAAAATAGGTTTATATGTTAGTAGTATTACTATTTTTTTTTCTCTGTGGTCTTTATATTTTTGTGAGTATTTATATATCGCCATTCTAAATGTCTCCTAAGGCTTACCTGTAAGAGGTCGCTCTAAGTGATAAGGCCGCCTAAGTGTATACGTATATTGTGAATTATTGTCTAATTTTGTATATTTAGAAGGTGTACAATAACGATTTACTTTAACTATTATTATAGCTCAATTAGTCAAGTTATCCAAAGATTCTTGAAATAAAAATAAATCATCATTATGGAAGGATATTTTTCTTCATTTGTTCTAACAAGTCTGTTTATTTTATCTATCCACTGTGAATCTTTTGTACGGGTACTTTCATCCCCTAATATGCATAATAGCTCCCAAGCTCGAAGAGTAACGGGACGAAGATGATTATATATGACGTCAATCACCATATTTTTTCTTTTTTAATATTATTACTGGTGTAAATTTTTTAACGCCACAGAAAAGCTTTATCAAAAATATGATATGTTAAGTCTGCGTGTATATCTTTATAAATGACTAGTAGCATATCTCGTCTTCGGACGGGTATACTGACGAAGAACATGCGGCAAAATCTTCCCTTTATATTACGACCATGTAGTCACATAAAATGCCAACTGAACGTCAATCTGACAATATTTATGAAGATCTTCCGGTCCCACTCAGTCACTTTTATATACAGACATTTTTGTAACTCAAAAAGATTTTCGATACATCGTCGTATTTTGACTAATTTAATATTTTAATCAGTGTATTTATAAATTATATTCTAGGGATAAACGCATCCCTAAGCTATTGTTTCTTAAAATAATATCTAAATTCGTCCAATAGTTTTTGCATAAAATAGTAACAGATTTTCTCATTCATAATATTAACAGTATAGGCCATTTAATCATATTCTATTTGTCAATTCATTGTGAATAAAAAGTATAGGATTTAGAGCAAATCTATGATGTTAAGCTGAAACGGATCAAAATTCACGTTCCTTAGACCTTCCCTCCTCCGAGCCTTGTCACATATCGTCAAGATAAACTATACCCACTCCCTCGCCTCAGTCTATCAACGTACTTTATGATTGCCACTTTTATGATATTCCCCCAGCAATATGTTTCTGTAAACTTAAGAAAATTTCGCAAGGGAATAACATTTTATAAACACCTTATATGTTTATGTTATGGAGTATTCGTGTATTTGATAAATTACAATAACATTAAATAATAAAGAACATTGTTACTGTTTCACGTATAGTAGTAATAATGAAGAGCGAATGCTAACATTATTTAATTGTCACCCGACACAATCGAATGTAATATGTCGAAGGGAAACGCATTTACTTAATGACAATGGTTAGTGACAAATGTTCTAATTTCCACTAGCACATTGCGTTCACGATGTACTATTAAATATACTGTTAAGGTATGTATGAACAGCACTCGTTCCTAAATATTATTTCAGAAATGTTTTTAATAGAATTACTTAAAGTCATGCATAGGTGTAGGAATACTAATCTAAATTTTAAAACGTTCAGGAAATATAGATTAGGAACAGTCTTCACGCGTACTTTTTGTTCCCTTTGCAAGTATACTGTTACATGACATAAAAAACCATCTTGTTTGCTTTAGACACAGCTAATAGTGTTTATAAATCGCTGAGTAAAATCCGGCTCAAAGGACCAATATGTAGCTTCCCGGGAATTTTTTTGGGGACGACTTTGATTTAAACTTATTTTTTATCACATTACATATATACTCGGTCAGTGGAAAAATAGAAAAAGTAGCTAACACAAGCCTTTACGACATTTACAATTAGGTAATTTGGGTTGCCAACAAATACAATACACATCAGAGTTATGTTGACGCATTTGGTTTAATACTTTACGTGACTACTAATACATTATATGTACAGATTAACCACTATTTTAATGCGTTAGTGTGAAATATTCTGCATTGTAAACCTTTTTGTTAATAAAAATTCATGGTAAAGAAAAAAAATAAGGAAGCATTTGTTTGACACATACAACAAATATTTACTAGTACATACACAAAATATTTTAGGAGAGATAGCTAAATGGTGCATCGAGTCAAAAAGGTGCTTTGTCGCGACACAAAATCGCAGGCTTGCAAGTGCAAGCGTACAGCGCTGATTTTCTTACAAAACTTGCTGTACTCGTATACAATAACACATGGATGAAGTTTGAAACACACAACCGAAATTACAATACATTTTCAAATTGAAATAAGTATATGCATATTATAATATATAACCCAGTACTGTCTATACTTCAAAATATAATTTACGAAGTTACATATTACATTTCGTGAAACTACAAAGTTACATATCGCTTTCCAAAGACTGCGCGTTACCTCAAAGGATCACCTTGCTGAAACTAATTTGTGTAGAGACCGGTTTTAAGTTTTCGATATCTTACCTCTTCTACGCTAGGAGCCGCCTTTGGCCTCCATATTCTGTCCAACGACGATGATCAGAATGATGAAGACCAATAACAGCACGAGTATACAGCAAATGGCGACAGCGAGCATCGCCGCGTGCTCGCCCAGCTTGGTGTTGCTCGCGCGGCGCACGTAAGCGCTCGCGCCTCTTTTAGTGTTGCCGCGACCACACAAGCGCACTTATAGTGCCACACTAACACTTTATTTAATTCAACACAACCTCATCCACTAAAATATTTTCACGTTCATAATTATTGTTATGATATATTAAAAAAATAAATTATTTTGTTCTTCAATTAAATTCTCGTTTTAAATATAAATTATACACGTACTATAAAAGTCACTTATCAATCGCACCTCAGATTAAAATACGTTATGGTTATCATTTATTTATTTTTTAATAGTAAATAATATATCCGTATTACTTCAGTTTATATTATTAATGAGAGATTACTTTAAAAGGCTTCTATTTCAAAAGGCTTTGCTATTTTCTGCTATTATATTGTATGTTAGTAATTGCTAAACATATAATATATACATATATAAATCGGCTAAGATAAATCAGTTCAGTATCGTTGTCTCCTATGCTTGTTAACTGATTTTCTTTTTATCTTTTTTTTTATTGACGCATTGACGAGTGTTATAAATAAAAAAAAAATAGAAATAGTTCGTTTATTCCGTAGCATTGAAGAATTGAAAAGTATTTATATATTAAGAAGAAAAACTTTGTATAAAGCCGAGATTCCCAAACTTTATTTTCTCATAGACCCCTTTCAAAATTTTACGGGTTCCGATGGACCCCCTGCAAGTTTAATATTACCATATGAAGTCAAGTCAACATTGTTAGTTCTTCACACTATGGAAAATTGACAAATTTTTATAGACCCCCGCATACTAATTGTGCACCCCCATTTCTTTGTCACGCCAACGTACACCCCATCGAGTCTCCACCTGGACCACTTTGGGAATCACTGGTATAAAGCAATAAAGATATTATAGTCGAATTTCAATCACTAGACGAACACTACTTTATATTATTTGCCCGAGTTAAATTATAAATAATAGATGAATACATTTTTCTATATTCAATGTTAAAGCAGACTTTTTAATAACGTTGTAGCTACATAT
Source organism: Antheraea assamensis (assembly GCA_035772565.1). NCBI lineage: Eukaryota > Metazoa > Arthropoda > Insecta > Lepidoptera > Saturniidae > Antheraea > Antheraea assamensis. Next base: position 537,242 of record JAQQSE010000085.1, read on the forward strand.
ATAGATAGGGAGAAATAAAAATAAAGCCCAGACCAAAAAATCTCACCCTTACCTATACTTAAAAAATGAGAACTTTAAGTTTTTGAGTGGATTATAACGAGACATTCATTTGCAAGAAGACTTTTCAGAATATTATCTACACTACAAATCATTACGCATTTCCTAAGGGGCTATAGTAATGTAAAATTTCAATAGGTTATTTAAAACTAGTAAAAAGGTTTTCGGATTAAATAATAATGACAAAATTAGAAATATAAAAAAAAAGTAGTGTGTACTTATGTACACGCGTTAGAAGTTATACTCCTTTGGCGTAACAAGATTGAAGATCTTTTCAAAAATTTTATCTTTCGCCTTATTCTACGTTTGTAGAAAAAGCTATACTAACAATAGAAAAAAGGTATTTAATACATACATTTATTTTTAATAAAATGTTGACTATAGCTAACTTCAGGGTGTCGGTTTTTTGTGACGGCGAGCGCGCGCATCGTAAAAATTTACTCTCATCATTTTTCCCTAACGCGCCAAAAGAAGTATAACTTCAAAAATATTCATAATTATTTCAATTAAAGCACGTAATTCCAACGAAACAACGAAATAAAAAGAAAATGTAACGTATCGAGACGGTAAAGTTACAGGGAGACTGTAAAGTAACAGATTAACGTGAAACCGAGCCCCGAATTAAAATGGGCGACGCGTCTTCCAATTCCGTTCGCCATTACTCGAAGTGGAGCGACCGTTAGCGACACGATTCGTATTCGCGACATCAATAATTAGTGCCCTAAAAATATTGAGACACGGCCGATGAATCCTACAAATGTTTAGAACCGACATCGGACTCTTCGAAAAGGTTGTATAGTTCATTAAATTTTCTGTTTAGTCAATTGTTTTTTTTTATTTATACATTTTTAGACTTAGGATTTTAGTTGTAAGTAGGTATTAGTTACAATGAAACGGGCATATCAGTAATGATAAAAGTCCCTAAATGAAATAAAGAGAGAGAAAAGAAGAATCCTGCATAACGTTCCAATGAAAGAAACGTTTCCATCACCGCCATATCAGATATAGGAGCAACAGAAACAAGACTTGTGTACACACGAAAAAGTGGGGGGCGAATTATTTTTGTCTTTTTTATAAAAAAAAAAAAACACTCTAGTAGGTATTACATCAGTTACCTCTTATGAAATTGTATTATTAACTAAAAAATGGTTTACTGTCTGACAAGCAGTACATCGTTCCAATAATTTCAATTATATTATTACGAATTAATAATAATAATAAAATAATATTATACAGTACGTTTTTTATATAATCAGTGTAGAATTCTATAAAAGAAAATGATCAAATTTACCACACGATAGAAGTGAAAACTTGTAATACATGCACATTAAAGTACATACGCATTTATAAATATGTATATGTAAATAAATAATAGTACCATTGAAATACAAGCAATATATATATATATTTATAAATGTAAATCTTCGTACAAAGATTAAGGGACCTGCAATAATACGCAGATTCAGTTGCGACATGCTGAGACGTTGACTTTATTTGTCGTAATCTTTAACAATTAAATAACAATTGTTAATGTAATTTTGTTAATCGCCTTAACTAATACCTTTACTAAACTAAGCAACTGTATTAAAGAATTATTCGGAACTTACATAACAAATCGAATGAGCTACACTAAAAGCTAATGGTAAAGAAAAACTTTCTAATGAAACGCCAGGGAAATATAATAACGTTGCAGGAAAATGGACAACTATAGATTTCTCGACGCTTGAAATCATCAGTACATTGTGAATCGGCATTGCTGTTGATTAAGTTCACTCCCTCGAGATCTTTGCCCAATAGTTGGTTATTTACAGGCTGAGATTATTGTAACGTTGTTACGCCCGTGGGTAACTAAAATGTTGTGTATTGTAATAAAATAAGTCAATATTAAAACCCACTATTGACTATTCGTTGCGACTGTAAACACGCTGTAAATACTAAAAAAACTTTTCAAAGATCCGCACAATGTCGCGGTCGTTGTACTCTCACAGATGGTTATCGTTTAAAAAATGTTCGAGAGAAACCTAATGACATGTTTATCTAGTTTTGAATGATTGTTTGTTTTATATAACTCTGCCTTAAAGACATTGTTAGGGTAGCACGATGAGTGCTCAAGAGATGCGGCCCCAACAAAAGCGGCTACACTGTGGAGTTTTAGTGAACAGGAGTCTCACACTACGCACCCTCTCGCCCGTCAATGATGGATTTTCCTATTTCCCGACGTAAAAAATGGTCCGAATCCTTGAGAATAACCAGAGAATCGATGTAATTGCGGTAATCGAACGGGATGACCGGCCAAATGTCAATTCGATGTCCACAGGTACAAACTCCGGTTTGTACCGACGAACTTTTGGGAATTCGCATACATTTACTAATTTAAATTGGTAACACTATCGGCTGACGGCGAAGTAAAACATCGTGAGGAAACCTGAACCTGAGAAATGTTCTTGTAGTATCACCGTATGTGGGGAAAATATAGAACTGTAGATTTCTCGGAGTTTGATATTGCCAATACGCCGTGAGCTAGTGTAGTGATTATACTCATATGGCCGTATAGTGGATCTCTTACTGGCTGATGTGGTGTAATGATGATGATAAGGTTTTTTCTTAGCTCCCCGGCTAGCTAATATACCCTCATATTGAAGACTTGCTGTTGCCAGCAGCTCCGCATGCGTTTTTTTTATAGTTTTAAATTACTTTTTATAACATTAGCTATCTGTCAGTGAAAGCCATATAAAGATAGGTCCAATCGTTTTGGAGATAGTACTACAGACGCAGCCACGGATAACAGCTAGTCTAAAATAAAGTAGCCTATGTCACCCGCTGTAATTTATACTCATATCGCTTCAGAACGGCTGCACTTATTTAGCTGATTATTTTCTTATTTTCTTTATTTTATTATTTTCTTTATTATTTTCTTGTTGTGTGTTTTTAATGTCAACACAAGTTTTGTATTTTTGAAAATCGTACCAAAAGTAATAAAAAATTGGTTCAAAAATCTCCATAATATTAAAGAGGGAGTGAGTGAATGAGACAGATAACAATAAAGAGATCTTCAAGAATATTAACAGAATTGACGTTTAATTGGCCAATTGTAATTTTATTTCATTACATGGTCGTACTGTAAAGGTAAGGTCTAATTTAATACACCCGTACGAAACCGGAACGAACACATAGTGATGTATTAAAAAAATCCTTGGTTTCTTCATTTCAACTGATTTCTTTTTAAAAATATGTCACACTCAAGGTAGATTCATCCAGGCCGATTTTTATCGGTAACATATTACTATTAATTACTAATTTTTGCTCAATTAAGGATACCCCATGTGATTTTACATACCCTATGACTACATGTATGCAAAATTTCATGGCAATCGGTACAGTCGTTAATTTGTAATAACGAAACAAGCAAACACATATTCGTATTTATAACATTAGGAAGGATACGCACGAAGTCGGAAGCTGTTGCTAGTATAGATATAATTTCGGACACTTCATTATTTGTAACAAAAAAAAAGTGAAAAAGATCCGGCTATATCCGTAGTTGTGTTGAGAGTCGATTAAAAAAAAAACGAACACGCTGTATGATATACCGAAAGCTTTTCCCCTCTCATTTACGGTCTACAGGCTTCAATCTCCAATTGGAACTCGGTCGCAATTTCATGTTAATGTGAACGTTGCTCTACTCTGTTTTTTTTTTCTGTTTATATTTAAACAAAGGATACTTGTGTGAAGATTTGAAAAAATAGTCAAATATTTAAAAAAAATATTTTTACAATATTATTATTATTATTGAATGTAATAAACAGTCTAGTAATTGCAAACTGAATATTGTTTAAATATTCTCTGTGTTATAATTTCTTCGTATACAAATTAATTTTGTAAAATTACAAAATTACAAGATGTAAAATTACAACATTTTACAAAATTAATTAATTACGCTAAACCTGCTAACTCTCAAGTGCAGCTACAGGGGTTTTGCGAAATTTTCAATTTGAGGGTGTTAGACTAGCCAGGCGGGCTTAGAAAAAGCCCTATCATCATGCTATGGTTGCATCTTGATATTTTCCTTCGTCGAAGTTCTGGGTCATACGTCGATCGAAGTGGTGTCCGAATACAGTATGATCGCTGCGGTTGAACGGTACAGAATTTGATATGGTGCAGCACCAACGAAGAATTTATTTAAGAAAAGAACTACACATCCATGGTGATTGGTCAAACGGTGTCGGAGATTATCAATCTCCGATACGTATAGTAACTAACTTATATAAATAAAGTCGTTTAGTTATGAAATTCTAATACAACTCACTAATTTTATATATTTCAATATTATAGACTTTTTTGTAGTTGTACTTCCTTTGACGTGTTTGGTAAAAATAATGAGAGTGAATTTTTACGATGCGCGTGCACACCGACACCAAAAAGCGACACCATAAAGTTCGTTGATAATTATTGTCTTTCAAGTTTTCCTGGGAACTGATAACAATATTCAAGGTAGGTATTCAAATATATATATATATGAATCTACAACACGTATCAGTGGAAATAAAAAAAAACATAAATAAAATATATACATGTGTATTTGTGTGTGATTTTAAATTATATTTGGTAGTGACAAACTAGTGAATGATAATTTATTTTGCCAAAGAGTATAAAAATATTGTAGATGTGAGGATCGTGAAGTATGAATAATAGAGACTTATAAATAAAACCTTTGACTCGTTCATGATACTAAAGCAAAAAAAAAAGCTAACTATTTCCAATTATTTCTATTAATAGCACTAAAATTAATCGAATGGTAGAACTTTAAAAAACTTAACTTCAACTTTAAAGAGCGTTTATTCTTTTATGAAACTGTCTTAAAACTAACTTATTTCGATTCAATGGAAACAACGGAACACTGCGCACAGGATGCGCTTATCTTAACTAACAATGCTTCTCAGAACAAGGAGTGCCGAGTTGCACTCTCAGTAGAAGCTGGATCTGTAACTAGCTACTAAACAAAAAAAATATCGGTTAACAAACAGAAGAAAAAAGAGTACTGAAGTGTTTTATTATGTCTAATTATATATAGAAGATGTAGATGTCAATTTACTATAATTATTTCCCTTTTTTATATAAAAAAAACGTCATCAGATTTTAAATCAATAGAGACTATTTGCCATTGGAAGCTTAATAAGCTACAAAAGAGACGTAAATCCCGTAAATTAATTTCTAGACTAACAAAGGAGTAATCAAAAACATTTTCTGCCAAATAAAGAATATTTTATAGTAAAATGTTGACACGCTTGTATTTTTTTACGTAATCTTCTCCCCACATACCAAAAGGGTAGTAAGCCCTATCAAAGAATCAGAGATAGCAGATTCTATTACTGCACATGACAGACTTTCATGTGATGATCGTAATTTTAATAAGCATTAAAAATGATTAAGAGAAATTGCTTTGGAGATTTCAGAAACGATAACAGAACTTATGTTTTTAGGCGCATCACGCTTTAAACTACTAAAACGATTTTATACATATATTAATATAGGACCGCTCATAAAATACGTTCACCCTTGTGAGGGAAGGGGTGTCGCTTACTGTGACAAGATGTGATAAAGGGGGTCGGGTGGTTTAAGGATACGTGACGTTCGCAGCTCATCAGTTTTGCAAACTTTTCTCCGGACTTTTTAAATTTTATTTCGATAGAAGAAACTCACTGCTTTCATATTTGCAAATATATAAAATCCTTACCCACATATTTGTATATTTAATGGGGAATCTATAATTCGTGACGCAATATTGGTAGTAGGGATCACAGAGAATGTGACAGTGTAAGAAGGGGGAGCAAGAGGTTCTAAGAAGGAAATAATATAGCGTGACATATTTTATGAACGCCTTCCCATATAGTACTCGATTGGTATAGAAATCCATTGTGAATTTGACCCTCTAATTAATTAAAGTTAAGTAGGTATGGGGTATCTATTCAGACTTACTCTATGTTAAATATGATGCCAGGATCTGGTCGCAACTTAAGCAGCCAAAGAAACATCACAGAAAGATGAAAAGCGCGCTACCCGAATGCTATAATAGTACTGAACAGAAAATATCAAATAACTTTTCTCTTAAAGATATTATAACTTTGTAAAGTGACTCGAGTATCAACTTTCTAATTAAAAATACGAAGACTTTATAGCGGAGCTTAAACACCCGTATATTTAAAACAGGACCCCTTCGAGAATATTCTTGGACAACATAATGGCTCAGCTGTCGGCGGATATTTTATAATTTTTCTAAGAATAATTGATAACTATTATAAGATACAAATGTTGGAATGAAATGTAGTCTATGTGTAAAAGTTTCTTCAAAACCGTTTGACGGAGTTAATTGAATAAAAAAATCCAATTTTTTTACGATTTTCGGAAGCATTGTTTATAATTTTAATAGCTTATCATTTGTGCGAATGGTATATACTTCTCTTGTACAAGCTCTTGATAATCTTCGGATTACCCAAGCACCATGTATTTCAGAGATAACAGATTAAACCTCTAAGCTAAATCTGATGTGAAGTCATAAAATAAATAAATACAGAAAGCGCGGCTCCACATAGCGGGCGAACGCCTACATAGGAGGATCTCGAATCAAGTCAAGTTGAATACAAGTCAGAAGTGTTCGCGCTTTGACAACATACTATTATATATTACTAGCAGGCCCGACGGACGTTGTCGTGCCCTGATAATTATAAATATATATACTTATGTGCATGAAACGCTTAAGGCGGCTTGACTTTTCCGATTCTTTCAACAGTTATCATTATATTTCAACCAATTTACAAAAAAACCTTGACAAATTATATACCTAAACCTTCCCCGTGAGTTACTCTATCTGTTGGTGAAGACCGCATTACAATTCATTTAGTAGTTTTTGAGTTTATCGCGAACATCCAAACATCCAGACAGACAGACAGAGAAAGAAAACGTTTCGAATAAAGACTTCAGTGTTCCAGAGATTTGTCAGCTATATAAGTGCGCCAAAGGCGTCCTAAAGCAATGTAGTACGGTGAAGCTGTAAAGTCACCATATGGTGCCACCAACATAGGTAAGTTAGAAAAAAAAACTCCAGCTGGACTTCGGAATGAATACAAAGCAAAATACGAGAAAGAAATCTAAGAGGAAACTATACGACAACATTATAAGGTATTATCTGCGATCATACCCTATACGTGTACCTGTTTGCTTACAATAGTCAAGAGATAAAGTGTCAGTTTATGATTCGATTATTGTGTATTATAACACCGAGTAGTTCTAATAAACCGTATAATATATAATAGTATATTGCCAAAACGCGAACACGTCTGACTGGCATTCGACTGGCTTCATTCAATATCATCGTACGTAGGAGTTCGTCGTTACCTCACGCTCTATGCAGCCGCACTTTCCTGTAGGTACTTATCTATTTTGTGGCTTCATTTCAGATTTAGTTATTGAACTAAGCTTGAACTGTGTGATAGTAAGTCTGCTTAATGTTTATCTTTACGAGTATAAATTCTTTCTCGAAATAAAACAGCCTACAGACGTAAAAAAAATACCATTAAATTCTGGACTGATAATGACAATGGGAATATGAAGAAAGTTTGTTTAAATTTGTTAAAATATATTGTTAAAATATAACGACAAATATTAAGTGAATAGTTAAACATCCTGTCATCTATAAGCTAGCTCGGCGAGCGCTGCGTAAACAATTACAGTTACACCTAGGTACTGGATGGTCTCGTCATTAACAAAGAGACAAACGCAGACGAAGTCTTGGACGCTTGTGAATTGTATATATCGGGGCGGATTTCTATTGACCTGCGTCCGTACTATTGACTCGTACTAATGACCGGCTACTATGTTGCCTTATTCTGAAACACCATTGGTTGTAAGGTATCGGAAGTTTATATAGTTTTGTAGGTGGTAGAGCTACGCTGAAGCTATTACTGGTTTCAGCATGAATGGGTCGGCTCGCCCGACGCGCGGGGTAGTACCACCCTCTCACAGAAAACCGACGTAAAGTAACAGTGGTTGCACTGTTGCGTTTCGTTCGGTCAGTGAGAGCGCCGGAGGCCCACATATATTAAAAGGCCGGCAACGCACTTGCGACTGCTCCTGGTGTTGCTAGTGTCTGTGGACGGCGGTGATCACTTATCATCAGGTGACCCACCTGTTTGTTTGCCCCCTATAATATATAAAAAAAAATCCATCTTGATTATTATTGGCTGTCAGCTTTGGCTGAATGCCTTAAAAGGCGACCGATGACTAGACACTGGGCATTCTCGCTCAGATAGTTCCACTGTACATATCTACAGATAATTCGGTATTGAATTTGTGTATCGGCCAACGTTCTTATTCGATTAGTTTGGTGGATTGATTGATCTAATCATAACTATGACGTCACTGCGGATGACGTCATGCTTATACACGGACGCCATTCTATCTTCGAACCTACATATATATTTCAAGACTATCGCTGTTAAGGAGCAGACACATAACATTTATTTTTACCTCCGCGAACCGGAACATAGAGGGATGTAGTGTATGCGCCATAGCATACATACGCTGTCTCGTCTGCTACCGCTTGGTAAGCAAATAGCAAAGGTCTTTGTTACTACAGTGTGTGAACGGTCGTTCTATATTAACTGATACGTGACACTGTCGAGCCAATGGAGTATAAAGGATACCGTACATTTTAGTTCGAGCACGAGTATTGCATATTCGCGGCAGAAATAGGCGGTGCTGCATAATGATTTATCAAATTTTGGACAGTTGCATTAAACCACAGCGGGCGTGTGTTCTGTTGGTTGGTTGGTTCTATGTTAACTGATACGTGACACTGTCAAGCCAATGGAGTATAAAGGATACCCTATATTTTAGTTCCAGCACGAGTATTAGCGACAGAAATAGGTGCTGCATAATGATTTTTGCACTAAACCAAATCCACAACAACTAACTATTTAGGCATTAGGATGTCAAAATCACTCATCATTCGACGAATTAATTAATTTAACTACACAGTTGAAACAGATCGAAGCCCGTAATTAGGTCGAGTTTGATATAGTTCATCCCACAAATCAACGGATCGTATCGTGTACAATACAATAATGATTTGGTATTGTCATCACTCTAGTTGATTTCGGTCTGCTTAGTTGAGCATTAAAATTATGGCAAAGGGTTAATCGAGTCCAAGAAATAAATAGTTTAGGAATTATCTACGAAAAATTCCACATCGAATGGTCTAGAACTATGGCGATACGTCTAGTGGTTTTGGCATGATTTAACCTCAAAAGAACTGTATTTTCATTGTATGATAGGTATAGATTTTGACAAACGATACGTCTAGTAGTTTCGGCATGATTTAACCTCAAAAGAACTGTATTTTCATTGTATGGTAGGTATAGATTTTGACAAACGATACGTCTAGTAGTTTCGGCATGATTTAACCTCAAAAGAACTGTATTTTCATTGTATGGTAGGTATAGATTTTGACAAACGATACGTCTAGTAGTTTCGGCATGATTTAACCTCAAAAGAACTGTATTTTTATTGTATGGTAGGTATAGATTTTGACTAGTATTGATTGATATACAGTATATAAGCCACATTACTGTAAAGCTACACCAAAGTCCGTTATGTAGTTTGTGCGTGAAAGAATAACATATGCAGCTTCGTTCACTTAAATGAGAATGTGATTAATCATTAGGAACAGTATATATATAAATATATTTAATACTCCAAATTTTTATTAGGATGAAAGGTATGCTACCCTACAGTGGCAAAGAGTAGAAACCTGATAAAGGGAAGCTGGAGTAAAAAAAAATGTTCTTACCTAACAGAATATTAGCTCTTAGCCACCGTCACCGTTGTTTCTATGGCGATTAAAGACGACAATCAAAAGATTAACTAGATGAATTAATGCTGTTACTTAACAAACTAGGTGAATTAATGCTATTACTTATGTTGACTTAACAAACTGAATCTAAACCACCGTTAACTTACATTTATTAGTTATTAATCACTGACCCCAATTTATTATCTCACAAATCTTTTCATTTATTGGATTCCATTGACCATTTACTATATTTTAATGTACAGTGAAGCGGACGTTTATCAGTTAGTATAACGATAAATGTAAAGTATTTAAAAGGCCTGCCATCTCGGAGTTATTTCGCCGATGCATAAACCGTTTACACGAAGATAATGTATTATATAAGGCGAAGGTAATGTATTATATAAGGCGAGGGAGCAAATTAAATGTATTATATAAGGCGAGGTAGCAAATTATTACAACTGTCAATCATGACTATGTAAATAAAAATTCATTCCTTTGCGAACATAGAGCTTCAAACTATTTAGTTCAATCAAGCTGCACCACCGCAAATCCGTCTAATATTAAGGTATATCGTCTCGTAAAAATAAAGGTGGAATTAAATAAAACACACAGCCGAAAGACTATTAGAAGAATTAATGGTGCAAAAGTAATGAAAATCAGACCAGACGAGATCTTTAAGTGTATTTCATTAATGAAACGGCCCCTTGAGTTTACTCGGCTTTCTCTTATGATCTTATCCGTGCAAGTAAAATTAATAGTCCACAAACAAATACTGATGCTGATAGGAGTAAAATTGTTTTAAATTATTGAAGTGAAACTTCTTTAGAATCGTTGTGTTTTCATACCGGATGCAACGGAAAAACGACAGGTAAGGAACATAAATACGGTAAAGAATGAGACGGAAATATAGATACTATTTTATTGGTTATATTATTGGTGTCTCCTCTTTGTGCCATGCTTCGTACCATCCCCACATCCGTCTTCTAAACATATTAGTGAGCCAGAGCGAGAGAGCAAATTTCGGTCTGTATGTATATTGTACAGTGTTTAATACTTGCTTGTATTTGAGCATTTAACGTGTGAAAAGTACGTGTACTACTGTACACAGTATGCGGCTTCGAATTACAGCTTTTTAGTAAGATGTCTGCGTGGTGTGTTATTATTTAAACAGTGTTTATCAGTATTTTTATTGTTGAAACTTAAAACTTGAACATATGTTAAATAAAATATCTTTTAATATTAATCAAAATACTTTCATTTTCAAACAAATAAACTTTGTAATTATCCTACCCTGGTTATATATATTCATCTCATTCTGATTTACTGAAGTATCACTTCTATCTTGTGTGAATTGCACACACACCTTTTTTAAATTACTTCACTGCGTTTTGTTAAAATTTAAAACACCTTTTTTAACGTAGGGAAATTCTACATTGGGCAACCAATCCGTCGGAGGAGAGATGGGCAGTGTCAGACTCTTACTGACAAAACCCCACGGTGAATCGGTCTACCGCGCTAATTGAAGTTACGGGATCGTGCGAGCATGCACCACGACACTCCGGCAGGCAAGAGCCAGCTCGAGTACCAGGGCGAGACAGCCCGGTCAAGCTTGCATGTTTCTTTTTATATAAATCTTTTATTGCTTTGCGTTTAACCACAATCTCATCTGATGTTAAATAATGATGTGGTCTAAGATTGTAAACACACTAAACCTAGAAGAGACAGGACCTCAAGTGCAGCTGCCGAAACAGTACCGATAGGTGCTTAGCGACAGATATTCAATTTGAGGTTGGCAGCTAAGCTAGCATGACGGACTTAGAAAAAGTCCTGCCACCATGCTATGCTTTCATCACGATGTTTACCTTCATCGAATGCTCCTACTGAGTCGCAAGGATTCGAACCTTCGGCGCGCGCTGTGTCCAAATACGCTATTAACTAAGCCATTATCATCGCAAACGGTGTCCCCATTTTCTTACCCTTATTCCGCATAAGCAGACTGGGCATGATTTTCTCTTTCACTCTCCTCTGTCATATGTCATAACAGTATTTACACCGTTTATACACATATATATTTATTGTCCACACAATCCATCCACACCCTTTTCGGCCATCCTCTATTCCTATAACCGACCATCTTCATACTTAAAACTTTTCTGGTTACATGGCTTTCATCTGTTCTCATGACATGCCCATACCTGTCCTTGGTACTGCTTTCATACTTCCTTTTTATATAGGTAATTTATGTTATAGGGGGCAAACGAACAGGTGGGTCACCTGATGGTAAGTGATCACCACCGTCCATAGACACTAGCAACACCAGGGGAGTCGCAAGTGCGTTGCCGGCCTTTTAAATATGTGGGCCTCTGGCGCTCTCACTAACCGAACGAAACGCAACGGTGCAAGCACTGTTACTTCACGTCGGTTTTCTGTGAGAGGGTGGTACTACCCCGGGCGAGCCGACCCATTCATGCTGAAACCAGTAATAGCTTCAGCGTAGCTCTACCACCTACCAATTTTAGCGTTTGGCAACAATTCCCTTGGGACGTTAAATGACAATATGGTCTTACATGGTAAACAGAGAAGAGACAGGCTTACAGATGTAGCTGCCGGTACATACCAACAGCTGCTTGGCGACAGGATTTCAACTTGTTTGTAATAGGTAGTCGGGTGAATTTAGAAAAAGCCGCACCACCTTCCTATAGTTTCATAGCGATGTTTTCCTTCGCCAAAAGCTCCGATTCAGTTGTAAAGACCCTACTTAGATCGACACGGTGTCCGAACACGCTATAAACTGAGCCATCATCGCTTCAAATAATTAACCTCGAAACGCAAGGTGGAAAACAATATTAAATAAATTTCTCTAACTTTTAATTAATTATTCATTAGATATAAATATTACCGAATATTATCTCCAACGGCGGTATCTACTGGAAATGAAGAGGGAGTCACAATAAAATTCTCCAAGCCGTCTAGACGCCATTTAAGGGTTACACTCCCCGAATTTACATTTACTCATGACGTAGTCAATTTGATAAGGGTTGATGATAAGGGTTGACGCGATAGGTCGACGCAGAGCGACTCCACATAAGTTTTATGAAATGTTAATACAAATTACTTCTCATATTCACAGTTTAGAAACTAATCAGAAGGGTCATAAGAGAGTCACATAAGTGAACTATGAACATCGATAGTCTTTAACGATGTCTTAACGAATGTGAAGCAAATACTTCTCTTCTTTCCGAATATCTACGTAGATAGTACATAGATAGGACAACAAAATACCAATCTTCTATAACTCAACAGTAATTACGAGAAATAATAATAGGAACAAACAAAAAAAAAGACACGTACAGAGCCGCGAGCAATTCTAGTGAATTAAAACATTGTATGTTATATGTAAAAATAGAACTTATGCACAAAATGTGTACAAATTACCAAATGAAATAAAAAATATTTTATTCCATTTTTCTGTAAGAACGAATTTGCCAGAATAAAAATGAAAATATTGAACATAACCTATAAATTACAGAAGCATTTGAAATTATAAAAAAAAAATTAAACAAACTAGATAACATTTAGTGATAATAAAAGTAAGTATATTACACAAATAATTTATAAATACAATAAAATTAATTATAATACGATGATCATGTTTGAAGCAACCCTATTGACATGTTTAAAGACCTTTTTATCTTTCAGTGAACACTAGGCAGAACGTTGGATTCCCTTGCCTAAAATTTCTTAATCGTCTAGTGGTGAAACTTCAACCGTAATTTATTAATATTTCAAGTTTTAACAACACAGAAAAAAAAACGAACTTTTTCCAAAAAATGTCAACAATAACACTAAAACTGTAAGGTATGTACTAAACAAAAAAACCAAAAACAATCGGTTGAGAAACAGAGAAGGACGATGGACTTAATCCTTTGTCTCTGTCTTTTTATATATACATAATTATTACTACATCTTCTGGTATTTTATTTTCTTGATTCCAATTTTAAAATACGAAGGGATTACGTTTATACAGTTTTTAAATGAAGAAAAGAGGTATTATTAGATCCTATAAGAAAAGTTAGATTCTTATAAAAGAAACTGACCAAGAAATACTCAATATCAATTCGATCTTATATGCAATTAAGCGTTTAAACTAACATATTTATCTGTTATATTATAGATTTCTTAATAAAAGAAAAAAATCATATACATTTGAAATGTTCTAACATCTATAATAGTAGAAGACTCCATGTAATTATAATCTCCATTCATAATTTTAAATCTGAGAGAAAATTTTCCCTTTTTATATTAAACAAACCTGATGTTCACTAAATGTTTTCAATATATATATATTTTAATTTAACATTGATATACACGTGAACACTACAAAATGACTATAATTTATATAAAACACTGTTCTATTAGATAAACTTTTACAAATAAATGATTTATTTTTTTTAACTTTATTTTAAAATATACAAGATGTATATAATTATCGTATACGTATCATTTAACATCGAGTATGTTTCGATTTTACCGCGTAACGCTAGGGACGTAATTCACCCTCAGTTCGCGAACGCTGACTGAGCGTGGACGTGATTCTGAAACGGAAAATAGGGCGGTCGGGACGCCGCACGGGGACACTAGTCCCGGAAAATTCCCGGTGGGTCTATGTTATTTAGTAGCAGCTCGTGTGTTTTGATTTTACCGATATTGTTGTCCCTTTACGTAAAGTGGCGATTTAATTAAACGCTTTGCAATTTAAGTAGTCGTGCGGTGTTTGAACTTTTTTGTTTATAGATATATCTCAACTAGGGTAAAAAGTATTAGTACAGCTCTGCATTGTATTCAGAAACTTGACGGTGTACTGATTACTTGACATGCGTACCATTTTACAAAATCTTATAACATGTACTGAGTAAAAATTATGCTAGTAGGTACGCAACACAACTTTTTTTCATCGCCTTATACTTTTTGCATCCACCTATCGCATGTCGCATTACAGCCGGTTCGGGGTAAGGGTAAAGTGAAAGGCGCTCGGAAGAACAACTCTGGCCAATATGGCGGTGCCGGGCCAATATGGCGGTGTCCATGGCTCAATTCAAAAGCGTCACTTGTATCGTGGTTTCATACACCACAATTATTTTTTTGAAGAACATATATATCAGTACTTGCAGTCGCTAATGATTATTGTTATAATGAAATGTTTAAGCTATGAAGTAGTTAAGTTCTGATTGATTTTAGTAACCGGGCAATCTGGCCAATGATTAAGTAATACATTTTGTCAGAGAATCCATCAAAATGCATATCCTTTGTGTCCAATTTATTAAAATAATACGAAAATATGGTTAATTTACCTAACGGTTAATTTTCTTTTTCTTTTCATGTTATGTATTGACATTGGACATACAAGTTTGAATGATAAAAAATTCAATTAATAATTATAAAATGAACAATAATATTAATAATTATTTTTATAAATAGGTTTGAAAAACTATTTTCAAAGCAATGTAGAATTTTTTTTAATTATTGAAATATTCAATCAACCAACGTAATTATGTACTTATATTATTATATCATTACAAGTGTGATAGAAAGCTTTAGAATATCGGTATCACGTGGAAACAGATTAAAATCATACGATATATCAAAAATGTCATTTAATTATAACATTTTAATAATTAGCAGCTATTTTAAATAACATATAAATAGCTATTGAATGCACATCCCTAAATATATTACCTTTTACTACATCATTACAGCGATGATTTATAGCTAATAAAAATAGCTTGATTTTTAATTGTTTGAATACAATAATCAATATACAGTTATAAAATATACTTATGAACTAAAGATAAATAAGACTAAGTATAAAAAGCTTGAACTATTAAGAATATATACACAGTTTTTTTTTATATACAGCAGATATGTTACCGATCGAATTAATACACCATTAAAATTAACCGAATTTATTTGAATGAGTATACAATTTTGCTGTCACTTTTGTCATCGATATACTGCTTAATTTTATTCCTACATAGTAAATACTTTTAATTACATAGCCATGGAGGTACATTTTTAATACGAAACGAAGTTATTTGTTAGTAGCAACGAAATTCTGGAAATAACAACCCTACGAATGGATGTTTTCAATCATGCATGGACATATGCCGAGAGATGGATTTGGAAAAACACCTACCCGAGCCCGGCGTACTTTTAATGGATATCGGGGATTAATAAACGTCGAGGGAAAGGTGTTTTCTCTTTGGTAATCTAGAAACTTTCGAATATATAAAGACAACGATGTACACATGATCACGTTTAGTACATGTCTGGTTACAATACCAAAGAAGATTATTTCCAGGAAAAGTAAGGGCTTCATTACCACAATAACCCAAACCTATAGGCTTATTACAATTCAATTTTTTCAGTGAATAGTGACACTGCGAGAACGAAACTTCTGGTCTCTCCAAAATTTTTCCTAAACTGTCAATCGATAATGTTACTATTAAAATGTCAATTGATATAATAATCCAAAGATACCGAAGTTGTCAAATGAATTGCAAAGGTGAAACGGCAGCGAGTGATTATTGAGTGAACATTATAAACAAATAAAAACGCCCCATAGGAAAACCACTAAAATGTTGGTACGTCTACATTCTAAAATTAACGAGAGCGAAATGGATATGTAATATGTTGACAAAGAATATGGGGTATAGTTGTATAAAAGGGTTCAACACTAAAACAAGAGAAAAGAATCCAATAGGTAGGAAAAAGTTTTCGTTAGAATAAATCATAAATTAAATTTTTTTTAATATATTATAGGGGGCAAACGTGGGTCACCTGATGGTAAGTGATCACCGCCGTCCATAGACACTAGCAACACCAGGGGAGTCGCAAGTGCGTTGCTGGCCTCTTAATATATGTGGGCCTCCGGCGCTCTCACTGACCGAACGAAACGCAACAGTGCAAGCACTGTTACTTCACGTCGGCTTTCTGTGAGAGGGTGGTACTACCCCGGGCGAGCCGACCCATTCATTCTGAAACCAGTAATAGCTTCAGCGTAGCTCTACCACCTACACACCTTTGAAACTCCAGTAAGTTTATATTACTTGTCGGTTGATATGTTGAACATCAAACTCATCGAGATGTAAATAAATGGCAACTTAATAACTAAATGCGTTAAAACCATTGATGTGTATACATTTCAATTGCACATAAGTTCAGAGTACAAGGTCTGACAAAAGTGAATTTAATTATAGCAAACTTCAAAGGCACGGAATAATATCAAACGCCATACAAATAACATAATATGTAATATTTACTAAAATAAGTTGCATGTGATTTGTGCATGTGATTTATGTAGAGGTATTAACTATAAACGATACAAATTGAACAAATTTAGTACACAAGTATACATGTATAGATGCAGTACAGTCATGATCAAAGTGCTATCGAATTGCCGGGATTATCCGGGAATAGCCTCGGCTGGTGGGTAACTCTAGACGATACGAGATTGCCATTAGGGAATTACATACGATTTATACCGAAATCTCTCACTGGATTTATATATATCGTTGTGGATTTTAATTTTAAGAAAAGTAGTGTGTACTTATGCACACACGTTAGAAGTTATACATCATTGGCGTAACAAAATTAAAATCTTTCCAAAAATTTAATCTTTCGCCTAACTCTACGTTTGTAGAAAAAACTACACTAACAATAGAAAAAGGGTATTTAATACATACATACTTTTTTTGAGTAAAACGTTGACTATAGCTAACTTCAGGGTGTCGGTTTTTCGTGACGGTGTGCGCGCGTATCGTAAAAATGTACTCTCATCATTTTTCCCTAACACACAAAAGAAGTATAACTTCAATAATATATTTCTTTTTTAACTGGACAATAGCTTCGCTTTATACAATTCCAAATTATCCACCTTTTTTAAGAACTACGGCAATAGTATTATGGAAGGTATTCGTGACGGTATTTGTGTCTCGCCTGTCGCCACAGTGTTATACAATTATACTACAATTTACAAGTCCTGGCGCTATGCTTATCTTGTTCCCATCTTCAGTTACATGTCACTTCTGATTAAATTGACATCGTTTGATTTTAAAAGTCATTTGACGTTGATTGGTTTTTTAACGTATACACTTACGCTTTATCATTTATCATATGTAATCGAAAGTAAGCTTTCTGCAACAGAGAAAATGGTTTAAAATCCATTGCGTATGTATACGAGTCCATAATCAATTTATTGTATAATTAAATTATATTTTAAAAAGGCATTTATTCATTTATTCTATATTTGGTACCATGAATCTCACCTACTATGAGGTAACAGTGATATAAAAAATGATAGATATGTAAAATCAGAAAGGACGCTAACTATAATATACGGGTACTCGAAACGAGTTATCGATTTTCAACTTTAGATCGTTAACCAAGCATCATCATCTTACCCTTATCCCACCCTTATAGGGTCGGCACAACATGTCTTCCTTTTATACTCTCCTCTGTCAGATGTCATATCAGTATTCACACTTTTTATACAAATATATCATTTTTCACACAATCCATCCACACCTTTTCCGGTCTTCCTCTACTCCTATATCCGTCCACTATCAAACTCATAAACTTCTCTTGTTACATGACTTTCATCTCTTCTCATAATATGCCCGTACCATGCTAACCTATTACTCCTCAACTTCTCTGTCACTGGTGCTATTTTCAAACTTCCTCTGATATACTCATACTTAATCTTATCCATCCTTGTTACACCACACATTCATCTTAACGTTCGCATTTCTGCCACATGTAATCCTTTCTCATCCGTCTATTTCGTAGCCCAGCACTCGGATCCATATAACACGGCTGGTCTTGTTATAACGTTAACCAAGCAATTACTAAAAACCACCTGAATGCAAATACCATTGTTTTAATCACAGCAACTTCCTTCATCGAAAGCAAAAAGGTCGATGTTATTACCGACTATGTTACCACTAACTCGTAACTGGTTCAACTCACCCACATACATAAGTAGTAAAACGAAGTCAAGACACAAAGTTATTATGAATGTGCATAACACAATAACAATGAACAATGACAATACTTCAAAAACCACGCAAAGTTCTAAAACTGCAAACAGTTGAATAAAATACAATAACTCGTAATAAATAAGCGAATTAAAAAACATCGGAAGCTGAAAACAGCAAATAATTGTGCCCCGGTACCGGCGAGCTGAATAAGTTTAAAAAAAAACATCCCGGGGAATCGATACACCACAACAACGTTATCCCGTCATTCCCTCTGCACACGCATATCGACTCCACCACATAGCATTTCTACCTTCGTTTAATATTATAGGGACTGTCATTTATTGCGTACATATCTTTGGCAGGATACAGGTCGAAGTAAATCATATAAACTTATGACAGCATAGGTTTTTAAATGACGAATATTTCATCAATTAACCCCTCGCCACTTTTTTTGATGCCCAACGAAGCTGGCGGGAATTAGCAAGTACATATATAATATACAATATTTATATCAATGTAACCGTTAGCTATACGAGCTGTGCCCGAAGCTTCGCACGCGTTTATTATTATTTCCTACTATTATTATTTTGTTTGTTGTAATAAAGAGATAAGCTAAGTATAGCAAAATAGGCTCCTACCTATTGAGTAAATATTCCCAGTGTAGAAATAGACATATCAATTTTCATGGCGATCACTTGAACGATACAGAAGTTGATATACTCCAGCGCGACCTCGTGGAGAATTACATACACCTTCTCCATAAAAAAGGTGCGTGTGCTATTCAAACACGATAGAAGTGAAACATCAGTAAATCGTCAAAAGAATGAGAAGAATATATATAACAAAGGTAGGATATATATAACAAAGTTTATTTGTTTATAAATGAAAGTGTTTTGATTAATTTTAAAAGATATTTGATATTTTATTTAAACATAATTTATTGCTCAAGTTCCATATTTTCAGTTTCAACAAACAAGATATAAAAATACTCACAAACACTGTTAAATAATAACACACCACGCTGACTTCTTACTAAAAAGCTGTAATACGCGCTGCACATACAGTGTACAGTAGTACACGTACTTTTCACATATACTAACACACGTTAAATGCTCAAATACAAGCAAGTATTAAACAGTGTGCAATATACATACACACCGACGTTTGCTCTCTCGCTCTGGATACACATTTTTGTATTTGTGTCATCTCTTACCTGTCGTTTTTCCGTTGCATCCGGTTTGGAATCACAACGATTCTAAAAAAGTTTCACTTCAAAAAAAAACTTAGATGGGCCATCTTTCACGGTGATCGGTCAAATGGTGTTAAAGTTAACTAATTTCAGATATATACCAATATTCAATTGTATATATTATGTATCTTTATAATTACGTCGTATCCCACACTGGGGCAAACGGAAAGGATGAAATATCGTTTCTTTCTATCCTATCAAATCTTTGAAGTTATACTTTTATTGGCGCGTTTGAGAAAAATGATGAATTTTTACAATGCACACACACACAGACACCTAAAAGCGACACCATGACGTTGGTTGATAATTGTCTGTCAAGTTTACTTGAGAATTAGTAACTAAATTCAAATATCTATGGATGGATCTGTAACATAAATAAATATATCCATACATGTGTATTCGTGTGTGATTTTAAATTATATATGGTGATAAATTTATTGTGGGTATTCGGGATAAAAGTGTTTTTTTTTTATAGCACAAGACTTATAAATGGGTTAATAGATAGCAGGTTAACTATCGGTATGTATTTTTTTTTTTTTATGTTTTGAATTATTATTATATTATTATTTGATAAATAGTTTATCCTACTTCTTTTTGGTATCTTGTTTGATTCTGTATACAGATATATAGAAAATTAATTTTAAAACCTTTTAATGTTTTTATTAAAATTAAAAAGTTTTCAATTGTACTTAATATATTTTTTAAGCTAAAAAAAGTATGATTTCTTACGTGCGTGCACAAGTACACACATATATTTTGTCTGTGTCTCTGATTGGCATACGTCTGTGTAGGTGTTTTGGTTGCCACCTCTCACCTTTTATATTTCTATTGAAATACCGAAACTTTCCAATCATTCAATAACTCTACGAACTCGTAAACCCGTTTTTATCTTTGACTTTTTTAGTACACTATAAAGTGTCTGTACTATACCTGCCAGTAAACATAGTAGAAAAATAATAACACCTAACTCACAATTTGCTTTGTTACCGTCTATGACACGCCTTTCTATATCCTCTTCATACTTTCGATCCATTGTTAACACCTTTTAAAATAATTCTATTCTGTTGGATGAAAGTCGAGACGTGGGAAAACTTTCGACGTGTAAAAAGGATGCTGCCCCTCCTTTTGGAGCATTTGAGTGAGGCAACCCTTATTGTAGGAGAACAGGTTTATGTAGAAATCTTTGTGTATTTCTTTTACTTCATGATAATATTTGCTACGTCCGAGGTTCTGCAGGCGTTAAAGACATTATAACTATTGTTATCAACTAATTTCATTTTTACTCTTTCCTTACTATGGATTCTCAATTTTCAAGTGACATACAGGTTACTGCCTGTAGACAAAAACTCATTAAAAATTAAAATCAATTGAAGAAACCGTTTTAAATATTGTTTTCTACAAGTATATATTTATAAATTGTTTTAATATATCTCATTAGAGTTTTTATTTTCCTCTTTAGGCTCTGGGTCCGCATTTTTTTCGAACTTCTTACTAAAAAAAAAAGAAAAATCGTTTTGAATGTAGCACCGGTATACAGAGAGCAAATTATTTTAATTAGTATCCCTTAAAGCTATGTTAGTATGTTGGTCTTTTAGTTCAGACTATGACCTTTATCAATGTCGTCTTTTATGACGTATTTTATGCCATAAAAGCCGATCTTATAAGAGTTAACCAGCGTTAAGTATTGCATATTAAGCATGCTATAAATAATGTAACAACTTGATTGGTCATCTTTGATTCGTTTCAACTTTCTGTATATATAATAGGTATAGGTATTCAATTGTTTTTTTTTTATATATTATAGAGGGCAAGCGAACAGGTGGGTCGCCTGATGGTAAGTGATCACCGCCGTCCATAGACACTAGCAACACCAGGAGAGTCGCAAGTGCGTTGCCGGCCTTTTAATATATGTGGGCCTCCGGCGCTCTCACTGACCGAACGAAACGCAACAGTGCAAGCACTGTTACTTCACGTCGGCTTTCTGTGAGAGGGTGGTACTACCCCGGGCGAGCCGACCCATTCATGCTGAAACCAGTAATAGTTTCAGAGTAACTCTACCACCCAGAAAAAAGTGAAAAAAAGTATCAGAATCCGTTGCATTGTTTATAAAAAAAATAAATGCAGATAGCGAATTGATTCACTTATACATTCATTTAATATTATTTAAAGATATGATGGCTTAGTTGATAGTGTGGTCGGACACAGCGTCGAAGAACGTACGTTCGAATCGAAGCAACTAAGTCGGAGCTTTCGGTGAAGGAAAGCCATCGTGATGAAACCACAGCATGGTGGTAGGACTTTTCCAAAGTCCACCTGGCTAGCTACCACTCTCAAGTTGAAAATCTGTCACCGAGCACCTGTTGGTGTGTTTCGGCAGCTGCACTTGAGAGCCAGTCTCCCCCTAGGTTTAGTGTGACTACCATCTTAGACCACATCATCATTTAACATCAGATGAGATTGTATTCAAACGCTAACCTATAAAGTATTTTAAAGTGAACAAAGGTTTAAAATTTGTACGAATGACTTAACATTATTTTGAAAACTCTACAAGTTGTTTTCAAGAAGGAACACTGGTATACCTCGCCGTGTACGAGTATACATAAGATTCGACTTCCGCTATAGAGGCACTCTGAGTTATGTCGCGTTCCGGGATCAATCATTCGGTGTCTGTATCCGACATGGTCCTTTTTGGTTTGTCGTGTTTTCAGATCCGCCGATGTATATACCGAGACGCTAGCACACGGGAATCGAAACGGTAACTATAGATTTTTTAGTGGTGCCTATCTGTTTCTGAGACTGCATCTTGTTTATCACACGGATATTAATTGAACGACGTAGCATTTATGTACCTAATTAATAATAGTATTTGAAGCGATGCAGGCTCAGTTGATACCGTTTATGGACGTTATGGACATAGGTTCGAATCCTTGCGACTGAGTCGGAGTTTTCGGTGAAGGAAAACACCGTGAAGAAACCATAGTATGATGGTATATTTGTATAACTCCATCGGGCTGGTAACTAGCCTCAAGTTAAAACCAGTCGCCAAGTATCTGTTGGTGGGTTCCTGCCACTACGCTTCAGACCTAGTTCAGTCTAGGTTGAGCGGGTTTAGCATCTTAGACCAGATCGTCGTTTAACATCAGATAAGAATGTGTTCAAACATTACAACATATAAGGTAGAAAAAAACAGTATTTTATACTTATCTTTCGCTTGCCTTAATGCAGATTTTGTAAATAAAAGACAGGCCACTTTACCCGCTCATAATGTACCTTACTTCAGGTGAAGGAATTCTTAAAACTTATTAAGTATTATTAGAGTTTATCCATACAAACAAAAAATCAAATATTTTTTTTTATAGTAGTATAGACTAGCAACCAGCCTCGGCTGTGCACTAGAGATATAAATTAATATGGCGTCGTAAGTCTATAAACGATTTAGACCTTTGGCGCTTTACTATTTAAGAGATCAAAGAAGCTTCGTATTTTCACAGAAACAACTTATTTACGTTCAGCTCGGATAAAAAGATACTCCAATATACCACTATTCTTATTAAGCGAATATAACAAGATCAGACTAAACGGAAATTACCGAGCAGCATGACTCATTCGGTTATCCTAAAGCGCCGAAATCTGCGACCGCGGCACCCGAATAAATTGAGGACCCGATCGCCCCGAGCAAATGTACCAAAAGTAATAGGATTTACACTTCACTGAACACCGTAACTAATAATTATTGTACTTTATAGAGATTATTAAAATGACGCATAACTATGAAATTATCTCGTAACTAGCAAGCCCGGCAGACGTTGTCCTGCCCGTGATAATAAAAAAATATATGCTTATGCGCATGAAATGCTTAAGGTAACTAATGTATTTAATTTGATAAGGATTAATACTATATCCGTCTAAATAGCCTTCCAATTACCTTATTATACGGTACCAGTTTTAGTAGATAGATAGGTATAGTAAGCTATCCTTAAAAGATAGGTATATGCCATTCGAGACTTTTTTGTAGATCTATAAAAGAGGAATATCTCACTATACATTGTTTTGTTATATCTCAAAGGGATTGGGCAGCGTTTTCGACGAAAGCTCCCGGGCGGCGGTTTGACTTTTTCCGATTCTTTCAACAATTATCATTATATTTCAACCAGTTTACACTAAAGATTGACAAATTATATACTTAAACCTTCCTCATGAACTACTCTATCTATTGGTGAAGACTGCATAACAATCCGATCAGTAGTTTTTGAGTTTATCGCGAACATACAGACAGACAGACGCGGCAGGACGACTTTGTTTTATATATATAATGATATAATATTTATAAGCCCAATATATTTAGGTAATTATTTGAGTATAACAAAAGTCAGTCGAATATCGATACATTATTGATTGTTGATTCCGATAGTATTCATAATTAGGTGTCCCGTGTTTCAGGCTCAGAAAGACCAGTAAAAGCTTTTTAAGTGTAAATAGGTGCAATGAAGTCACAAAACATATTACCGGCTTACCGGATAGTGAGTTCAAGCACTATGTCAAGGCGATTTTAATATCAAAAGGCACAACCAAATGATGGTGGATCAATACGGAAACGGAAGTGATGCCTGGAAATTACACCCCTCTCTGTACATTCACTAAAAGACTATGACAATAATTACTTATATAATTTTGATTCACTCCCCCACGCGCTGGCCTTCGAAGCCACAGTTTTACGGTAACCTCCATCTCGATACGAAGTAAAAAGTTTATGGTGTTCTAATTTAAGCCGTACCATAAAGTTGTGGTAGCCTCCTGGATAATGTGTTCCCTCCGTCTAATTCTAAAAGTAAAATAAAAATTACGCGGACTTATATGGAACGCAATTGGTTTTTATTTTTTTTATTCTACTATATTTACTACCAGGCACAGTGTCGTCATTTTGTCTAGCTACAGTAATAACAATCATCACTATCCATGAACAATTAACAAATAGTATATAATAACTTGATGACTAAGTTAATAATAAGTTTGAAAATAGCACTAGTGACAGAGAAGTTGAGGAGTAATAGGTTAGCATGGTACGGGACGTATTATGAGAAGAGATGAAAGTCATGTAACAAGAAAAGTTTTGAGTTTGAAAGTGGACGGATATAGGAGTAAAGGAAGACCGAAAAAGGAGTGGATGGATTATGTGAAAAATGATATATGTGTAAAAAAGGTGTGAATACTGAGATGACATCTGACAGGGAAGAGTGGAAAAGGAAAACATCTTGTGCCGACCCTACTTAAGTGGGATAAAGGTAAGATGATGATGATATATAATAACTTGATAATGTACCAACATCGGTGCATACCGTGTAACTTTAATTAAATAAAGGTTTAAGTATTTTGTCAAAATTACGGCACGGAAACGTGCCCCTGGGTAATAAATTCGAGTAAAACGAATCGCATGCGAAAGAACGTCACTCGGGGACTCTTTGTGGTTCCACGCACATTAACCTACTATAAATTATACATATCTTAATAGCATTTGCATATAAATCTATATTTTACAGCGCATTTCAAATACGTAGGAATCAATAATGCACTTATCTTGCATCTCCTTATTTACACTCATTTAACGAGTATATCATCCGTCACAAATGCATTAAGGAATGCGTCAGGATGTTAGTCCATTTCCGTGGCTTAATATTCCACTTCGGACTATGCAAAGACTATATATATTAACGCCGAAATATCATCTGTTCTTTTAACCATATATTACTGAAAACAAATACAGTGATGTTGAAAATGTAACTGACTATGTATTCGTATACGCGAAATTAAGGCTGCCGTTCAAATGACTTTTTATCTTTCCCGGACGCCGCACGGAAGTATTGACAACTTTACGCTTACAAACTAAATATTCAATGTTTAGTGTCCACATCGAGTGCTCCTTACAAAGTAGTTCAACGGATTAACTTCTCGGCATTGCATTAATATATAACTATATCAATAAATCCTATAGTTGTGTCTGTACATTTACTGTTTTCTAATGTATCTCTTACAATTTAGACAGCGTTACTAATGTAAGTATTCGAAAAATATCTTTTGCGACTTTTTTTTTTATATTATAGGGGGCAAACGAACAGGTGGGTCACCTGATGGTAAGTGATCACCGCCGTCCATAGACACTAGCAACACCAGGGGAGTCGCAAGTGCGTTGCCGGCCTTTTAAATATGTGGGCTTCCGGCGCTCTTACTGACCGAACGAAACGCAACAGTGCAAGCACTGTTACTTCACGTCGGTTTTCTGTGAGAGGGTGGTACTACCCGGGCGAGCCGACCCATTCATGCTGAAACCAGTAATAGCTTCAGCGTAGCTCTACCACCTACCACTACTACTTAATTACATGTAATTTTCTCTAATTTATATAAATATAATATGCATGTATTATATACATAAATCTTCTGAAATAAATTCTATAAACGATAGTCAAAACTTTGATTCTATTGAGCGTTAATAATAAATACATTCATATTCCTTTTAATACGTATAGCACGACAAAATCACAGCAATGCTCCTGATGATAAGCACAATGGAGACAAAAAACAATGGTGACCATCGAGCCATTTAGTACCCATTGTCAGTTATCGCTGTAATGCCGGCCTAAACGCCTCTCAGTAGCTACAGACTAGAAAACGACAAAATAAAATAATAATTTATGGGTTTAGCGTCATATGTACAGTAGCTGCGAAGAAATCGGCTATAACTCTTTAGCAACACGCTTGGCTACTGGATATACTAATATGTATTGATACCGGAACTATGGCGGACGTTCAGCCCATAGAGTTGTTATTTTAACATATTAAGTAACTTTTGCTTCAATAGATAGCGCTGCACAGTTGTATTGCAATGTCAAGAGGAATGCCGCATTAGTGACACTACCGGTGCGTTTGAAACTACCGTATTCCGATGAAACTGTAAAGGCCTGTCAAGCCAACAGTGTAGTAAATACGAAAAATAAAAATCAAACTAAATCCAAAATTCTGTCGACGGTTCTGTAAGCCGTAATAAACAAATTTCGACAATTGACCATCTAGCTTAGGGATTTGATAAAATAAATATTTTTATCATTCCTGTAAAAATTTATATTGAAGTACTAGCTGTTGCCCTGCAGCTCCGCATGCGTTTTTTTTATAATTGTGAATTACTTCTTATAAGATCAGCTATCTGTTAGTGAAAGTTCCGTGAAAAATGGTTCAAACGTTTTGGAGATAGTACTGCAAACAAAGCCATGGGTGAAAGCTAGTCGAAAATAAAATAGGTTTCATTACTTTTTATAATGTTAGCTATGTGTCAGTGAAAGTCCCATGAAAATAGGTCCAATCAGTTTTAGAGATAGTACTACAAGACGAAGACATGGATGACAGCTAGTCTAAAATAAAATAACCTATGTCACCCGCTGTAGTTTTAACTATCCTGTCAGTGAAATTTCTGTCAAAATCGGTTCCGCCGTTTCAGAGATTACCCGGAACATACAAACAGACAGAAAGACGGACAAAAATTTTAAAAATTGTATTTTTGTTATCAGTATCGTGTATACGTTCATATCCAATCAGTAAAAAGTCGTTATTTTGATATTACAAACAGACACTCCAATTTTATTTATATATATAGATTATTTCGATTTATCCCAACAAAAACAGCCTGAATTGGAAACGATCTATTCCAATCTACTATCGTCGCAAATAAACAATCACTACCTGAATTTACTCCAGTGAAATTAAACGGGCTGTTTGTCTTAATTTACTCCCATAAAGGAATTCGATTGGAAAACTTCCGAATTCTATCTCTGCGCACAATTTAATATAGGAAAAGTTTGTTGCGCGTTGTT
Organism: Antheraea assamensis; assembly: GCA_035772565.1. Classification (NCBI taxonomy): domain Eukaryota; kingdom Metazoa; phylum Arthropoda; class Insecta; order Lepidoptera; family Saturniidae; genus Antheraea; species Antheraea assamensis. Next base: position 565,289 of record JAQQSE010000085.1, read on the forward strand.
ACGTTCCGTCACGATTTGAGGTAAACGAGGTTGAATCCGATTACCCAGTAGACTTTTATAGAATTTTATACACGGAAAGCCTACATGATTTCTCAATAGTAATAGATACTAGAGTGCGCTGGAATTACTAAGTGCAGACATTAACTTACGAGTGCGTACTAGAAATAAATATCGTCTAACTCTAGCCGTTAGTGAAATCATCCTATGGGAAAAACTCATCCTTAATTAGAGTTACCTAACAACCAAATTAACAGCGTGTCAATAATCTTCGATATAGACCTCTTTTACACGGCGTATCTCAAACTTAAGAATGTTTTTACAAGTAACTAACTATTTTTTTTTGTAAATAATTATTTTACCTACTTGTTTCATATTATCATATAATGTTATATGTGTGTGAACTGTAAATTACCTTATTTATTTTATTACTTCTATATTTGTTATTTTGTTAGCTGTAAGATCACCCTTTATTTCAAAATTAAAAATAAATAAATCAATTCACAAGGCATAACAGTTATCAATAATTACTTTCAGAAATTCTAATAATACAGTCAGAGAAACTATACATTTCTATTTATTCACAAACGATTTGAATGTAATCTGTATGTCCTTTTAAAATTGATTAAACCCATAATTATTGGCAAGGATACTTTTAGAAATAATTAAATATTATTAAAATAAGCTATCAACATGAAAATCATGAATTAATGCATAATGAACGCGTACGAATCCGCGCGCACGGGTTGTATGACACACTTCAATTAAAAACAATGAGTTTCTAAAACAATCCGGATTAATTTCGTACCTCTTGTTTACATTTCAATGTATTTCAATGGACGATTCATTAGCATAATTACGCGACGTCTTATAAACGCGTTTCTGAAAATGTCACAGCCATTTCGTAAAAATGAATACTCAAAGGGTTCACAGAGGACTCCATCTTGTTTTCTGTGCTCTCAGCATCTTATATTACTTGGTAGCATTTATGTAATTGTAAAAAATAAAATGCATATAAATGCGATATGATATGGCGAGTCCGTGATATTCTGTTTACACCTACGATTGATTATTATTACTACAACTTCTTACCTATATACTCGTACAAAAGGATAATAAATCACTACATAGTATAAAACAAAGTCGCTCTCTCTGTCCCTATATCCCTATATCTGCTTAAATCTTTAAAACTACGCAACGGATTTTGATACGGTTTTTTTTAGTAGATAGAGTGATTGAAGAGGAAGGTTTATATGTATAATAGCTTAAATTAAATAGTGGAGAAACACTGTTATTTTTGAGGTTACTCCAAATTGAACGTGTGCGGGCCACGGGCAGTAATGAATAAATCAAAACTACTAGATCGATTTTAATCATTTTTTCAGTGAATGACATAGGCTGTATATTTTATACCCGTGCGAAGCCGGAGCGGGCCGCTAGTAGACTATATATTAATTAGCGAACGCGAAACAGTTCAGTATCTTTTTTCCTTTTGTTTGTCAATCAATTTCTTTATTTAATTAGCTATTGAAGAGTTTTAGTGTTATGAAATAAAAAAAACTGTTTTTAATTATTATTTTTTGTATTTTAAGATCATCTGCATGATTTTTATCCATAATTGGAACCAGTACCTGTTTTTGAAACATATATATTTTTTAATATTTTCCGACCAATTCTTCTTTATTAGATCTCTCGCAAACAAAAACATACTGGCAAATCTTCAGCCTCCCCGCACACGTTAATATTGTTTATATTTTTTGAAGTTATACTTCTTTTGGCGCGTTAGGGAAAAATGATTAGAGTAAATTTTTACGATGCGCGCGCACACCGACACTAAAAGCCGACACCCTGAAGTTAGCTATAGTCAACATATTATTCAAAAAAGTATGTATGTATTAAATACCTTTTTTCTATTGTTAGTGTTGATTTTTCTTCAAACGTAGAATAAGGCGAAAGATAACATATTTGAAACGATTTTTATCTTGTTACGTCAAAGAAGTATAACTTCTAACGCGTGTACATAAGTACACACTATCTTTTTTTTTTCATATTCGTGACTTATTAAGGTCTGGACAGGGTATTGTCAACCATTTTTTTTTTTCTTTTTACCCTGGGGAAAATCCTACGTAGGATACCCTCACGCTGCCGGGGGACAGCGTGAGGGTTATGTCGGACTCCTACCGACTAAAAACCCCAGCTTCGCTTGCGCATTAGTGGACCAGGGTGCGGGATCGCGAGAGCATGCTCCGCGCCCTGCTCACGCGCTTCGATCGCCCGCAGATCTTAGTTACGGGGATCATTCTCCCGTGGAGCGCCATATCTCCCCACCATGCCTCGAAAAGCAGCGGAATACCCGGCTTCAAACCTCACGGGTAGGGTATTGTCAACCTAGCAGGTCAGCTGGTTTTTTCTATAAGAGAATAATTCCATATCCACAGAACTACGTGTTACAGTGTTACGTTACCATTTATCATTTCTACATAAAAGTTGCCAGTGCGATGGATTAAATAATTTATTTCACAAAATATTCAAAGTTTGGGTTATTGTTCTGAATTACTGTAAGCTTACGTGAGCTAGCTGATGACAGGGAGTTTATTTAGCCGATTTTAAGTCGTATGTAGATTGTATCGAACAACAGTGCATGTACACATCACCAGACTTAGGTATAATATGCAATAACTGGATAGATCGGGCCTAATATGTGACTGCATATGCAAATACGTATAGTCCGGTCTCTAATAATTATTTCACAATTATAATAAAAAAATAGTAATTGAAAGTTATTTGTGAGGCAATAAACAAAGTTTAAAAGCATATGTAAGTAATATAGATTGATATTGAAGTTTACGCCCGCTTATTTTATCCTCCATTTCTCATCTAAAACTATTTTATTGGTATGTCCAAATCCACCAATATTATCTTATACAAAAAATATTAAAGTTATATTTGAAAATGTTCAAGCTTAATAACATCCTTATGAAATGTAATAATATATTCTAAGCAAGAAAAATTTAAAACGAAAGAATCTCGAAAATTCGCTATATAAGAATCCTTATTGATCGCTGCTCTGCGTGAGAGAGAGGGAGACGCATATAAATCAAGTATAACGTTAGAGTAGATCAAATATAGTTTCATCGGGAACGCCTAACATTTATGCACGGGTCTGTGGGGAACGGACGCTTTAATGGGATTCTAGGTCCTTCGTCTTGGGCGTTAATGGATATTATATTAAAACTTATGAAGCGTTTAAAGTGCTTAGTATCTGTTTATCTCAATTTTGACTAAAAATATGAAGTCATTCCAATTAATAATACCGTTGTTGAGCTGTAAGTACGTGGAAATGAGAAGTCGATCGCATGTTCAACTATTGAATGTTACATCTGCTCGCCAGATAAAAAGTATAATAGAATATGTACAATCGGGTCCACATCGTAAATCGCGATCCTTATTCTCGTCACGCCCAGTATTTCAAAAGGTATTTGCCCAGAAGTGGGATATAGACGGTCTTTATTATACGAAGAAAAGCTATCTGATTTGAGCATAGAAAATTTGGCACACATTAATACCAGCCCTCATTATTTGTATTGTCATTTAAGATATATTAAATTATTTATGCTTTCAAAACATATTTTAAAAGATGGAGTGTTGAAAACAAGTTTCGTTCTATAAAAAGGAACAGGATTCATAAAGAGTAAAGAAACTGCACCGGACATCACAACAATGATATATCGAACTGTGTTTAAGAGATTGCAATCAGTTGTTAGCATACGAAGTTTCATGAGAAATTTGAAAAATGTACTTACCGCTTGTGACTTGAAGAGTAGTGGCGAAGAGACATAGTAGCGACAGTGATAGGCATCCGAGCGAATTGAGCCAATGTGCCGCGGCCATACTGTATCCTGAAATATAATAAAATCTATACATACGATGTATAATAAACTTTATTGAACAATTGCATTTGTAAAATATAATTTCCTCAATTGAAAACCTCTATTTGTAATAAGCGCCATCTACCGAAACGTTTTGTTACTACCGTATGATATAAAACGTAGGTATTTTAGGTTATACTTAGCACAAATGTTTACTAATAGATGGCAGTAGTGAGCAGAGCAACTATCTTGCGTTACAATATATTTTCTTTTTTTTGTCGGGTTTTAGTTTAACATATAGTGGCTTTTATATTTTATTCATAATTTTATGTTCTTTGACCATATACTTTTTAAAATTGAATTATCGTATTGTACTTTATATAATATAATTCAGTTATTGTGCATAAATAAAATGGATGGAAAATAATACCACGGAGCATGCTTTCTGAGATGCCACAGAAACTCTGGAAAATTTTAACATGGTTGCCACCATCTTGTTAAAATATTGAAATTATCACAATTATCATTATATATTATTACCTACTCGACAATACCAGTAATAATCTAGAAGATTGTTTGCCAATAATAAAAAAATGATTTACAAACTATTATTATTTTTGAGACTGTAAGCAATCAAATCACTCATGAAATTAAATTATACAAAGAAACTTCGAGACAACAATCACGCTATGTTTTAGTATGCGTAAATTGTGATTTAAAATAGTTGTACATAGTGTACCGATATCATTCAATTTAAATATATTAAAATTATATTATATATATTGAAATAATTATTAATAAATAAATAAAATAAAAAAAGCCTTTTATTTCATGCCTTACATTTTACATGTGTTCTTTAATTTATGAATTAAAAAATAATTAAAGCACGAACTATACGAGGGTGAAGGCCTCCTCCAAACTACTCCAGTGTTTTCTGTCTTTTACTTCCAAAAGCCATTTGTTCCCTGCAACATATGTTATGTCGTCTTCCCGTCGTGTTTTGGGTCTTCCTCTCTTTCTACTACCTTTTGGACCTGCCCAAGTTGTTACTTGTTTTGTCCACCTATCATCACTCATTCTGGCAACATGTCCTGCCCATTGCCACTTTAGCTTTAATGAATTTATAAAAGCATCAATCACTTTTGTTTGCTTTCTTATTGTCGTATGGCGTATTTTTTGAATTCTCTTAACTTTTACTATACTCCTCTCCATGCTACGCTCACAAGATCTTATTCTGTTTCTTACGCAATGTATAAATTCCCACGTCTGTCATGCGTAAGTATGGATGGGAGTATGCAGGAATCCATCACTTTCCTTTCAATTATTATAGGCATGGAACTTTTAAGTATTTCCTTTAGATTCCAAATAATTATTACTATATAAAAAATTACCATATCGTCAGCATGTGTGTCAGCACTCTAGTCGTTTGCTGGCCATTGTAAATCACCTATAACAAAAAATTATACATCTACATACATCATACATTAATTAAAACTTATATATCGTATTTTCAGATGTAGGTACCTACTGCATTTTTCAGAAACTCTGTATTTGTGAAATGGGTACAAAGAAGAAGAAGGGCCTTTGCCCTTTCAGTTGCGTACTAAGTTATATTATAAAAGTATGTTTGGTTGTACGTTTCTTATGCTTTCGGACCTTGACTACTAAACCGATCATCAAGAAAACATGCATTATTTGCATACACGTTATCAGGGGTACAGAAAAGTACATGGCGTAAACATCATTCAGAAAACATGTACTGTTCCCGATAGATAGATTGAATATATATTAAGCCCAACGTTTGATTTTTTAAGACCCAGATCTCAAACTGGCGGATTATATTTTTAATTTTTGTTCTAATTTAACGACATTGTAAATTTCATGATTTAGTAAAAAAAAAGTCCGTACAAATGAAAAAATAATTTAATAAATACATTTTACATACAAATTTAAATTTTACAATACATAATTTGTTATTTTTATAAGTTTTGTAATAAATTAGGTATTTTTTAAGTCTATGCTGCCAACAGTCTATTGAGCTGTATCTCATGAAGTCTATATTCGTTTGTATGGCATTTAAAAATTTTTGAAAGTCGAGGGTTTAACGCGAACGAAGCATCTGCGAGCAAACGCTAGTAACGGAATAAAAGTAAACATTTTTTAGTGGCAATTTGAAAAAATGTATACATCTACTGAACAGATACATTATTTTTGTTGCGTCATATTCCTGACTTGAATAAAAATCTATCACAAAATTATGGAAAGAGATTATATGCACAGACAGAATGCTACACATTTTAACAATACCTATAAACGAGTTTTTAAGGTGAAAATGCAGATGAAACAAAAGATTACAAATATACAATATTGCTTGTGGATGCAGTTTTTTAAGTTGGCAACTAAAATTGCGTTACGGCATTTTGCATAATTTGTGCAGCAACACAAGATCTATTTGAAAACAGAACAACTTAATTTTTTTTTTAAATGCCTTATTATTAAAAAATATGTAGAGACTAAATCCGGACAATATAAAAATATCATATTGAAAATGATTCGACACTAATAGAACGTAGCATGACTACGACATTACTTAGGCACGTACCAAATCCGTAGCGTAAATTATTACATTATATTCGTGGAGCTTCATTACTCTAATCGATTTTAATTTATTCGTATAAAACAGTAGATCATACATCGATAACAATTTTCAGATATTTTTATAAACAATACTTGTACATTGGTCGAAATTCGACCGTAATTCAATATTTTTTTAACTCGAACATTATTGAGTTCTTATGTCAGACTTCAGAGTATTTAAATTATCATATCATAGAGATAATTCTATTCTATGAAACTGTTTAACCATAGATTAACGAGTATTTGGCATTAACAGATTTAAGTCGTCCGAATTTTGAAGTTTCACTCCGTAGATTTTTTTTTAATTTTTAACCTAAATGAAGTATTTTTACTCCAATATTTTTTGAGTGCATGAACATAAATGTGAAATGTAATATTATACATACATTTTATCTTTCTGAATTCCTTCTCGATATGAACTTTAACTGTGCCTAATGGCATAAACCTCCTTGTGCGCAATGTGCTAAAACTTTACATTTTACATATGCTATGAATAGCATGTATGAAATACATATTTATTTAGGAGCTTCTAATTGTAATTATTATTAAAAACAACAAATGATGATTACTTAAAAAGATTACCTCTAAGCTAAAAATAATGAATTAACAAAAGGAAGATATCAGCTTAATTAAAATTAGTGGGTTGAAAACAAAAGAGCATTTCGTGATAGCCAAACAATGGACCAAAGTACAAACGTCCGGTTGAGTTGTCCGCAATATTGTTCTGTACTTTATTACAACACAAAATATAAAACCGACTATTACAGATCTGTATTTAAGGTGATAGCTCTTACCTGTCCCGTGAAATTGTTGTTTATGACATATTTGAACTTGCTCGCACGTATTTATTGTCTCATGGTATAAAACAGTAACTTTTGGTACTTCTTTTAATTACGTGGCCACGACGTTTTAGAACGATATACCATCTCCAATTCGTAATCTTACACCGATTTATCATTGCAACTTATCACTAGGGTCGAGTTAGACTAAGTAAACTCGAAAAATATAATTAAATTGATTAATTTATATGACTCGTCTAGTAGTCGCTTTCACAGATCATGTGTGTTTTTGCTAAAAGTATATACATCTAAGAGGTCTATAATATAATAGTGTGTACAAACGTGTATGTTTCGAATATAGTATAAAAAAAAAGTTAATTCGATCGTGAGTTTAGGATACAACCTGTTTGAAATGTTATCGCTGCAATGCCAATATTAGGTGCCTACATATAAAATAGGCCTTTTATCGAACTGGCCACTTTAATCTCGAATTTTTGGCGTTTGGTAAGGGATTCCAAATTCAAATTTATTTAAAAAAATTAGGCTTGTGTATTTGTGTTTTGAATTTAGTGATTCATTTGTTTTCGCACCTTTTGATTTTTCTTTGACATCGTGCTTTTAACAAAATATATAACCTAAAATATCGTAGCTTTTTAGAAATACGAGTTCCAACATGGCATCATCGCAGTAGAAACGAGGTGTAATGATGTGTATGGTGAATCTACTGTAAAATAAAGCGCGGTACGTTTTTGGTTCTAACGGTTTCGATCTGGAAATTTCGATATAAAAAACAAACCCCGTGGACGGCCAGAGACCCTAGTTGACAATGAAGAATTAAAAGTGCTTCTAAAAGCAGGCTGTTATTGTTAACTAATATTCCATCCACAAAAAAGTATTAATCCCTAGGAATAGTTCAAATCTACTGGTTTGGTGCAAAAATTATTAGAGGGACTTAGCTGCACCCAGGAAGGTTTCAGTTATTGAGTTCCCACGCTGTTAGTGGATGCAGTACTTGAAGTGCCGCTTACCACAGCAAGAGTACGCAATTCTTTTCCCATACGATTTCTGTGAAACAGTACGCAATCAATGTGTTGTTGTTCGTGGCTGCATTACAACGCGTATTTAATACTGCCTCATCGCGCCGCGGCGCAAATTAAGAAAACCTGCTTAACCACCGCAACAAGAATAGCTGTCTTCGGCCTTCGATGAGTACTTTATAGTTCCGCCCTTACGAGCATCATACTGACGAACCATTGTACTAATCGCGCGTTGGGCTATTTTATTTTAGTTAGGGCACGCCTCTGGTTTACCTTGCCATCTACATTAACGCGAGGGAAGTCATGAGCACAAATTAGTTACATGTATTTATTGATAATTGTTGTGTGTGCCGACAAATTATTAAATATGATGATGCTAAGCGAAAAGTTACAGAATCGATTCCACCATCAAAGTACACTTTCAATGGTAACGAGTCGAGTCCAGATATTAACGGGTCACGTTTAAATCTTCTATAAAAAAGTCCGTTACGAAATATGTCTATCTCCTACGGATAAGTCACCATAATTGTTAAATTAAAGCGGAGAGCATAAAGTTCTATTTTGTCTATGCATGGTCGCAGTTTTGCTTATCTGTGGTTAAGAGTGTTCTATAAAGTATTATATATAGGTAACGTAAAATTAGTGCCAGTTTTAATTCATTCCACTTTATTTATTTAAATAAAAAGAAGCTTTAGATAGTCATAATTTTTATCTTTTAAATATCCCTTGTATATATTTATTTACTTTCGATGCTGTTTTGATGTGAAGTCGCGAACAAAAGCTGGTCTTGACATAAACGCTCTTACCGAAAAGACACTGTAGGATTGCTCGTTAAAATTCAGGTATTCGAGACCGATAACATTAGTTCGAACTCGGCGGTCCGTTTAATATCCGGAAGACAAGGGCCGTCTAACGTTTATTATCATATAAATAGGTTTTCGTGTCCCCAAGTTACTATTGTTCTTTCACTGAATTCACTGTTTGAACTTTCTTTAAGTGTTTCTATACATACTTTGTGTAACTAGCACGATTGCATTTACTGTCATGCTACTCCCATACCTGCATGTATCGGCACGAAGTTGTGTCTATGGTCAGACTAAATGCAGGTGTGGGAAGATATTATAGTTATGCGTTACGAACTATCAGGTTCCGTGACGATACACGCAGCACGATAACTGGGCCGGCGGCTTCTACACACATCAAAGGAACTTGGAGACGCTAATTTCGCGTTACTATTGAAATTACAATGGTGTGCAAACGTTATTCTACGCCTTTGTCGGAATTAATTTTGAGGTTATTTTTTAGCGCTACAAGTGACCGAAGCTTCGTCGCGCAGGTATGGGACTAGCATTAGATGACGATGTGTCACAAGTATACGTCATACACCAACACGTCAAGAGTTGAGTGATTGGCTCTCGAACGCTGCTGTTGAAACACATTTATCAGTTTTTGGCAGGAGATTTTCAACTTAAAAATGGTGGTGAGTTTCTAGGCGGGTATTACAAAATAATGTCCAACCATTACTTGACTTCATCACGACGTATCTCTTTACTAAAAGGATTTGAATGTACAGTCCGCGTCAAACATTTTGACCGCTTTGAATATAGGTTTAAGTTCGGCCTTGCGCATAGTACAATCAAGAGGTTAATTCAAAACCAAATCAAAATATTATTATATGAATTTAAAAAATTGGCATATTCTCCGACTTCGCTCTGGACATATTCCAACAAATAGGTTTTCCACCTAATAAAAAAAGATCTTCACCGAACTGCATGGTGTGCGGTGCGGTTGAGGATGTCTACCATGTTTTGATGGAATGTGTTAAATATGAAGATTCTAGAAAATTATTCAAGATTACTCGATCCATGGATGTAGGTATTTGTAATTCGATCCTGGCAGACCCTCTGTCTCAGAATGCAAAAACATTATACAGAATCGCAAGGCTAGCTTTCAAGATTTGATAATGTATTGTATTGTGGAACTGAACATGTCTCTGTGATGTTGTTACGGGGCGTCATAGTCGCTATGCGACAAAGCTCAAATTAAAGAGAAAAAAATGGTGTATATTAATTCTTGTCTCGATATTTTTTAATTAATTTTTAAGTTTTAATTAATTATGTTTTAAGTAGATATATGCCTATTATATTAAGTAATAGGGATGTGACAGTGTTATATACCATTTCATTGCCATTTTTATAAGATTTTGTTTGTGAAATAAATCTATGACTCCGATTGTGTAATCTTGACAGCTAATTTACGAAAACCTGTTTATTTGTATTGAGCGGACATATAAATACATACGAGATGTATATACGTATGGAATATTAGGAAAGAATAAAAATAAAGAAAAAAATGAACAGGCAAAAAAGAAAAATATTACCTGTGTAATCAGTTAAAAATAAAAACTAGAAATTAACAATAGTAGCTGAACAATAATGTAATAGAGAAGCTAAAATAATATCAATTCGCCACGATATGTACCTTTGGCGATTTGGTAGCCTCGAGGGTTTCGTCGTTATTATTCAGTCGTCCTGTGTTATATGTGTGAGACGTCTTGTCTCATTTTTTAGAATAACGTTATTCATTTTTTCAATGCGCGTTCGACCAGAGAGTACATAAAAAAGGCCGAACGCCACATCACCCCCCCCCCCCCCACGGAGAAGGATAAGTATCTAAAAATATAGGTAATCCTCGGTTTTCCGGAATTTTACACGACGACCGGATCGTGTTGCATTTGGTCGTGAGTTAGGGGAGATGATATCTGCAGTTGAAAGCTTCGACTCCTGAGGTGGGTCTGGAGGAGATAAGTCAGCTGAGTCTTCGGTTTCAGGACGTTTCCAGGAGTCAGACTCTGAAAAAGCTGGCTTTACGCGGTTCACGCTCACCACAATCTGTCTGCCCTTAATATCTAAAGTCAGGGTCTTCCCATCGGTAGAACGCTCTAGTATAGCGAACGGACCGGTGTAAGGAGGTTGTAGTGGGCGCCGTACCGTATCGTCTCGTAGGAAAACGTGAGAAGCTGAAGACAATGTTTTAAATATGAAAACAGCTGGATTTGCGTGACATGAGGCTGGTATAGGTCGTAGGTCGGACATCTTACGTCGTAAACGAACTACATAATCGGCCGGGTCGTCGGGACCGTCAGTGCCAGAGGCAGATGTCAACATTTCTCCCGGCAAACGCAGCGTTTTTCCATACAGCATCTCTGCCGCTGTGGACTTTAAGTCTTCTTTAAATGCTGTTCGCATTCCGAGCAGGACGAGGGGAAGAGCCCGTACCCATGATTATGTATGGCACATGAGGGCTGCCTTCATTTGGCGATGCACTCGCTCAACCATCCCATTTGCGCAGGGGTGATAGGCGGTCGTCCTAATGCGTTTTGTGGCGAATGTTTCCATAAGTCGGCGAAATAGATCAGACTCAAATTGAGTGCCTTGATCAGTCGTAATAACCGAAGGCACACCAAAACGCGATATCCACCCTTGAATGAGGGTGTCGGCTACTTCTTCGGCGGTAATAGATCGCATGGCCCACGCCTCAGGCCATCGTGAAACTCTGTCAACAGCAGTTAAACAGTATCGATGTTCATTGCAGACGGGCAGAGGTCCCACAATGTCGATATGGATATGCATAAACCGACCAGTTGGTTGGTCGATGGTACCGAGGGGAGCTGAGATGTGTCTGGCTACTTTCGCGCGTTGACAGGCCGTACAAGACTGAGTCCACTGTCGACTATCCTTCCTGATCGAGGGCCAAACATAGCGTTCAACCAGAAGGCGAGTGGTTGTTCGTACGCCGGGGTGACTCAAGTTGTGAATCTTGTTAAACACCGCACGGCGAAATGAAGAAGTCAAGTAAGGACGAGGCTTGCCAGTAGACACATCACATAGCACGGAAATGTTAGTCCCTGGAATGATAACCTGCTTAAATGTGAGGCCAGATTTCCCTTGACGTAGGCTCGCGAGTTCTTGGTCCTCCTCCTGTGATTTTGCAAGAGTCTCGTAATCTTCTTCTAACGAAATTACCTCTATCCGCGACATTGCATCGGCCACAACGTTATCCTCACCCTTGATGTATCGTATATCCGTCGTAAATTGGCTTATGAACGATAGTTGGTTCAATTGGGAAGGCGGCAGTTTTTCTCGTCGCTGTATGAACGCATACAGCAGCGGTTTATGATCTGTATAGATCGAAACGTGCTGAACTTCGAGAATATGGCGAAAATGTTGCACGCTTTCGTACACTGCCAATAATTCTCTATAATAGGCTGGCCATTGTGTCTGCTGAGCAGTTAGCTTTTTGCTGAAAAAGGCCAGCGGACACCATTGGCCGTTCATTTGCTGCTGAAGGCAGGATCCAATATGGATACTTGATGCGTCCGTATACAAACCAAGAGGTACACCGTTGACTGGATGCTGCAACAGAGTAGCGTTCGAAAGGCTCGATTTGCAAGCTTCGAACTGGACCAAGAGCTCAGGTGACCATACAAATGGCTTATTACCTTTTCCTTTGGTAGCGACAACAGCTTCGATTAAGGGAGCCTGAAACTGAGCGGTGTGGGGTATGAAACGGCGGTAGTAGTTTAACATACCGAGAAAACGTCGCACGCCTTGTACAGTCTTAGGAGGGGGAAAATTCAGAAGGGCTTGAATACGGTCTTGAGGAGGACGCGTGCCCTCCGGGCTGATATTAAAGCCTAGAAATAAAACCTCTCTTGCACCAAAAACACATTTAGACGGGTTGACTACAACACCGTAATCTTGCAATCGCTTAAGAAGGATTTTCAGATGTTCCTTGTGAAGAGCCTCATTTGCTGAATAAATGAGGATGTCATCTACATAAGGAAAAACAAAATCAAGACCCCGTGTGACCTCATCGATGAACCGTTGAAAAGTTTGACCTGCATTTCGTAAGCCAAAAGTCATGTAAGGAAATTCGAAAAGGCCAAATGGGGTAATAATGGCGGTCTTAGGGATATCCTCTTCAGCAACAGGTATCTGATGATAAGCCTTGACAAGGTCAATAGTACTGAAAATCGTAGCCCCAGAAAGATTATGAGCAAAGTCATTAATGTGTCGGACTGGGTAACGGTCCGGTATGGTCCTGGCGTTCAGGGCGCGAAAATCGCCACATGGACGCCATGACTGGTCTTTTTTGAGAGCCATGTGTAACGGAGAAGACCAAGCGCTTTGCGACGGTCGCGCTGTGCCGTTCTGTACCATATTCTCGAATTCGTTTCTAGCGGCGGTCAATTTGTGAGGCGCCAAACGTCGAGGACGGCAAGAAGTTGGAGGTCCTTCTGTGGTCCGAATATGATGCACAGTATTGTGCTTTATTTCCCGTGGTAGTCCGGGAGGTTTAATAACATCAGGAAACTCGGCTAGCACTTGTGCAAAAACAGAGTCCTGAACATTGATAACCTTGACGCTGGGCTGTTCACTGGAGGCATCAGAAGCAGTGATGCTTAAACCGGTAGTGCCATCAACTAATCTTTTTGTGTGGCAGTCTGGCAGGAGGTGGTAGTGTGCTAATAAATCTGATCCTAAAATCGCAGTGCTGACGTCAGCAACCACAAACTGCCAAACAAAACTATGGCGTAGTCCAAGGTTAAGTTTAAGGTTTATAGTCCCAAAAGTTTTGATAGTGCTGCCGTTAGCCGCACTAAGTTCCCAGTCAGAAGGATACCTCTGATCTCGAATCCAGCGGCGAGGGTAACAGCATAGGTCAGACCCGGTATCAATTAGGAACTGGTGTTTGGTCTCCTTATCTGTGACGTATAGACGGCGGCTATGATCCACTGAACAGCAATCAGGTTCCGCCCTTACTGATTGCTGGTTGAGTTTTCCTGCTTCCAATCACAGGGGTTTGTGCACTTGGTAGCCTTGGTGCCATATTTTTTATGATACCAGCAACGTTCGGCTACCGGCGTGCCACTTCGGCTGTTGACCCGTGAGGCAGTTCGATTTTTAGATCTGCCACGTGACTGCAAAACCATATAATCCATAAAATTTTTATTAAGTTGAATTAGGAGGTCTTTGATCGAGGGGTCTTCATTAGGTCCGCTGTTTACGGCGGATACCTGCGATGGACCTGGTGTTACCTCAATAATCTTGTCTGCTAGCTCAGCTAGTTTTTGCAAGCTGAGGTCCTCTTGCGCAGCCAGTATTGCTTGAACCTGGGTGGGCAATCGACGCATCCAAAGTTGCCTAATGATGCTGTCATCCTTTGATTTCCCAGCGAAAGATTGAAGGCGTCGTAGAAAGGCCGTTGGTTTCCGGTCTCCCAGTTCCTCGTCACTGACCAGGCGTTCAACACGTTGTTGTTCAGAAGTAGACAGCCTGCGAATAAGTTCTTTTTTTAAGATCTGGTACTTATTTTCAGGCGGAGGATCCATCACGATGTCCTCAATTTCGCCAATTAGTCGCTGGTCTATTGTGCTGATGACATGGCTAAACATAGTCATATCGTTTTTGATTCCTGCCAGATGAAATTGGGCCTCAGCCTGCGCAAACCACACTGCAGGTCTATCTGCCCAAAACGGGGCCAGCTTCACGGATATTGCATGAACTGGAGATGATTTCTCCTGGTGTTGTGCTAGCTGTGTATGAAGGCGTGCCTCCAGTGCAGCGTTCTGTGAACGCAGGCTTTCGAGCTCTGCACGCAGGTCTTCATCCATTGTGATTGGTAGGCAAACTGGGAAATACCAAAATTATGTGCGCGTTAGACGTTACTAGAATTATCCTTCCCCGTGAATTGGAAATAATCACATAATTAATAATTATACATAAATGTAAACAAAATTTAACACAAGAAATTACACAATTATAAGAATAATCAGATACAAAAACAAAGGCAGAAAAGGATAGCAATTAAGAGTTAAACGCATACAACCAAACAATGAAAAACAGAAAATAGTTAGTGTGAACCACATACATCCACTAGTTAAAAGTGATTCAATAATATACAAATGTTTGTGAAACATACAAGTAAGAAATGGTTAACTGCTATTTCGAATAACATAAAAATATATATGAAGTTTTGTTTGGGTGAGTAAAAAAAATTTACAATAAACACGTCACAAATCACGAAACAGTATAAAAGTAATTGTCCAAAACTCCTATACAAAAAAAAATGATTTATTTTGATTCAGCAACTCTGATGTCATGTGTGTGACCTTTTTGAATGACGTTTCTGTAAAAGTTTGATCCAAAAAAGAAAGAAACAAAAGAAAAATGACGTCTCCGTTACAGAATGATCATCCAAGATTTTTTAAGCTGGTGGTCGATCAATGACCGCCGGTTTTCGGAAGAAAACAAAACTTAAATTAAAAGTTCGATGATGCACAACAATGAAAAATGTTCAGCATGATTATTAACGAACTAGCTATAAGACACACACACACAGATAACACGAAATTGCACTTAGAACACAACACGGTTTTTAAAGTTATAATGCCGGTCGAATAAGTACGCTGATCTCGAGGAAACTATCGGCCGCCAGATACCGATGCAGCAATTGGAGATGGGTGATATGCACCCAATACACACTGCGTCGTTGCCGGAAAAGAAAAATCCGGGTGAAGTGCAGGCCACGATTCCGTCTCCGATGCGTTGACTTAGGTGTCGTAAGTCGAGGGTCACCACTTTGGCGATTTGGTAGCCTCGAGGGTTTCGTCGTTATTATTCAGTCGTCCTGTGTTATATGAGTGAGACGTCTTGTCTCATTTTTTAGAATAACGTTATTCATTTTTTCAATGCGCGTTCGACCAGAGAGTACATAAAAAAGGCCGAACGCCACATACCTATGATTAATTTTCAAATATAAACAGTTCTAGCTATGAAACATTTGATGACTTTTGTATTTTTAGAA
The DNA here is from genome assembly GCA_035772565.1 of Antheraea assamensis. Classification (NCBI taxonomy): domain Eukaryota; kingdom Metazoa; phylum Arthropoda; class Insecta; order Lepidoptera; family Saturniidae; genus Antheraea; species Antheraea assamensis. The sequence goes on from JAQQSE010000085.1 coordinate 581,477, forward strand.
ATAAAAAAATGTCATTCGATTGTCAAATATTAATAGGCGCGATCAGAAATTTGTCTGTTTGGCTGTTCTCTTGGAATACAAAACAGCTCTCTTTCAAAAAGAAGAAAAGTTTAAAAGTGTAAAAATGTAAGTTGCTTATAAAATTGTAGTTTAGTACGTATGAGGACCATGTGTCAAAGAAGTAAAACTAAAAAGATTGATAGAAAGATTTTATTCATATAGATATCATAATACAAAAAAGAGATATGTCATACTTTAAACAATATGGTATGTATATATATGGGTATAGTTGGAACAAAAACTTTACCACAGATTGAGAGACTCTATGTGTAATAAAACGTATTTTGATATCATATCAATGATCGTATCGATTTAAACTAAACGAATAGATAGAACATATACAGAATAGTATTGAATAAATAAAACGTCTTTTTTGACCATATTTTCAAACAATACGTCCAGTCGAATACAGATAATATGCGACTTACGTATTTTTCTCTTTTATTCTAACAAACAAAATCACAATCACATTAGTAATTGGTTGACTAGATTCGAAAATATAAAAATGTCTGCGACTTCGTTCGTGGTACTTAAAATATAAAATTTAATAACAATAAAAAATACCATTACATTCTATGGTAATATAGCTTTCTTTCAGTAAAAAGATTTTCAGAATCGTTCGTTCTTCTGGAGATTATTACATTGTACAAATAGACAAAGTTTATCTATTTACAATAATATAGTAATCGTATTAACATTATTAGAAAAATGTCATAATTAAATTGATAAATGTAGATCGTTTATCCTTGGGTTCGTATCGTTGTGACTACAGTATTAAATGCTTGTTTCCTCCAAGCAAACGTCAATATAATCATCCACTGTCAACGAAACTATAATAAAAACAAAATAATTATTAAAACATAAAAGGTGTAACAACATTAAATAAAAAAAAAAATCCATAATCTGTATTGTATCCATATAATTAAAACCGATACAAAATAAAGTAAAAACAATACTGTGTATTATTTTATATAAATTATTTTAAAAGTTATCTATATATAAATATTGATCAAATATTATAATAAATAACATCGTATCAATTTCAAAAAGTCCATTGAGAGGATTATAAACCATAATCAAGTACCAATAAAAGCTTCAATTCACGTTGCGGTCCTCAGCTCTATTGAATATTAAAGCGGTAAGGATAAATACATATATAGTTAATTGAGATCACTTCTGAGACGTAACACGGCATCTAGAGAAAGAGACGTGAAAATCAATAGATGAACGTCTTCAAGAGCACTAACAGCTTGCAATTTAGACCGTGCACGAGTATTTACACGGGTTTGTTGACAGGCTGCAATGTTATCAGTATCGACGCTGTGCCCCCCACCATCATAAAAACCTACCACGCCCACAAATACTCGCAAACGGTGCATTTATTCATATCAGCAAAGCAAGATATCAAAATCTTATATTCAGTTATGTAACACTTACCCACGAGAGCGAAGTCCCGATTTGGGCGCCATTTAGCGCGTGGTAGTGGCGAGATAAGTTTATCTCTCGCGGAGATCCGTCCGCGACAACGGGCAGCGCGTAACTGCCGAGAGTGCACGTAGCGCGTGCGTGTTCACGACTCACGCATGTGCAGAACTACCCTCCATTTGTTCACTCCATGTTGGACTGATATGGGATTCCGCAGAAAACAAGATTATCATCTCGCGTAGAGATACGGCGTTGTGGCGCATTCCAATGAACGTGCTGTGCTCGCTGGGTGTATCGTCGATTCTTATTCACGTAGCGTGATGTGAATAGTAATGTATCTCACGAGGATTTCTACTTAGCTGAAAGTTTCATGATAAATGTCTAAAAGTATGTTATTTATCTATGTTAATTTGTCAAAACAAATATTTTATTATGTTCCATTATTACCTATATACACTTACCAACTACAAGAGCCATTTCTTAAAACTTGATTTATACTCGTATGTGGATGAATCCATGAAAATAGAACGCAGTATAATTAACAAATAAGTGTCACTCTTGATAATTCCTTCAAAATAAATAGCTAAAGTGATTATCTGACTGAAATCCTATTGTGTTCATATAATAATCAATATTACATTTGATTCGTGATCACTTCGAAATGTAGAAACCGATTGTATGCATCTGATGCATTGCCTGATTTAGATCTCAGTGGTCAAAACACACTTCATTCGCATTAGGAAAGTTTCAATCTTGAACGAAACATATTGAAAGTTGTCGTAAAGTATTTTTTTTTTATGTTATAGGGGGCAACCGAACAGGTGGGTCACCTGATGGTAAGTGATCACCGCCGTCCATAGACACAGGCAACACCAGGGGAGTCGCAAGTGCGTTGCCGGCCTTTTAAATAAGTGGGCCTCCGGCGCACTCACTGACCGAACGAAACGCAACAGTACAAGCACTGTTACTTCACATCGGTTTTCTGTGAGAGGGTGGTACTACCCCGGACGAGCCGACCCATTCATGCTGAAACCAGTAATAGCTTCAGCGTAGCTCTACCACCTACAATCGTAGCTCTACCACCTACAAATTTATAGAAGTACATTGATTTAAGTCGTATGCATAAAAATAATATCTTATAATTTAAATAACAGGCCTGGCGGGCGTTGTCCTCTCCTGATAATAAAAAATATATACACATGCTTAAGGTAACTAATGTATTTTATTTGATAAGGATTAATACTGTATACGTCTAAATAGTCTTCCAATTACCTCATTACATGTAACAATTTTTTGGAGATATATGGGTATAATAAGCTATCTTAAAAAGATAAGTATATGCCATCGTAGAATTTTTTGTAGATCTATAAAAGAGGAATATCTCAGTATGCATCGTTTTGTTATATCTCAAAGGGATATTAGGCAGCGTTTTAGACAAAAGCCCACAGGCGGCTTGACTTTTCCGATTCTTTCGACAATTATCATTATATTTTGACCAATTTACGGAAAAAAACCTTGACAAATTATATACCTAAATCTTCCCCGTAAATTATTCTATCTATTGGTGAAGATCGCATTACAGTCCGTTCAATAGTTTTTGAGTTTATCGCGAAGATCGAGACAGCCAGACAGACGCGGCGGACGACTTTGTTTTATAATATGTAGTGAAGCAGCAGTTCTTGTATATCCATACAAATATTGTAAATTCAAAATTATGCTTGTTTCAAGTGGCTAGGTGACATTAGCAGTCCGGTGAAGCTGTGAAGGTCCAACAAGTCTACACTAACGTGAGTGACGCCACAAGCAAAAGTTAGCATATGTATAAAATTATTTTTATGAATCTCATACGCCTAACGATTGAGATCAAATTTAGTATTTGTATAAGAAATTGCTATGTAAGTTTATTCATGAAGGTGTCTTTATTGAAAAAATGGCATGTTACACAAAAAGAAACATTTATTGTAACTACTTATTTAATGCTATATAGCACCACATCACAATTCTTTAGTAGTACTTGGAATGTTGCCAATAGATAACGACCCAATGGTAGGTACATAGGTAAATTTTGTGCGATAGCATTATATACGTACTTATACGTTCGACTTACATCTAATGATCACTTAATAGTAACAGTGTAATTATACGAAATGCTATCCAGTAACCATTTTACACAATGTTATGCATGCAATGCATAGTTTATAATTAAAAAAAATTAAGCCCAACTTGACAGACTAAAATCTTCCAAAAAAAACTTCTATTAATTTATATCTTTGACTTATATTGTTATTGCAAGACAACCGTTGAGTTTCTAATAAATTATTTTCCAAATTTATATATATATATATATACTTTATTCCGTGCATATAAGTCATTTATATTATAATAAATTCGAACTATTTTGAACTTGGCAACAAAACCACATCGGCTATCTGTCATAATTTTTAGTTTTCTGATCTTGCAACATCGTGGGCTCCTTCCAGAAACAAAAGGCTTGTGTCTACTTTATTTTATGATTTTCTGAGAGAAATAACAGTGAAAATGTCGACACTTGCTACAGCTTTATCCATCGCCGGCACCAGATCGTCTGGAGCACCAGTCAGGACTCAAAATGGTAATATTTAATTCCGTTTTCGCATGGGTTACTCACACCCCGGTAGATCACATGCATTACGACTTATGGTTTCAATTGTCTAAATATCTCCGTAAATTCACAGTAACATGTAATAAATATCCATGAATTTTATCAATCATGTTATAATTAATAAGTGAATATTAAAAGAATAAAATAAATACTGATTTCAAGTGATAACCTAGAAACGTTAATAATTACAGTTTTAACGGAGTATGTAAAATACAAATAAATTCCCATAAACTATTAATTATGATCTTATCTAAAACGACTCTTAAGAAACTCTTTATCTATAAAGAAATTGTAAATACGTGAGTAATGAATAACCAAATATTATTTATCTATGAAACATACTTCCAAGTAATCACAGTTTGTGAAAGATATTGCTAATACTAAATAAATTTATTGTAATTGAAGTAAAAAATATAAGTATTTACACTATCAATGATACAAATAACTGCTATTATACAATATTAATCCTATGTGTTGTAAGAAGGTAGTACACAGAAAAGGATAGTTAATTTAAAATAATAATTCTGCCAATCGGTGAATAAGCTGAAATGTATTATAATCCATACTTATTTTTTTTTACAAGCTGATTCCTATCTGCTTCATTGGGTATTAATAAAATGGCAAATGGTCATCTCAACCCAACAAATAAGTAACCTAGAACCATCTACAAAAAATTCTGCATCAAATGCTCATACTGCTATGCTGATATTTTCAGTAGTTTTGATATGATTGACCCTCAAAGAAACTGTAATTTTATATATATATTTATAACATAGTTTGCTTAACCCATACTTATTATCACAGTAATGGCAGCAGCAGCAATAGCCAACATAGTGAAAAGCTCTCTAGGCCCAGTGGGTCTTGACAAGATGCTGGTTGATGAAGTTGGTGAAGTAACAGTCACAAATGACGGGGCCTACTATTCTAAAGTAAGTAGGCGTAATTGTTTAAAATATAGCGCACACTCTACCCCTTTTCTATGGAACTTTTGATGTTTCATAATTGGTTTTCAGTGAAATAAATGTTTAATGTTATTCTAATTAAGTCTAATATCCAATTTGGAAATAATATTGTGTTGTTCTGTTCTGATTGGTCAAATCGAATTATTGAAATATTGAATAGAAGGTTTTTTTAATCAAGGTACTTCAGTATTCAACATAATTAATAATTATTTTATTAAAACTATATACTATGAAAATATTAACTTATGTTTTGAATTTTAGAAGTGCTTCTGATAATTGTACATTATTAATTTTATCACGACAAATCATTTCTATTCACACAATTTCATTCAAATGAGTTGCGGTAATTAATCAATAAAAAAATAAGTATTACTAAAATTAGACCACTTGTAAAACTTTATACAAACGTATACAAAAAGAATACTTCAGATGGCGCACAAGAATCTTAACTTAATATTAGGTTGATCTGTTTAGGAATTATCTGGCCGTAATTGTAAAGTTGTGAATGTTTATATGTTCATAAAAACTTAAAGCAATAGGAAAGGAAATAAGGTTTATGATTACTTTGGCTTGATATACACCATTAAGTGTATTGACAAAGGAATTCACATGACACTGACTGAATTGAGGAAAGACTAAGTGTTACAAAATGTTTAGATAGGGATTTTAGGCAATTATATGAACAAAATCTCATACATCATTAACAACTTTTTTTATGTTAACATTTATTTATAGACCAATTATATATATCAGGGCTGTCCAAACCACGGCCCGCGGCATGAATTATTGCGGCCCGCAGAATCTTGTTTATCTTCTTTGTTTAAAACATTAAATGAGTAAATTATTTTTCTTGCGACGAAATTCAAATGTTTTGGATATGTATTCGATTATGCCGCACACAACACTATTGATTGATGTTGACAGAATTGTAAAAGACAAATTAATAAAAAAGTAGATAATAAAATAATGATACTTATTATACTTGTATTTTATTTTTATAAATATTTTGCGGCCCCCCAATGTATTGAGTCATTTTTGTTGGCCCTGGGTCCCATGTAGTTTGGACAGCCCTGATATATATTGTGCTGATCTATAGGATACCTATACCTTATAATTTGTCAATAGGTTATTGGAGGTGGAACATCCCGCTGCCAAAGTATTAGTAGAGCTAGCCCAGCTCCAGGATGAGGAAGTCGGTGATGGCACCACATCGGTTGTAATAATTGCTGCTGAACTTCTCAAGGTGAGGATTCCGAATTTTCGCAACTAAACTAATTCAATACATCTACTCGACTACCTAGTACTCTATTTTTTTTTTGTATTGTATGTAACATGCAGATTGATATTTCAAATCATGTCATTAAATTGTCATTGCAATCTACTTTATAAAGGAAAGTGCTTTTAACTAATTACAGGTAGTAATAGATTGCTAATCTTTATGTCTTAGTTAAAATTCTTAATGTGTATATACTACACATTTTACCATTGCTGTTTTATTGCAGAAATAACTGATGTTGGTATTTCTACATGATTTCCACATTTTAAACTATACTACAATTTTATTAAAATCTTTTATGATATATAAAGTTTTTAAATTCTAAATTGTCACCATATATGTGTATTTCACTTCCTCTTGTTATAAAACAATGTATGTGCATGTACATGGTCCCACTCATGCCATCAGGAAAGAATGCCATAAACTCAAGAGATTTAAAGCATTTTTCTTGTCTTGTCAGTAATATATGGCCTATCTTTCATACAAAATTTATCCTGTCTGTTTTTAGACAACAAAATTACAGACATACCCTAGAAAATAGCATAAGAGCAGAACATTATATGATCATTGAACAAGTGGTAATACATATTTAGTTTTATAGCTGACAGCTTTATTTTAACATAAGCGTGTTATAATCATTATTTTATGAAAAAGTAAAAATTTTCGGAAGTACCGTGTTATGATAATTTACAATTTGTCATTTACATTCAGTTTTTTTTTTCTCTCTCCAATTTATTGATACAGTCATGCATTACATATTCATACATTTATTTTATGGACAAATACAATCTTTATTTATTTCATTAGAATGCAGATGAACTAGTAAAAAATAAGATCCACCCAACCAGCATCATATCAGGCTACCGTTTAGCTTGCAAGGAAGCTGTCAAGTATATTCAAGACAACTTAACCGTCACTGTGGAATCACTCGGCAGAGCATCAATAGTAAACACAGCCAAGACCACGATGTCATCCAAGCTTATTGGAGCGTATCCTTTTATATTAGACATATGTGCTGTAAATAATATTTACATATGATACGTGTAGTATACTACAGGAATGAATAATTTCATTGCATGGTATATAGCTTCATCTGCAAAAATACTACGCTACTCGTTGTTTGTGGGATGCAGGCGGTATATAATTGATCAATAAGCTAGTTTGTTGTTGGTTGTCAGCAACGCTATATATTTGACATATGCGTATTAGCGATTTTGTGTTTGAACCACCACACAAGTTATTATTATTAAAAAAATATTTATCTCTGGTTTACTTTGAACAGTAAGGTAGCGGAAATACATCTCTACAGTAAGCATTGGTAATATATTAGAGGTCAGGGTGGTGATGAAACTTAACTCTTCACAGGAATAGCTTCTTTCTTACATAGGTGATGTGCTTGTTAACTTATAGATATTGTGTATAAAAAGTATACATAACCATACAATTATTATATTTCTTCTAAAGCCTAATTACATTCACCAAGTAAAATTCAGTAATATAATTTACCTTATACCATATGTGATTCAAAAAAAAACATATAAAATCCTTAATCACATAACAGTGATGCTGATTTCTTCTCTGAGATGGTGGTGGATGCGGCACATGCAATCAAAATTACAGACCCTAAAGGTAATCCCGCATATCCGATCAAAGCGGTGAACATTTTAAAGGCCCATGGCAGGAGCGCACGAGAGAGTATACTAGTGAAAGGGTACGCTCTGAACTGTACAGTTGCCTCACAGGCTATGCCTAAGAAGATAGTGAATGCAAAGATCGCCTGCTTGGACTTCTCATTGCAAAAGACTAAGATGAAGCTTGGCGTTCAGGTACTGTATAACATGAATTACTTAAATATAAATGTAATAATATAGAAAAATAATTTGGTCCTGTACACATTCTTTCTTTTATGAAAATCAATAACTCACTTTAGCTCCACCTGTCTGATCAAGACTTTATGGTATTGTCTTATAGGAATGGACCCAAATGGTCCATTTATATACAATTTATGAATAAAGACTACAGTACCATTTATCGAAACTAGTATAACTTTGAAAAATAAGATATTTTGTTTGTATCACTCAAGTGAGGTTAGATCTTCATATAACCAACATAAGACCAACTACAATATTATATTATGGTAATATATTTCATATAACCAATATAAGACTATATTATATTATAGTAATATATGACACTAGATTTGATATCATTTTTATTTATCAGTTATCAATTCATTCATCATAATTTTTATAATTTGTCTTCCCTCTATATGAGGCCTATGGCTTTGGAGTGAATATATTAAAAATATAGTTTGCCTACAAAATTTCTTTGTAAATAATGTTATCCATTTCCTTCCCCTCTTCTGCGCATGCGCACGACATCGCTCGCCCCCACTTCATACATTGCTGAACGCGTGCAATTGAAAGTTGTCATTAAATAAAGAGAAAGAAATCAATATTACTTTAAGATAAACCATTCAAATTCAAATAATTTCTGCTTCGAATTTAGGGAATTTGTTGTTAAATCGAATGGCGTAAATAGAATTATAGTTTGGGATAAAATATGTATTATAAGAGAAGTAATTACTTCAACATTATTATTCAGGTCCTGATAACAGACCCCGAGAAGTTGGAAGCGATCAGAGCACGAGAACTTGATATCACAAAGGAACGACTCCAGAAGATCCTCGCAACAGGAGTTAATGTGATCCTCTGCACTGGAGGCATCGATGATCTCTGCTTGAAGTATTTCGTCGAAGCCGGTGCTATGGGTGTCCGACGATGCAAGAAAGTTGACCTCAAGAGAATTGCGAAAGCCACCGGAGCTACATTCCTAACATCGTTGACCAATATGGATGGTGAATATCATTTTCATTCATTTGAAGTGTATAATTCTACTCTGCCATGTTTTAGAATATTGAGTTTGATATATATTCTGAATCAGAGGGAAAATAAGCGTGTAGAATAGTTCTAATTAAAATTTAATACAAGTACTTCACTAAAGGCTTATATAGGTTTGGTACGACTTTTCTTTTATACGCGATAAGATAACTACATTGGAAAAGTATATAAATATGGCTTTAACGATTTAAGAAGAGATTGCAGTTTCGTTTTTTTTTTACGTATTTTAAAACTTATTGTAGGGGTGTAAAGTTTTTATGAAGTTTACAGGTCTGATTGTAAAAAAACAAACCTACTTTCTCTTGCTCCCTGTTATTGTTATTAAACATTTTTTTTTTTGCTATCAATCTCTAAGAAGACATGTCGATTGCTAGTCTCTATAGCCTATAATAATGAATATTTATTTATTTATTCATTATGTGTTAAAATACCATTCGTTGATTGTGATATAACGTCAGTGGATTTATGCACACCCGCAATGTATATTAATTTAGTGTTAATTCAGCTGTATTTCAGTAGATGACATATAAGTTGTTTTAATTTGAAAACAAAATTCAATTGACTAGTATGCAAAAATTGATAATTTATCATTAGATAATGATCTTGTTAATTATCATGCTATTTATACCGTGATAATTATCGTGACATTTACAAGTCCATAATTCTCACTTGATATTTCTATGGTTTTAAGGATAACAATTAATACATAAAATAATTTATTGGTCTACACTCTGTTGATATTATGAATAGTAGCAATTACTAATATTAATAGAAGCGCCATACAATCAGAACAGATACAATATGTTCTTAATGATGTTTGCGGAACTGTTAGAACATTATTATTTCTATGTCTCATATTAGAAATTCCTATTTAGATCTATATAAGTGGTGGATCTTTGTAGTTTCCCATTTCTATTTGTGCACTAATTCACATTATATATATATATGTTATTTCATTATTTTATCACTCACATTTTCCATATATAAGTATGTCCAAATCAATCAAACATACTTATGTTGGTGAGACTTCCAGACTAGTCATGTATATATTAATAAAATGAATTTATTTATCAGGCGAGGAGGTATTCGAACCAAGCATGATTGGTGAAGCCGCAGAAGTAGTCCAAGAACAAATCTGTGATGATCAACTCATTTTAATCAAAGGGTAAGGAGTCCAAATTGTGTTTATTCATTCTATGTTCATCAAATCAAAAATATTTAACTTAAACATACTTTATATTGTTTTAAAAAATTTTTTATACACTTCCCAATAATTCTCTTGTAAACAACATACAACAAGGCAGACCTATTTTATATATACATATGTATAAAGTTAATATATAAAATTTAAGCTCAATGTTAAAATCAAACGTCAACATTAAGCATATGCAACTAGTTATGTATGAGTCAAATGTATAATAATCTAATTTAAATTTGTTATGCACCCTCTTTATATCAAACTAATTCTGAGTTCTGAATATACACTGCCGCGAAATTTTGTATAAAACACGACTGTTGCTGCGTAGAGAGTTTAGCTGACATGGCTATTCATAGTTTGAGATCCATCTCGATCAATACTCAGTACTTGTCACGTGACGTGATAAATAACGGGCATGATAAATAACCGAGATGTGATACATAACGGGCATGATAAATAACAGTGATATGATACATAACGGAAATGATAAATAACAGTGATGTGATAAATAATCAACGTGATAAATAACAGTGACGTATTCACTTTTAGGCCGGTAGCGCGGACGGCCGCGTCGCTGATACTCCGTGGTCCGACGGACGCGTACTGCGACGAGATGGAGCGGTCGGCGCACGACGCTCTCTGTGCTGTGCGACGCGTGCTCGAGTCTGGTAGGCTCGTACCTGGAGGGGGCGCTGTCGAGGCGGCACTCTCCATCTACTTGGAGAACTTCGCCACCACCCTGGTCAGTATCCCTTACTTCTTCCCTATGTGTTCTAAAATTGTTGTCATCATATAGCGAAAATAGATAGTGTTTTGTCTGTTTATTACACAGTAACAAAATCTTCCTACAAGTAAATACGCAAGAAAAGTGCATACTCTAGTTTATATTACAGATTGTTATCGCTTTGCTCTCGACTTCACTTATACATAATAAGCAAATTATTTCAACAATATTACACAATATAGGGCCGAAAATTGAATTAAGAAAAATTAGATTCACTTTATCACGATGAAGTAAGGTTTGAATTTTTTTTTAATTTTTAAAAAATTAGTTAATTTTGAAAAATTGGTAATTATATTTGTATTTATTAATTAATTTAACAATGATAATTTTCAAAACAAGTTTTTGCTTTAAAAGGTGAAAAACAAATTTAATTAGTTATCTATATAGAGATATGCATAGATAAAACAGATAGTACATCTTATGCCTCCGTTTCTAAAAGTATTTTTTTTTTTTATTTTTGTTTGCTTTTATTTAATAGTTATTGGCGAGCTTTAACCTTGTAATCGAGAAAAAAATTGTTAATAGGTTTTGTTTTTCCAATATTCAAAAATTAATTATAGATGACCACTAGTGCTTATTTATTGTCTATATATGTATGAAATGGTGTTAAATTTAAGTGAAAAAATCATCCGGGAACGCTTTTGAATTGTGAATCCGTTACGAAACGATTGCAGAGTTCCCGCGAGCAGCTCGCGATCGCTGCGTTCGCGCAGTCGCTGCTGGTGATCCCGAAGACTCTCGCCGTGAACGCGGCGCGCGACGCCACCGACCTCGTGGCCAAGCTGCGCGCCTACCACAACTCCTCGCAGACCAAGGTACGAGGCCGACAGTTCACTTTAAGGGAACGATAAAAAAAAACGTTCTGAACTTCATTCATATTCAAATTGTTTTTAACTATCGACCCTAAATTATAGCTAGAGCTTAACGTGTGCATAAACAAAATAATACATTTCAATACCGAACTATTTTTATCGAATATCTGGTAACTCAACCGACCTAGGCAAACACTAGATGTCAACTCGATGTGACATATTATGTACATTAATCAACCTATTTCCTCAAGTAATGCATCTACCATTTCATAAGTTGTATTATAAGCGTCATTTAAGCTGTACTTTGATATGGCTTAAAGTTAAAAAACCGATCATCTCAGTTACAATTTTTTCTTTAGATGTTTATTTCCTTAAGTACATTGAAAAAAAATGTTCTTTCGCGTTTAATTTCATTTTTTAAAAGAGCTATAACTTTGTTTATGTAAAGTGTTATGTTTTATATTTTATTGTAAGTTTGGTCAATTCGAAAAATATCTTCCAATAATTCCAAATACTTCAAAAGATATAACTTGACAAATAAATATCATAGAAAAGCAAAAGGTATCATTATATTCATATCTATTGGAAGTCCAATTAGGCCGATTATGAAGGAATTTCAGATCACCACCTTTTTTTTCGTTACCTGATCTATGTGAAATGCCCCAATATTCAAATTCTACAGAAATGCTCTATAAACGGCGTAGCTGTAATCTATACTTTTGGCATTACATAGGTTGCTAAGACTATTTTTTGCATGTAATCCTTGTTTTCATGATTAGACATGAAAAAAAAACATAAATGACATGACATACCTTGTAGGTAATATAATTTCTTACAAAAAAAATCTTGGAATTGAATCACAAAGATCAATGTTAACTTTTTCATGGTTTGAAAAATTGTAATTGAGTAATTCTTAAAAATTAAACTCGGAGTAACTCGTGATTTTGTACAATATGAATTGCTTAAAATGTTACCAATTTCCAAATTACATATCAATCAGACTTTCTTTAGATTGTATGTATATCTCTGTTTAGATTTTATACGTATAAAATAAAATTTCCATCAGGTTGAGCACGCGAATCTAAAATGGGTCGGGCTCGACCTAACGGAGGGGCGCACTGCGCGACAACCTCGCCGCCGGCGTCCTCGAACCCGCTATATCCAAGATCAAATCGCTAAAGTTCGCAACCGAAGCGGCGATCACGATACTCCGCATCGACGACATGATCAGACTCGACCCTGAACAGAAGGGCAAGAGCTACGAGGACGCCTGCAACGCCGGGGAACTCGATTAACCTTATAAAACTTATCTCAGTTCAATATTGAATTGAATCAACTTTCGCATCCACTTATTTCATGCTGGAAGATATTTCTTGTGCATCATACATATGGATGTGACCTGTACCATTGGAACAATTAATATTAACAGATAAACATTAAGTTAAAGCTTGCATAGGGGAGTCATTTGTCAGCAATGACATAAAGCTATCTTAGTTCAATATTGAATTGAATCAACTTCCAGATCCACTTGATTCATGCCGGAAAATATATCTTGGGAATACATACGAATTTGCCTACCACGGAACAATAAATATTAACACATAAATATTTAGTTAAAGCTGTCATAGCGAAATATTTTGATTAGTAATGGTATATAGCTATCTCAGTTCAATTTTAAATTGAATCAACTTTCACGTCTACTTAATAAGATGCATTTATTTCATGCCGAAAAATATTTCTGGTGTAAATATATGAATGATATTATTAACAAGTAAACTTGAGATTAGAGCTGTCATGTTATAAAGTTATCTGAGTTCAATATAGAATTGAATTAACTTTAATATCCGCTTCAAACTTCCACCTATTTCATGCTGGAAAACATTTCTGTTTATTATATATGGAAACATACGTATCATAGAACAATTAATAGTAACAGATAAATATTAAATTAAAGTTTGCGTAGGGACAGCATTGCTTTAATTACATTACAAAGCTATCTCAGTTCAATGATAAATTGAATCAACTTTTACATCCACTGATTTAGACTGGAAAATATTATTTGTGAATACATATGTGTATGATTATTATACTATAGAACAATTAATATTAACAAATAACATTAAATTAAATTAAAACTCACGATAGTATAAAAAGTATTTAGTTAATATTAGAAAGCTATCTCAGTTGAATATTGAATTGAATTAACTTATCAAGTCACATTTCTAGTGTATGTTATCATTTTTGTTTGCAAACTACTATTGCTAATAAATATAAAGTGTATATGGATGATTTGTATTACGGAAAAATAGAAAATAACATGCATATTAAACAATAAGTATTGTTAGAAACTATTTTCATAATAATAATAAAAAAAATAGTTTATTTAGTCAATGAATGGCCTTTAAATTGGATTTTGTATGATGAAGAATTTTAACAATAGAGACAGACGCTATTATGGTTTAATTTTTGTCATAATTTGTCTTCGGTTTTAATATTTCGTATAAATTATACCAACTCTTTTTCCATATATAAATGACATTAAAATTTGTGTGTCTGTTTGTGGAGGAGATACATGATTTTTTCATTGCCAAGACAATTCAATTCGTAACATTTGTATTGAAGATCTATATATCGTTTAGTATTATTGAATGATTGCGATACGGAGGTGCTACAAAATTTTTAAATCGCAACACTTATTATCTGGTTATAATAAATAATGTGAACGAACGAAGGATTTCTAAACACATTTTGTTTTATGTTAACAATTTCAGTTTTTTTTTTTGTGTTGCCAACACATATAAGTTTTAAATATTTTGTGTTTGAGAATTTGGCTATTTATTTAAACTGAACGGTTTTTTTTTTTGCTTTATTCTTAACGCTAGTTGATATGCTAGATAATGTATTATGTCACATTAAAATAATAATTAAATTTTAATACAAATTGTTGCTTTTTTTATTTCCTTATGATTTTAAACCATTTCTTAGTTTTATTGTTATTACTGTGCTCATAGAAGAGGGACCGCTACGTACATTTCTCGAGATTAAAATGTTATCGGTAAGTATAATTCATATTTTAAGTTATTGACGTGGCAGTTATAATATTTCAATAACAGAGACCTTCACGGACACGCGGTAACTCTGCTAAAGTGAATGATGATGATGATGACTCTTCGTTTGTCTTTCTCTACCATTCGGACATGTTTCTCTCAAATGTCTGTCTCGTACTACTGCCCTTGCGATAGCGCCACATGTAACTCTCCACTGTTAGTCAATAAAGATACTTCCGTTACTAAATAAGGAGAGTAGTATACTTCCGTTAATAAATATAGTACTCTGGGGAAGACGCGAATTTCTCTTCCATAAACTTTGAAAGTATAAAGCAGCGGTTTCTAATTTATAAGACGAGACTCTCGAATTAGATGTCAGTAATTTTAATTCAAACATGTTTAATACCTGTATAAATAAAACTACTAAGGTATGTAGTTCTCCAGTATACTGTTCTAATCTATGGTCTGCAGCTGTTGTGCGAATATCACACAAACATTAAGTCTTTTTAACATTATTTCTTAGACGCTTAGGCCCCATTTCTAAAATAAATATTAATTAAAAGAAACTACGTTTTATATAATAAGCATTACGCGTACAGCGTGTGTATGGCACACGGCAAAGTGCGCATACGCTAGAAAGGAAATGAAAACGAATAATATTATTTGCACAAAAAATTTGTAAGTAAAATATCAGTTTAAACTTAACGATATATAGTTTAGTGCTAATACTGCGGAAGTTGTGTAGTACATAATACATAGTAGTACCTTATAAAGTCTACCTATGTAATACGGGAAATTATTTTTGAGACCAAAGTAACATTTTGACTTGCATAGAAGGCGCGAAAAAAGTAAGGAAAGTATAGATAGGCATAGAGGTTGGAAAGAGCTTGTGTAAGGGCAAAATGAATGTACCTGCCTGCTCCAGTAGCGAGTGT
This sequence comes from Antheraea assamensis, assembly GCA_035772565.1. NCBI lineage: Eukaryota > Metazoa > Arthropoda > Insecta > Lepidoptera > Saturniidae > Antheraea > Antheraea assamensis. The sequence continues at coordinate 597,517 of JAQQSE010000085.1, forward strand.
GAATTATCTAGCTATAACCTATAGATATCATAAAAAAGTTATTTTTCACGTCTGTCTGTGTGTTCCTTTCGCTCTTTTAAACGGATGTTGATATAGTTTTCACTATCTTTTAGGGAATTTGTTCCGAGAGGCTTATATGTATATATTTTATACTTATATAAAGTTGAGGAAAGAGTAAGTACTGTAATGGAGACGTTAGTTACTTCCGTGCACTTACGTTACGAACGTTGACTAAACCTTATAATATGGGTACATAAATATAATATACTACAGTATTATTGTGCATCTGAAAAATGACTACAGAAAAGTCCTGGATGGGATTTGTCTATCTCATAAGGATACTCTGTAATAGTTAGTTCTATTTTTTACATTGAAGTTATACTTCTTTTGGCGCGTTAGGGAAAAATGATGAGAGTAAATTTTTACGATGTGCGCGCACACCGTCACGAAGAACCGACACCCTGAAGTTAGCTATAGTCAACATTTTAATTTAAAAAAAGTATGTATGTATTAATTACCGTTTCTTCTATTGTTAGCGTCGTTTTGGTTGTTTGTTTGTTTGTTGTTTGTAGTAACTGTTTTTCAAGATTATTTCACTAATATACCTTTACAAGTCACTAAGAATATAACATCATCAGCCCAGGGTGCTGCAGCTCTTTTAAAAAATATGAGTGCACCTATAAACTCGACATTTAATTTCTCGTCTATTAGTGCAGGTGAAATAGTAAGGGCTTTTAAACAATTAAATTTTAAACAAACCGAAGACATATGGGGAATGTCGGTAATAGTAGTACAGTCCATAATTGTCACTATTTCGCCACATTTGGCTAATATATTTAATCAAAGTATAGCAAAAGGAACTTTCCCTAATTTAATGAAAGTAAGCAAAGTGGTTCCTTTGTTCAAATCAGGCTGCAAAAGTAATCTTGGAAATTATAGACCTATTTCTGTACTTCCGTCGTTAAGCAAAATTTTTGAAAAGATTATGCTCTCACAGTTAGTAGATTATTTCAATGTGCATAAGTTTCTGGATGGTCGACAGTTTGGTTTCACGAAAACGAGGTCCACTACTGACGCTGGTGCAACGCTGATAAGACATATATTGGGGGCCTGGGAGGATTCGCGAGATGCAATTGGTGTGTTCTGCGATTTGTCTAAGGCCTTCGATTGCGTTGACCATAGTACGCTTATTCTTAAATTGAAACACTATGGTGTTTGTGGATCTTCTCTCGGCCTTCTAGTCTCTTATTTAAAAGATCGCTGTCAAAAGGTTAGCATACATGGGGTAACCTCTGCGAGATCGTTTGCGCGGATTGGCGTCCCACAGGGCTCTGTTTTAGGGCCGTTTTTGTTCTTGATATATATAAATGATCTGCCGCTAATTGTTAATGACTGTGCTGACATGGTGCTTTTTGCAGACGATACTTCACTTATAATTAAAGTAAAAAGGATAGATTCAGAGGTTGGGCATCTGAATAATAAGTTAAATGAAATTTGTCATTGGTTTGCGTTAAATAACCTGTTGCTAAATACAGAAAAAACGAATTGTATGAGATTTACCTTACCTAATGTTCCACAGGTTAATAGTAGTATCAAGATCGAAGGGGATTTGGTAGGTTTAGTTAATAATACTGTATTCTTGGGTATCACACTTGATTCCAAATTACAATGGGGTCCTCATATAAAAAAATTGTCTGGAAGATTAAGTTCTGCTGCATTCGCGGTACGTAAGATTCGCCAGCTTACAGATATTGCCACAGCAAGATTAGTCTACTTCGCTTACTTCCATAGCTTAATGTCCTATGGCATTTTGCTGTGGGGGACAGCAGCTGAGGTAGACACCATATTGTTATTGCAAAAACGAGCAGTTCGAGCAATATACAATATGGGACCTCGCGAATCATTAAAGACTAAGTTTCAAGAATTCGGTATCTTAACTCTGCCTTCCCAATACATTCTGGATAACTTAATGTATGTTCGCAAAAACTTTGATAAGCTGGAGTTCGTAAAACACAGGCATGATTTAAAAACTAGAAACTGTGACAAACTGGTTGTTCCATGTTTTAGACTCAGTAAAACCAGTAACAGTTTTTTAGGTAATAGTGTTAGATTTTATAACAAAGTCCCAAAGCATATTACTGATTTGCCAGACTATAAGTTTAAGTGCCATGTTAAGCGGGTTTTGGTGTCAAAGGGTTATTATAGAGTGGATCAATATGTGAACGATGGTGATGTCTGGAATTGACCCCTCTCTGTGCATCCACTAAAATCGATTGTAATGTAAAATGAATTTTAATTATATAAGTATATGTTAAAAAGATAAACCCGATCGAGTTTCTTGCCGGTTCTTCTCGATGACTGGGATGTATTCCGAACCGGTGGTAGTTTTGACGTTCATAAGCGCCTTCTTAGGGCCTAAATTGAATAAAGTATTTTTGATTTGATTTGATTTGTTTTTTCTACAAACGTAGAATAAGGCGGAAG